>CM070546.1:45688031-46258888 GCA_036346405.1 Phyllostachys edulis | reverse complement strand
TCAAGAGTTTATAAATCTATTTGAATAGCCGTGTCCTCGTCATGGACATCGCTTGTGGAAAAGCATGCACACTAGCAGCTTATGGGTTTGGGTTGGGTTATGTTGATAGGTCATGTGTTGAATTGTTCAAATCTTGTATGTTGTCACGAATCGGAAGTTCGCATGTTGATTTGTTATGAATGAATCGTGTCACGAACGGGAAGTTCGTGTTAATTATATTTGGAGTATCTACTATTGTTGGTCATGAATTTGGGATAACCCATCGTTATATAATGTTTCTAAAATATTTTACAAATGGTAATTTGAATCTATATTGGTTATCTCAATAAAAAGCTTGCTTTATGCTAAAATTGCCTAGTGTAGTAGCCTTCCGCTGACACTTGAATGCATTTATTATATGTTGCTATTTGTAAGTCTCTCGCACGCTTTTTGTACTCAGCTGGATTGTCCATGTTGCGGTGAAGTCGCTCGAATCTGGTTTTAGTATGACATATGCTACGATTTTAACCCCGCTTAGTTGCTTGTGGGTTTGGACATGCCAACTCGGTTTCTCTCTTTTATTTGTTTATTTATCTGCTGTGATTTAATTTGTTTATAATTAAATTTGGTCGTTCGCCCTCTTATGCAAAATTGGACATAAGGTCACATTTGTTGATGTTGTAATAATGTTTCTATTATTCTTGTATATTGTGTATGGATGTGATGAACAATGTTGTTTGGATATGTGTATGTTAGCCAACGATCCTTGGGAGCTAACATGAGATACATATCCAGCACTGAAATCGCTCGTTGTATGTTAAGTGTTGTGCCTCCGTGCAATCACTTAGCTTGAAATGGATCCGATTTAGGGGCTTAAAAGTAATTGTAGAGTAGGTAGAGTACTAATAGATAGTGGTGGTTCTTTAGATTTGTTGTTTATTATTACTTTAGATGATATGCAAATTCATCATTCTAAGATTAAACCCATGACAAGTCTCTTTTTTTGGGATAGTGCCGATCGTCTGTTACACTTATAGGGTAGATAATATTACCAAGAATATTCGTATGGCTAAAGATTTTAACTCGAATTAATCTCTTTCAAGCGGTTGATTTTGAGTCTGCTTGTAATGCAATATTGGGTTGACCATCTCTAACAAAATTCATGGCAGCTACACATCATGCTTACGAGATGATCAAGATCCCTGGGCCAAAAGGCGTGATTATGGTGCAAGGTTACTAGGCTGTCGCGCTTTCATGTGATCGTAAGTTGCTAGAACTTGTCGATCAATTACCTCTAAAAGATCTTACTTTAGAGGATAAAATAGAGAAAGCCGCTAAGATCAAGGCCACTCCTTAGCCCAAAGGAGGAGGTAAAGGTAGTACCACTTAGCCCCGATGACCGATCCAAGACAAATTGGATATGGGATTAAGTGAGAAATAGGAAGACGAGCTCTCACCCTCCTCCGTGCCAACTCGGATGTCTTTGCGTGGAGGCCATCTAATATGCCTGTGGTCCTAAGGGAGGTGATTGAGCATGGAGCTAGCTATTCACCGGGAAAAACTAGTCAAGAAAGGTGCCGAGACGCTTTCTGGATCGTCAAGAGGCCATCGAGCGTAACTCGATAAGCTCCTTGAAGCGGCTTCATTCGGAGGTAGATCACCCCGATGGCTTGGAATCGGTCTTGGTCAAGAAATCTAGCGGTAAGTGGCACATGTGCGTTGATTTTACCAATTTAAATATTGCTTGCCCAAAGGATGACTTCCTTTGCCTCGTGATCGATCGGGTTAGTTGATTCTACTGCGGGTTGCAAACTGATGAGTTTTCTTGATGCCTATTCTAGATACCATCAGATCAGCATGGCGAAAGAATATAAAGAAAAGACTACCTTCATCACACCCTTCGGCGTCTACTGTTATGTCAAGATGTCGTTCGGGTTAAAAAAATGTTGTAGCCACGTACTAGTGTTTAACACAGAAAACCTTTAGCAATTAGCTGGGACGTAATTTAGAGGCTTATGTAGATGATCTCGTTGTAAAAACTAGTACTAAATGTGACCATCTGAAGGATCTCGTAGAGACCTTCAAAAATGTAAACAAATATGAAATAAAGCTTAATCCTACAAAGTATACTTTCGGGGTTAATTCTGGCAAAATGCTTGGTTTCCTTGTTTATTCTCATGGAATCGAAGTTAATCCTAAAAAGATTTGTGCCATTGAGCAATTTTGACCACCTTCCACTGTGAAGGAGGTCCAAGCCCTAACTAGTTGGATGACGACTCTTAGTTGTTTCATTTCCTTATCAGGGGAACGTGGTTTGCCTTTCTTCAAGGTGATCCGCAAGTGCAACAAAAAATTCAAATGGTTCGAAGAAGTTTACAAAGCCTTTAAAGGCTTAAAAGTTTATCTTCGAATCCTCGAAGATTGGTCTCACCTTTAGAATGTAAACCTTTACTAGTTTACTTGGCAAAGAACACTAAATGTGCTCGCAAGACTCGTTCAGTGTAGAAAGAGAGAGTCTCAACGACCTATTTACTATGTAAGTGAGGTTTTACATGAACCAAAGGAAAGATATCACGAGGTTCAAAAACTAATTTATGCTCTTCTCGATGACTTATAGAAAACTAAGACATTATTTTCAATCTCATAAGATCACAGTGCCTTCATCTTTTCCTCTTAAAAATATACTTCAGAACCAAGAAGTAACATGGCGATAGCTAAATAAGCGAGAGAACTTAGAGAATTTGATCTTTATTTCCTCGCTCAATAATACATAAAAAGCCAAGTCCCGACTAATTTTGTGGTCGAATGGATGATGCTCTTGAGGATCAACCTCAA
Organism: Phyllostachys edulis; assembly: GCA_036346405.1. Classification (NCBI taxonomy): domain Eukaryota; kingdom Viridiplantae; phylum Streptophyta; class Magnoliopsida; order Poales; family Poaceae; genus Phyllostachys; species Phyllostachys edulis. The sequence continues at coordinate 46,256,074 of CM070546.1, read as the reverse complement.
TTCAAATCTACAATTTTCATTAGAAGTACACTCATAATGCTAAAAAAAAAATTCCTACTATTACAAAGTTCTAAAAAGTGATGTCGAGGTCACATCCTAAGACATTTAGAAATAGGAAAAATCCATTTGACAACTTTCAACTACTACCTCAGGTACAATTTTCAACCCATAACTCTAAAATAATTTACTTTATACCTCTAATTATCAAAACCAGCCCTCTTAACCCCTATGACTAATTCAACCCCTGTTTTAGCTAATGTGGCGGTGGTTTTGAGTCCTTGTCGACAAAATGGATGTGTAAGTGCTTAGTCAACTAGCTCCCTCCTCTCTCTCCCTCTCTCTCTCTCATGCAACCCCAAAGTGGGCGTGACCTCCACTGCAAATCTCAAGCCCATCGGATAACCCCCGTGATTAGCGCCATCACCACCACCACTCCACATGGCCAAAACAACACCAATTGAGGCGAGGTCATGGTAGTAGAGTGGAAAGCATGAACAAAGCGTGGCGAGGACTACGTGGTAGCAAAGACATCGCTCAGATCCAACTTGCTCTATTATGCGTGAGGCGGGCGCGACTCAAAGCGGGCGTCATCGATAGTGTCTCGGAGAGCTTCCACCACGCAAGTGCACGTTGCAACCTCCGACGCGTACATCCGACACCGCTCTGTCATTGCCCCGCACACGCGTTCTCTTCTCTATCTCACCTATGAAGAGTTCGGCGAAGCCACACCATGGCCACCCACACTATCATGACCTTTGAACTCAAGGCGTCATTCTGGTGAGCAAATGACAAACCGCCCGTGTCACATAGTGTTCCACCACCTCCTACCTCATGTCCACAAATTCATTTGAGTTTACGTGCACACAGATGCTCAGAATCAAGTTCTTCTTCTCCATACGTCCAAGCTTCTCCGTCATGGTTTGTCGCGAATGGTGAGACTTCGCCCAATTCCTTTGCACACTAGCATCCCCTCCTCCTCCCCAATCTTTTGACGCATTAAGTTTTGCCTCTCACACACTGTCGCATCATCACCTCCATGACCTAACCACCACAACCGCATGTCTACGTCGTTGGCCAAGCACATCGCGCCTCGCCCCAAACCACCACCACCATAAGGTTCCTCACGTCACATGCATTTTGTTTTTCCCCTCACATGTGCCTCACCACCACCTTGTCGTCAGCACCGTGCCTAACCCACCGCCTCCTGTAGGCTCTCCCTTAATCTATCTCGTTCTTTCTATTTCTCTTGTTCTCTGTTGCAATGGAGGAAGGAGATATGGTTAACGATGTGGACCCATGGGTACCATTTATAATAATTTACTCATTTTTATTTCCTCCTGCTGATTTGGATGCCATGTGAGCCAAAATAAATTATGTGGTACCATAGCGTGGCAAAAACCACTTATGAAACCAACCAAGTGTGAAAAGTGAACAGATTTGATAATTGAAGGGTGAAAAATGCGCGGTTTGAGTTGGAGGTGAAATTCAGACTCATGGCATTGTTAAAGGTTAAAAATAGACATTTTTCTTTAAAATTCATATCTCAAAGATTGGAAAATTAATAACATAATTTAGACATGATTGGAGCAAATATAAGATCATTTAGAATTGTCACATGAAAGTTGTATTAGTAGATTTGTTATCAAATGTTATCGCATAACAATATATTTTTATAATCATGATTAGAAAAATATAACGGTCAATAGGTTGTATTAGAGTCGGTGCCCCTCAAGTGAAAGAGAATATGTCAACTATAATCTAAGGTCCATTTCCAATTTTACATGACATATTTGCAACAATCACCGCCATAGTCATGGGCTTGACTCTCCGTTGACACCATGTTCCACCAGGGGCTCTTGGCACCTTATTCACGGTGTTAATGGGGAGCCATAAATTTCACCGCATATTTTCAAAAGCATTTATATTTTCTATTTCTGAAAAATATCCTTCTTGGAGCCATAGATTCCTTTGTGTAGCAATGCCCAACAAAGACATAAATATAACAATCCCACTAAGGAAAAAATCCTATGAGACGAGATCACCTTTAGACCCATATTAGACTCTTTCAATCTCACGACACATGGAAACATAAATCAACCACCTCTTTGCATGTCCACATGTCATGATTTGAAAGGGATCCAAGCAAGGATCTAAACATAGGGGCGACTATAGCACATCGTCTGAAATTTTCACAAAATCGATCACTTTTTTAGTACATTGGATCACCATCGATGGCTCATTTGAGTTGTTTCAATTCTTGTGTTGTTTCTATTTGTGGGTTGTTTGTATTGCTTATTGGGTCGATATTTTTCATTTGCTAACTCATTAAAGGCGGACTCATGGGTCGCTTAGTCAAGGTGCACTTGCTAGCAACCAACAAAAAGCAAAACACGTTCCAAAGAATCAAAATGCATAGAAAACCTTGTAAAAAGCCCATCTCAATTTTTCTAACTAAAATTGACCCCATATGATAGTGTATCCTTGCCTATCTACCAAGAAAACAACGATTCTAGTTCGACAGGACACAATCATGAAGAAGATTGACAAAGAATAGAATTCTAGACTACAATGAAGGAGGAGGAGGAGGAGGAGAAGAAAAAAAGATGTCTCTGTAATGATTGATTCGTTTGTTTTGCTCTTGATAGCTTCTTCCTCCTTGTCCCTCCCATGTTCTACATTGACATCCTACTAGACTTCCATTACTGCAAATGAAAACTATAATTAGCTCTTCAAACTAAGTAGATCGATGAAATTGTCCTACTTGGGAGGACAGGCGCTAGGCGAAGAGGTCCATGATCAACCGCCACATCTCCGGTAGCTATCTTGGCGCCACCGGTCAAGCCGTCGCACCTCCCACCATCCTCGGCACCACCCATGGTCGGCCATCGTCGAGTTCGAGATCCAGCCAAATCGAGGCATCGGCTCGGGGGTGAACATGGATCACGATGGAGTATGGAGTAGGACTGCGTGGGAGATCATTGGGGAGGATGAAGTTGGGGCGAAGACCTCCATAGGTTTAATTTGGAGCGGCAAATACTGGCTTCTAGAGAGGTGAAGACTAAGGAGGTGATGGGTGAATGGGGATTGAGAGTGGGTGGGGAAGATGCTAAAGGAGAGAGTGAGTTGTGGATGCTCTTAGCGGGTTGGGTTTAAGTACCAGCCCAACAACCTAACGAGATGGACGAATCTTGGCGCATATCAGACGGCTGAAAAATCAACTGTGATTTCAAAATAAATCATGTGACTGTGCTCTAGCAAAACTGCTAAAGATAAGGAGGTCTCATATGATTTTTTTTTTGCAAGCTGACCATGGGTCACATTGAAGTGTTACTAATTAGATATCCATTTAACTAGTCATCTCTTACCAATAGAAAAGCTAATTAGGCATGCGTACATAAATAAATGGTCATATTGCATCACCCCACCTTCCAGCAATGGGGATGCACTCTATCTTGAGCCCCTCCAACGCCTCTCAGAACTTTCTGACATTGGAAATGTTGTCATTCTGCACCTGCTGCATCATATGTCTAGCTTCTTCCTATACAAGTACTCTTCCAACAAGTTCTTTGCTTCGATCCTCTCTCTATTCTTCTCATCCCCTGTCATGTACCCCTTGACCTCCTCAGCCATCCACTCGATCTCCTCCTTTCTCAGCTGACCCTTATCGATGATCCTCATTTGGTTCTTATGCTGGTTGCCTTGTCCCTCGCATACACCGTGAGGACATTTGGCGTTGATGTTGAAGCACACCGAAACCTAGTGCTTGCCTCCGAGTTGTCCTCCATGGTGCCTTGCGAAAATCTTGAGCTCATCAAGTAAGTTGTTGTCCTTGCTATTGACTTCTCCCTTCAAACAGGGATCTGAGCACCTTTCTTGTCATGGGACTAGAGGAAATATTAATATGCTCCGTCCTAATAGGAAAGATAGAAAGTTTGTGAAGGAATGTTTCTTAAGTTCCGCCCTTCACGATGGTTACTTATAGATCAACAATTTGCGGCAAGATAAGGACGGAAGTCCAAAGGTAAGATTTCATCGAGAATCATTCCTTATAAATCGTTGGAAGCTAAAGCTTGTTGCCTCTTTGAGAATTGTTTTCATAAATGAAAGCGGTTGATGCTCCTTTTCTTATCTTCTCGAAAAATAGTTATGTTTTTTTACAACTCAAGTGAAATTACCTTCTTGATTAAGTCTATTTCTAGTCAAATAAAGTATCAATTGGAAAGTATTTACTTTTGATCCTAAATTTATGACCTCATTTTCAAGTAAGTCATTTTTCACTTGAAGTTGAAAATTTGGATTGTTGACCCGATCGATAATATGGATATATCTTTGTTTGCTTATTTATAAATAAATCGGATCTTTCTTTGGGCCCAAATTAGCTTCTTTGGGTCCAAGATTAATCAAAGCGGTCGAAAAGTGGGCCCAAAAGTCTTTTTAGGCCATTCTCAAACCTCTTCGGGCCGCCTGTTGGACCTCCCACGAGAGGTCTTCTTAGACCACTCGGGACCTCTCCCATGAAGAGGTCCTCAAAGTGGTTACCCACGTGTGGTTAATAATAGCCCACGTGGAGAGAGGGTATTGATCGTTGCATCCAAAGACACATAACGATCATCGTGAAGGGACACAATGATTGACTTAAAGGTACGCGGCTATTGGTGTGAAGAGGCACCACTGCAACCAATTGCCGAATTGCCGATGTTTGTAGAATTATGAAAACCCGCCTTGTGCGCCCTTGTAATCATCAGAGATCTTGTACATTAACCCAAATCCACATTTATTCACAGTCATTCTCCCTGTAATCAGAGCATACCCTTTGCAAAATACATCACCGTTTGAGTCATTTGGCGAATAGATAGCAATCTCTATTCTCTTCATATACTTTTGTTTGTCCGGATTACGTGGCGAGAGTCCCGAGGCGTCGATAAACACTCAAAGCCACGAGTCAAAACCGGCGTTAACTTCGAAAAACCAATCGCCTACTGTTGTCTTGCATGAATATGAGCCGAGGCCGTCGGAGATGCAATGCCAATCCACAATTTGGGACACACCAAGTTGTGAAGTCGAAATACAAGAGAATCTTTGCACAAGAACCCTTTGCAAGGTGCAGGTTGAATGCACCCAAGGAGCGGATAATCACCCTCGATCCAAAGCCTTCTCTCCCAAATCAAGAATGAACCAGTAGGACCCAACCAAGGCGACGAACTCCCCAAATCAACTCACAACAACCTCGAAGGAGATGGCATAAGGTGGCGAGTCAGAGTGCATAAGGAGGAAAACCCGAACCTCGCTCTGGCGGCCAGTGATCAACCACGGCTATCACTGACCCCCTGCGGCCGAGAGCCAAAACCAAATCGGGAGAGTTAGAACAAAATTGGAGAGCTCGTGTGCAGGCATGGAGCAAGAAGAAGGAGGAGGTTGCCTTAAGAAGAGGAGGATGTCGCTTGCCGGCCAGCGGCCGATTGCACAAAGCACCTAGGCCACCCTAGCCACATGCACCGTCACTGCATAAGGGAAAAACCCTAGCCATGCACCTCTGTGGGGTTGGAGGCAAAGTCTCAACCTTATCCTCCCTCTAACTCAATGAGAGATGGGCCCACCATTCCTTTTCTTTTTTTTTCTTTTCATCTTTTCTCTAATTGAAATTACCAAATGACCCTCAATTTGCAACATAGCGTTGATCGGATTATTTTCCAAAAGGAGCATTACGAGGTTGTGCTCTGCTGAAAAGAGATGACTTCCAAATCTGAAGAGTTGCTTCTTGATGTTATGTTGATGGTGAGGGTATGATATCGACCCTATAATTATTTTCCCTTGAATGACTTAACGACTACTAAGTTTTCCAAAGTTTCATATGAATTTTGTACAAACTTCTAAGGAAATAATTTTGATGCATTGCACCCTTCTTTCCGAGGATTTGTTTGTTCTTATAGAAAGTGGTGGGCGAGGAAGAAATCGAGAAAGTAAATTATGCAAGGTTGATTGTGCGAAGAAGAACATCAAAGTGTCTTTGAATGCCACGTAACTTTTTTTGAGCAGCGGGAGAGTTGCCTCCATTTCATTTATAGATGGGGAAAATGTACTACTGAGTAAAGAAAAAGAAAATGTACAAATGACCAGGAGACCCAAGAAAGGAAAGTAGACTAAGACTACGACTAGATCTTTGAAATGCTTAGCGCTGTGTTAGCCAGGACCTAATGTCATCCTTGATATTTTCCAACACCACTTGATCCGGTCTTCGGTGTTGGAAAATCCTATTGTTTTGCTCCTCCATAGTCCCCATATTGTGGCCAATATTCTTTGAGTTAATGCCTTTGGATGTAGTCCTAGGGCATCTCTCCATGATATCTGTCGGACACGGGAGCGAAAGATCCCGAATCCTCTGTGTTCATACACTAGTCCGGATTTCTAGTGTACCAGATCAAACAAAAGTGATAATCAAAACATATCACACACTTTATTAATAATTATTGAGTTTATTACAAAAGAAACACAAGCGGTGATAAATAACATAGCGGAAGGCGAAGAAGTAGTGGAGTCGGTGATACGCACGAACAATCGGCAGGAGTAGCGGCCTAGTCGTCGAGATCCACACCGATGGTGAAGTCCTTCTCCTCTGAAATTTGTTTGCATAAAGCAAGCATGAGCACAACTACTAGTGCTATCATAAGTTACACCAATATTGAATTGTAATGCATGCATAAAGCGGACAAAGGACATTGGCAGGGTTATTTTGCGTATAGCAGTAGTTTTAGATTAAATATTCATAGTAGATTGCAAGGCCATTTTCATACAGTAATTAAAATCATATTTTAAATGACAATTGAATAATGTGGATAACCTCCAAGAAAGGTGATGGATATCCTCCAATCACAATGGCTAACCGCCCAAATTTCCCAGGGACTAACCATCACGAAAACATCTGTTGAAACCATTTTAGAACCAAAAACAAGTCTAACTCAAAGTGGCTTTGCTAGCATGTCCATGATCATGACGCGGCATATTGAATAGTTTCTACTCTGCGAGTTTATGCAGACTTTACCCACACGAGATAATTTGCTCCTTGTGTCGGCCAATCCACGCTTCTAAGGCGTGTGACAAAGCAATTATCACGAGGCCGTTACAATGATCTACCCCAAAGAACTCATGCCCGCTAAGGTTTAGCTTCCATTGGACTATCCATCCTCAGGAGCCCCTCTTGCGCCGAGTGGGACTCTTGTCTAACCAACACCCACTCACACAAAATGGCATGAATATCTCGAGGTATCCCAAATTATTAAGCCAAGTCTTGCCCAGACAAGGCGTGTGGTGTCTGATAGGGCATAGCAAGATCGGCTCCAAGACCGGTCCTTAATCGACTTGGGCGTCGTTCAAAATCAAACCACAGGTGTTAATCCTAACAGATTAAACCCGTGCATAAACTCTGCACCCACCATTCATCCGTTTACCCAAGTCCAAACCATTTTAGTTTTATTTTAGTGTAAACCACCTTTCCAAACTCTCTATGGTAAAACAATGCCATAGATTTGATATTAAACAAGTTGTAATGATTTGGCTAAATCCTCCCAAATTCAAAATCATGGTCTAAACATTTGCTAAGCATTTCCAAAAAATTTTACCTATGGTGACAAGGGATGGCATTTCAATATACAAAATTGGCCATACAATAACAATTGGAATAGCTAAGCATTTAAACAGGGTATTAAAATAATTGACTAAGAATATGCATGCAATAGTAAATTTAAACATTGAATTAAATAACTTTAAAATAGTAGGTGCAACATGGTCAAAGTGTAACTTGCCTTCGCTGAAGTCTTGAAATTCTAAAGCTTGGAAGAATCAAATTCCACTGGAATAAGTAAGTAATCTAAGCGTGAAAATCGACAAATCAATAGAAATTCAAATAAAATCAAGGCGACAGGTTTAAACTAACTCCAAATAAAATAATTATAATTTATTTGGCTAGATAATAATTTTATAAGATTTTATAAATCTGAAACACTCAATTTGGAATTAGGAAATAAAAGATATGAATTCTAAAAGTTTAAATATTAAATTTGCAATTTAAATAGTTTCAACTTCAAAATGACAATTTAAACTAATTCCAAATAAACTAATTTTAATTTATTAAGCTAGATAATCTTTTTATAAAATTTTAGAAATTTAATTCACTAAATTTGGAGTTGGAATTGAGATGATATGAATTTTACAAATTTTAATCTAAATTTGGATTTTAAATGAATTTCTAAATTCTAAAACAGAACTAAACTTAACTCCAAATTGAATAACTATACTTTATTTAGTTAGATAATAATTTTCTAAGATTTTAGCAATTGGAATCATCTAATTTGGAGTTAGGATGCAAAAGTTATGAATTTTACAAATTTAAACCTAAATCTGCGAGTTTAAAAGGATTTCCCGAATTATTTTTCTAAAAAACTCTAATTATTGCGCATGGTGACGTCGGCCCTGATATTTTCGGATTTAAATAAATAAAAACAAAATCGACCATGGGCCCCTTGTGTCAGAGACACGGCCCACGTGGACTTAGTCCACGGGCCTTGGCGCACGGAGGTGGCGTGATGTGGCGCGGCTCTGTGCCACGTCGGATCCACGTAGGATCCGACGCCGAGTGGCGTTCGTGGCGCTTCGCGTGGCGCGCGTGGCAAAACCATGGTGGCGAAGCGGCCCGCGCGAGACCTAAGGTCGCCGGAGCTACAACGTGCAGCGGCGGCGAATCGCAAAAAGAGAGGGAGGTCACGGGTTCTCGCGCTTCGCCCCGCTCGGCGAGGCGGAGGGGCAGGCGGCGGCGTGGAAGATCGCGGCGAAGTTGCGGCAGCGGTGAAGATGCGCCCGGTGGCTCTCCGACGATGTTGAGGCGCGCAGTTAGCGGCGTCGCGGCGATGGAGATCGTGGCGATGGCGGGGCGCTGGGGGTCTCTGGCGGCGCGAATCGAGCTCAATGCGTCGGGGCCGGTGGCGAGAACTCAAATTCCCGGCGAAGAGGGGCACGGAGGCGAGAGTGGGTGGTGGTGTTGGTGTCGGTGGAGTGAGGGCTACCCTGTGCTCCCTTTTATAGGGCCGGGAGGTCCGAGGCGGCGTGGAGAAGGTGGGGTAGTGGCGCGGTGGTTGCGGCGCTGCGTGGCGCCTACTGTAGCGAGAGATAGGGGAGAGGAGGTGGGGTTCGTCGCGGTGTCGTGTGGTCAAGGCGCCTGGACGGAGGAAGCGGGGAGGTTAGGCGCCTATTAGCGGCTTCGCCGTCTTGTGATAATGGCGGCGAGGCTTTGACCTCATGAGGCAAGTGAGGAAGGGGAGGGGTCATGGGCCACAAGGCAGAGAGAGGAGAGAATTTGGGGTGGGGTCGTCTGGAGAGAGAGAAAGAGATAGGGAGGTCTTGGCGAGGCAAGCGGTCGTTGGATTTAAATCAGCGGTCATTGCTTGACGTGGATCTCGGTAGAAGGGAAGTGGGCATGCTGTTTAAATTCAGCCCAAAGCTTTTTAGGGTTTTAAAATTGATTTCCTATTTAAAAGAAATCAGATTAATTCATTTAGGCTCTAAAAATTAGCAGATAAATTCTAAAAATTCTATAAAAATTCATAGAAGTTCCTAGAATTGATTTGGATTTAAATAAAATGATTCTAACTTAAAGTTGATAATAGATTTTGAATTTGAATTTCTTTTGGCTTTAAACAATTTGAAGACAAGCTTTTAAAATTCGAAAATTTGAATTTAATTTAATTTTTATTTTTCAGATTTAACTCACATAAAACTTCAAAAACTTTAATAAATTTTATTTTTGACTTTTAAAACTTCGAAATTCAAATAAAGCAAATAAACTCTTTCAAATTTCAGAAAATTCAATAAAATGATAACTTTAATAAATATTAAATTGGTAACAGAACTTTGGACTGTTACATATCCATTGTCCACCGATGTAGTATATCATATTTTGTCCACGTGGCTGGATGCAGTTGAGCGATACACAGCCAATGAGCTATCCCTTGCGAGATGAAATGGCTATAGTTGCAATGGAGAAGCGACCAATGAGCTATCCTTGCTAGATGAAATGGCAAGGTTTCGATAGCACGAGAGGGCGAAATAATTATTGGGCCATGCTCTAGCTTGAAAATTGTCAGCCGTGTGGATTTTCCTTTGAAGTGCTAACCAAACAAAGATATTGCACTTGGGCGGAGCTCTGACCTCGGATCATTGACACGAAGGAGTTAAAATCCCACCATGACACAACGGCTTGTATCTTGAGCTCGTGGAATATTGGCCATCTGCGAACAAGGACCATATTACGGTGTCACGAGATTACGCCGTAAGGCTATGGCTGAATTTTGCACCAAGCGTCGATGTATTCATGTAGCATGTTGGGAGTCATGGCGTCACGGATGTCCTTATCCAATTATTGTTGCGGTGCATCGAATGAATCTGTTCTTCCTTCGAGACCGAGAAGCGGTGAGGTGCTATTTGTTTAGGAGAGTGGACGTCCATCCAGTGGTCCATCCAGAATGTAGTCAGTCTGGCCATTGCCACCACTATCTGAGTTACTGCGCCGAGTTGCCGCGTCGAAGAGATTTTTATCGTAAGAATTGCAGGGCATCCCAATTCCTACCCACGGTTTCTATGGAAACGCCTTGCTGTGGAATGCCATATAATTAGTACCAGCTATGAAAGTGTATAAAGTTGCTTTGTCAAGTGGATATTGTTTTGCTCCAAGTTTTAATTTACACACTATTTGCATCTAGCGGTGTAGATGGGCAAAACTTGCAAGCCATCTACTTGTGTAGTAGATCGTTAATTCTTTCTATTTTTTAATTAAGAAACACTTAACATCGATGTAGTCCATAGAAATCTAGTTTTCTTTAGGAATAAGTCAAATTTTCAACCCTCAACTATCGTCTGAGTCTGATTTTCTACCATGAACTCTAAAACCGTTTGAAACACAGCCCTCAACTATTAATACCAATGCAAAATACAACCTTGACCCAAATCTAAGACGGTTTTGGCTAATATGGCGATGACGTGGATCTAAGGTGGGCGGCGGTGCTATGATGGCGAAGCAGCGACGACGACTGGCGAAGGGAGTGTTCCCGAAGGCATCGAACTCTATGGAGGCAGTGTCCGCACGGAGGTCGTGGTGATGGTCGGGCGGTGGTGATGGTGGAACATGGCGGCAGCCAGACTATCGAGACCGAGGGAAGAAGGACATGGCGATGGTCATCCGGAAGGATGGGGTGAGGTTGGCGTGAGCATCGGCGTGTTCTGTGCACTAAGTTCTGTTTGATAGTTGTAGAGAGCGGAGAAGCCTTGGGGATCTTGGCAACGGTGGTGACCATGGTGGCGATGGTGCTTGGCGGTGGCGCTCTATGGGGAAGGGCGGGATAAGAATGTGGTTCTTTGATTTTTTTTGTGGAGAAGCACACCTCGTGACCACGATTGGCTCGGCGAGGTAGTGACGAGGCTGGTGGCACGACGAGTGGCAACGTCGTAAGATCGAGGAGGCCGACTAGAGGGGGGTGAATAGGCGGTTTTAAAACTTCTTTGGCTAAAACCGAGTTTTAAGCGAAATTGTAAATCAATTCGGTTTTGCACAATTAAAGCCAAAATCAACTAGTCTTTACTAAATGCACCAACAATATGAGACTATATAAACGATAGCAATTATACACATACGAGTAAGCAATTTAAATATAAGGAATGTAAATTGCACAATGTAAAGCATAAGAAATCAAACCACAATGACACAACGATGTTTTACCGTGGTGATCGGAGACTTGCCGGTCTCCCTAATCCACGTTGAGGTAAGTCCAAAATCAATTGGACCGACTCCACGAATGAAGCCAAACCCTCAGAGGTAAGTCCAACCACTTGGACCGGTTCCAAACCGAACCAACACCTCGATCCACTAAGGTTGCTCTTCCTCCGCTCAGGAGATGGCGAGCAACAAGCCACTCTAACGCCTTGGGTTCTTCTCACAACCTTCTTTGAGAAGATCACCGAACCACGACGCTTCCACGCCGTCTAGGTGTCGAAGCAAACACCAAGAGTAACAAGCCAAGCCCCTTACTTGACTCTCACCACGTGCAGCGAATGCACAAGCTCAAGTGGATCTGAAATCCACCTCTAGATGCAACACATGCAACTAGAGACCTCTCTCCTTGCTCACAAGGTGCAACACATGCACAATTGAGAGGAGAACCTCACACTAGCTCAAGAGAGTGAAAAGGAATGCCAAGGTTGTCTCTCAACCAGCCAAGGGGTATTTATAATCCCTACACCAAAAACTTGCCGTTTGGAGGCAAACAGCCAAAAACTAGCCGTTCTGAGACTTGGGCGGTCATCAAGACTTACAAGGGCCAGTACAACCGTTACAGGCAGTCGTACCGCAACCCAAAATCAGCACAGACGACACTCGGTAAAAAGGTCATAACTTTTGACTCCAATGTCGGAATTGAGTGATCTTGGACTCTACGGAAAGCTTATTCAGAGGACTACACAACTCACCTATTTGATTTGATGTCAAACACATTTCATCAAATCAAAAAGCACAACTCAAAGAGCCACTATCATGGTCTAAGTCCAAAGTATTAGCAACAAGCAATCTTAGACCATGACAAGGGAAAAATACATGAATCTCAACAATTTGCAAAACACATTTGCAAATTTAGATCATGCCACAAGGAGTAGGTACATGGACTTCAACTATTTGCAAAGTATAGTCACATGCTACAAGGATTAAATGCATGAGCCTGACTATTTGCAAAACACATTTGCAAATAATAGCATCATGCCACGGAGAGCTAAAGCAAGTGAGATTGAGCTATCAACACATGATGAGACTCAAGCTACTAGACAAGACCCCTCTTAATAGTATGGCAACCTATACTAGCAATCCGGTCTTCGAACCAAACACCAAGACCGGTAAAGACATCCTTAGCCCTAGCTAGTCATACATTTGCCTTGAGCATCTTCTTCAAGCTTGATGGCGCACATCTTCACTTCAAGTCCGGGTGTCGTCTTGACATGCATCAACCCATGATGCATCCTTTACTTGACCTCTATCAACATATGATGAGTCTTCTCTAGACTTGATGATTAACTCATGATCATCGCCTCTTCGAGATCTTGATATGCATCAACACATGATGCATCCTCTTCTTGAACCTTGACTTGATGACGATCAACTCATGATGCCATCCGAAGTCTCCATTACCCTGGAACATAACATATTCATCCAACTTATGGAAAATATTAGTCCCATAATGATTAACATTAATTTCCAAGATATACCTGCAATAAATACTTCTAAACAAGTTATTGCAGAGAGGTGCGGTACTACCGCCAACTAGAATCCGTATCTCGCTCTCCTCGTCTGCAGTTTCTCATGTGCGGTACTACCGATTGCGGGTTTCAACCTTCTCAAAAGACACGCTCTCGAAAAGCGATCTGAAGCACATAAAATCGATACAACCGCCGAAGCGGTACAACCGTTTCTAAAGTGCGGTACAACCGATTGCCAAGGAGAGCTCCGAGCCAAAATACACTGTTTCGGTTTTATCAAACCGCCAACTAGAAATCGAGCGATCGTAATGTGGTAGTACCGCCAAGAGAGCGGTCGTATCGCATTAAGCGCTTCGATTGGTCGTGATGATCAAAACACGTAATCTGCGCCAAGTAAAGCGCGGTCATACCGCTTGATGCGGTACTATCGTCGGTTAGCTTCCGGTACTACCGATTTCTGACAGAAGCACTTAGAGCTTCCAAAACTCGAATTCAAATGCATGCATGATCCTAAATTGATCCAAAGGGCACAAGAACATGCTATCAAGCTACTAAACACGATCCCTCTATTGTCATGCATTTCCATTACCATGTCGTCATCCTAAACTGGGACTAAGCCTTTAAACATCTCAGCACACACATTAGTCCCACAACACAATTGCAAATAATTGAATATAAAGTAATATGAGTATATATGAACTACACAAGTTTTATATACTCAAAGGATATGTTTCAAAGTAGAGATCCCCAATATATGTGGATAAAGAAATATGGATCAATACTAATGAAACCACAAAACATAGAGTGAACTCCCCCTAAATGTGTGCATACACGAATGTGTAATAAAAATATATGCACATATTCAAGTTAAACTTTTGGTGGAGTTCAACCTATATTTTGGATCCGAGGAATGCTACAGTATATAAGAATATGATGCCGAGTGCATACCTCTTTGATTTTCACCTTTTTATCCAATTGAGACTGAGCAATATGTATATCAATAAACTTGTTAGTCTCACAAATATATTTGTCATTAATCACCAAAATACTCCATTAACATATAATGACGGGTCTAGATTCTTCAAACGTCGACTCCAGTGATCTTCTGGCGTGGCGGGGGTACTACTAGAACCGCAACAAAGTTAGAAACTTGGTGGTGGAATCAATTTGGGGAGAAGGATAAGGATGAGCACGAATTTGTGCTGAATACCCAAGCGGTTGTGGTACAGGGTGGTGTCCCATCGGGCTTGGAGGAGATGATAGAGCTCAACGGCAATGCGGGTGGATTCGAGGAGTAGAAGGGGACGAAAAAGGATCAGAAGGTGCTACTGCTGATGGTTTTAAGGGAGTGGAGGGGCTTCGATCAGAACCGAGGCAAGGCGGTGTCGAGGTCACTTGGTCCGGTCTCCGTTCCTTGCTCTGGCTTGACACGCATGTGCAGAGGTGGCGAGAACAACGCGTCCGTCTGACGAGAAGCGACATCGCAGCAACAACAGAGCGAGCTCGAGCGATGGAGGACTAAGGCGTCGATGTGTGGCTAAGCGAGTAGCATCGACTTCAGACGAGGCAAGCGGCGATGGCATACACCGCACGTGTTGGGGACGAAGCGGGGATGTGTAGGCAAGGTAGGCTAACGAGATGGACCGTGTGACCAAGAGAAGAGAGGAAGGTGCTTTAAGGATGGCGTGGATGGTGACGTGGATGCACACGGAGATTGATGTGGATGCACACGTGGGCGCTATGTATTACTAGGAGTCCACATCAGTGAAAACCACATCCACGTCAGCAGAAACCACGTTGGTTTTAGGCCAAGGTTGTATTTTGCACCCGTATTGATAGTTGAGGGTTGTGTTTCAAATGGTTTTAGAGTTTAGGGTTGAAACTTAGACTCGGACGACAGTTGAAGGATGAAAAATAGATATTTTTTCATTTTCTTTATCCCCAACGGACGTAGTTGGCGCTATCATATCCCACTGTTGATCGTTAGAGAAGCAAACTTTTGGAATAAATCAAAGCAACATATACACGTGACCACATGGACTATCCTCACCATTTAAGTGCTCCAGAATTTGTGCTACATTTTCACAAAAAAAACCTCCTTTCTCTCCTTCCTCTCCTCTCTCCCCCGATCGTCTAGTCGGTGGCGCCCCGCCCCATGCTCGCTGTCTCCCACGTCGCCAGGGCGATCACGACGCACAAGAAGCCCTGCCGGCCCGCCTACCACGAGCTCAAGACGTGCCGCTCCACCTCCTCGTGGCGCCAAAGACGGGGAGCTAAAGCCGACGACACCGGCGAGCCGAAGAAGCCGCCACTGATGAACCTAGTCGTCTGTGACCTCCCTGCCACCAGATTCGGTGGCCAGAGGGGGGAATACACCAGATCCACCTCCTCTGACCACCCCAGCCCTGCCAATGCCAGATCTGGTGGCGTCCTCCCTGGATCGAGCGAGAACCGGGGTGGATCTGGCGTCCCAACGGCCTGGCGATGACCATCGGCTCCTCGTCGCCGCACACCACTGCTTCGGTCGCTCGTGCGCAGCTGGTTGCTACACATCAACCGGCTCTTTCTCATCGTGCACTTCTGCTCTGGTCACCACGTGCCGCCGCCCCTCAACGGTACACTTTGGTTGTAGAGAGATCTGTCAGTCAAAAAGGGGGTGAGGAGGATCCGGCGCGATGAAGGAAGAGAGGGAAATGAAGAGAAATGGAGGGGTATTTTTGCAAAATGGATAGAGAGATAGGAGTTAGGGGGAAACGGATCGGATAATTTCCAACCGATCCGGACGAAAACAAATTCGGATTGTCTCGGATCATATTTTTCTCGGATAATTCTTGGATCAGAAACGAATACGGTTTTTTTTGTCGAAAATAAATATGAATATGGTAGCCCTAGTATCCATCGAATACGGATATGAATACGGATTATTCGGATTATGCCAGGCCAGATATCCGCAATTCAGCCCAACACTAGCAATCCTCCTGTTGGACCCCAGGCAAACTAAGTCCAAATTTTATGAAACTTTTTGTGAGGGCTCCTAACCTAATTTAGTCCTAACGAGGATTAAAACCTCTATGTATTAATTTAATACATAAAAGACCATACGTCTTCATGGTCGTAACCCCTAAGGCTAACAACCTCACCGGTCGTAAGGATTCCGGAGGTTACACGATGGGTACCTGGTGGGACTAGGCTTCAATTTGTAGTCGCTCGAAAAGCTATGAACAGCACCCTTAACCGTATGGCGAATGGAACACGTGCAAAACATTCCATACCATGCGATGATATACAAGACACTGACAATAAACCACCTTACGGTTAAGCTTCTCACAAGCATTTAACCGCAAGGTAGTTAACACGTTGTTAACTACCTTAAACTTCCGACCAGTCGTAACGTTTCATCGTGGGCGCCTTCTCCGGAGTAGCTCGCCGCCTCTTCGGGAGTTATTTAATAGTGGAACGCAGAAGACGAGGAGACAGACAACGAACAAACGAACGAGTGAACAACAGAAGTCACACAAAGCAAGGCAACTCAGAAGCCAAAGTAGTAGCGTTCAATACATTTTGGCATAATTAGAGATAATCCTGGTCAGTCTTGTAATCCCGTTCATATCAATAAAGAGCGAATTTCCATTCTCTTCCGTGATTCTCCACATCATTTTCCTCTTTTTATTTAGAAGATCGGCGACTCGATCATCGACAAGTCCCTTACGTAAATTTTTCGAAGTTTATCTCTTATGTGATTTTCTCTCAAATTCTTATAAGTTTACGTTTTATGTAATTGTATTTGTTATTCTCAATAACAATTCATATCGTTGTTTAGTAAATTTTTCCCAGAGCGCTTATGCTCAAAATAATTCTCTCAACCATTTTTATTTTGTTTTAACTCAATTTCCTTTAAATGCATGTTTGTTTGTATTTCAAAGATTTGCTTTTAAACAAAAGTTCAAATTTCAAACATGGGTAGATTTTCATATGCAAAATGATCAAAGTATTTTTCCCAATGCATTTCTATTATGTATTCCTAAATTATGGATTTGGGATGTTACACCTCCAAATTTCATTTCTTGATTCCTCGATCTCTTTCTTTCTTCCTTCTACCTCCAAAGCTCTCCTTTATCTCTCTACTCACTCTGGCTCCTCTCTTCTCTCCTCTGCCGATCGAAAGTGGTGAATCCGCCACCACCACACTGGCCCGCCATCTTGCCACTCCAATCTGCCGCCCATGCACTTTCTTGCCGTCGTCTGTGCTCATCATGCCGTCAGTGCGCCTCGCCACCTCTTTTTTCAGCAACACAAGACGGCCAGCCGCCTTGGCGTTGTCGTGTCTCGCCATCACAAGATGCCAGCCACCTTAGCGCCCTGCACCTCGGCTGCATGGAACTACCGCGTTTTCTTTCCTTCTTCAAGCATGCCACATGGAGCTGCTGCACCTCGGCCGCATGGAGCTGCTATGCCTCCTCCCCTAGCCACGGCCACTGCCACTGCCACTGCGCCTTCTTTCCTTCTTCCTCCGAAACGTCCGAACCATCTCGCATCCGCGAACCAATTGCGAAAATGGAACGCTTGCGCAATGACCATCGAAATGATATATCATGCATGAGAGGATTTGTCATTTTTGGTAGAAATTGGAAGGAGAGAAGTGGAGATGAGCTAGCTCATGTTTTTGGGAAGTTCTGTTGGGGGAGAAAAATGGCAGTGGAGAATAAATGATAGTGGAAGGTAGGAGGAAATGGCGATGGGAATTGGGAAGGATGGGTTCGGCTGGGATAAATTAGGATGGCTATTGGCTAGGGAGTAAAAAGAGTATGAGAGGTTTTTACTAATGGGAGAGATGACAGGGAAAAGAATGAACACGCAGCCGTTTCGTTATATGTGGTTACTGAAATGTGAACAGCTCATAAATGTTTGGATCAAATAAACTAGTTATATGTTTCCGTTAATTTCTGGTGTACAATTTAAGGGGTTATCATATTCCGAAAAATATCCGTGACCGTATTCGTTTCGATTCGTATTCGCTCTATATTTGTATTAGCTATAATTCGCATTCGTATCCGGGATAGTCGTATCCGTATCACATCCGAGAAGAAAAAAAATATGTAAATAAATATGACAGAGTCATTATCCGTCCGTATTCGATCCGTTTTCACCCCTAATAGGCGTGCGAATCTTGATGCATTTTGGGTGATGTAGAGAGTGCATGCGCCTCATGCGCATGTTCAAACAACCGCGTCCAAACTTTTGCACAGTACTGTCAGTTGGTTGAGACTTTACACTAACGTGAGAGCGCCGTTCCTCATGCGACTATTAAGTAGTTGCATACGGCCAAGTTTGCGAGCTCAACGTCTGTTCGTACCCGTCGCTAATTCCTCGTTTCCAATGGTACGTAGCGCACGCTGAATTAAAATGGAGCAGCATCCATCCGGTCCATGATGCTGTACTGCATCAGGCATCAGCGCAAAGTTTTGAGCGCTGGAGTGACTGCGGGGTGGCCAGCCTACGCGTTACGTGCGGCCCCGCTGATGCTTCTCGCTGTGGGTTCTGAAGCTCGGCCGTGCGGGCCACCGTAGCGGAGAGCCGGCAGTGTGCCGCACGGCACACGCAGCCACGCACCAGCTCCCACCGTTCCGCCGCAAAGACCAGGTCCAGCCTCCAGGGACCCCAGCCCGTGCTTCCTCGATGACCTCCGGGCCCACATGAAAAATCCAAAACAACCCACTGGCTTGCTCCACTCGCTGCCGGGTGGGCCCCGCGCACCAGCCTCCACTCTGTCTGGTGGACGTAACACGGGGACGAGGAGAGGAGAGGCTCAGGTCTCGTGCGCTTTTCGACCCACGGCCCAAGCCTCCGACGCGCGTCCCCTACCCCGCGAGTTACCCGAACTGCTGCCCCGCTCGCACGCACCACCCACCCGCCTCACCTCGCCTCGCGACGCCTTTGTTTGTCCCGTAACGAAACGCGACGCAGACCCCACCTCTCTCGCTCTCACTTTCTCTCTCTCCTCGCCTCTGTTGCTTGTCTCCTCCACCTCCGCCTCCTTGCCGGCGACTTGGCCGGGCCGCCCCTCGACACCGGCTGCGCCTCTGCCTCTGCCCCACCGCGGCGGACGACCGCCGACCGCGCACCGCGACCATGGCAGCGACAGCGGATCCGAGGGCGAAGCCGCCGGCCGCGCAGTCACACCACCTGAAGCCGTGGGCACCCCCGCCACCACCTCGTGCCCACCGCATGCCGTCCCTGCCGGCTGTCTCTGAGAGCGGCGGAAGCGTTGGGGCCACCCGCGATCGGCGCCGCTCCTCCTCGTCCCACCGACAGGGCGGCACCGGCACCGGCACCGGCGCCGACGCCGAAGCGGGGGAGCCTTACGAAGGTGCGTTGGAGGAACTCCGAGCCAAGCTCATGGGCCACCTCCACGACGCCGCCGACCGACTCCGCCTGCCCCCGCCGAAGCCCCAGCCTCGGTCGCCGGAGCCCGAGCCTTCGGCAGCGCCGCTTCCACCGCCGCCGCAGGACTCCGCTGCGACTGTGGCTGCCAGCAGGCCGTGGAACCTGAGGGAGCGGAAGCGCCGCTCATCAGCCCGCGGGAGCACGGCCGCGACGCCGTGGGCCACCGCGGCAGCGAACGCGCGGGACGACGACGGCGAGCGCCCCCCGTTCGCGGTGGCGCTGGCGGCGGAGGAGATCGAGGAGGACATCTACGCCCTGACCGGCGTCCGGCCGCGGCGGCGGCCTCAGAAGCGACCGCGCATCGTGCAGCGGCAGCTCGATGTAAGGCCAATTCCCCATAGTGCCCCTCACTCCCTAATCACCTCATTAGAACAAAAAAAAACTACTACTATTATATTACCTCCCCGATACGCTTTTAGCCCCTGCTTAGTTAGCATTATTAATATATAATATTACTAATCTAATCAATTCTTGTGTGAGAGAATAGTAACAGTACTGATCATCCAGCTAATAATAGCACTGGCAATTGTCTCGCCTCGTGCAGTTGCTGTTCCCGGGGCTGTGGCTGACCGAGATCACCGCCGACGCCTACAGGGTCCCCGACGACTAGCAACCACCGCCAGCACCAGCTCCGGCCGGCCAGCTCTACCATTCTACGTACCCATCTTGTGAGGAGTCAGAAAAATTACTACTCGGTTTAGTCGAGTTGATAGGTACTTGTGCTTGCCATGTCCCATCTTTTAGCTTTTCCCTTAAGAATCCATCCAGTGCTTTATTCTCTCTCTCTAGCTAGTGTACAGTAGGGTGTGTGGTCGTGTGCTTGTGATCTACTCATAATCCATGTAGGCTGCCATGCCTTACTCTCTCTCTCTCTCAAGTTACATGGTTTGATGATATCAGTTGCATTGTAGCACGAGTTGTTTGTGCCTCTTTTTTTTTTTCCGTTATTTGATTGGTTTAGCTTTTCTTTTCCTATCTATTTTTGACAAATGAAACGCTGGTGTGGAGTGATAAGACTTATTCTCCACACATGACGTATTTAAGTATAAAGGATTCAAACCCAAGTTAGTCCATTATTTGTTATGCTAACCAATTGAGCGCAAAAGACTATCTTTTCCTGTCGGTTCGGCTTGATGGGTTTGATCGGTCTGGTCTTTGAGTTTTCGTGGGGGTTGCCCCGTAGTTATAGCCGTGGCTGGCTTTGGTGCGGCGTGCTTGTATCGAGAAAGGTAAGTCGTTGGATCGTTTTGGGATTCTTGGACCCCGCCGCCTGTTGGGGTTAACGTTGGACAGCCATTATGCAACTTTATCCTGGTAGGAAGCTCGAAAAGGGTAGTCCAACTGTAGATTTTTCAAACTCGTCTTTCGGGCTCAAACCAATCATGGGGCTTGTTAGTAAAATCTGACTAGGGCTGTGCTGTGATTTGCCTCGAAACCTAATGCTTGTCGTGTCAAATTTTTAGATAGGATAGTTTTGCGTACGATGGCACAAGTGAAATCAAGGGCAGACAGGTCAGCCTCTTTCAGGCCCCTCCTCGGTGGGGCTCACTAGCCAGACTCTATTTGCACATGTGTACTATTTTAGTACAATTTTGTACACAGGTGTCGAAGCTTGTTTAACAGAAAAAAAACACGTATCGCTCATGTGTAAAAAAATGTTGCGTAGATCTATGGTGAAGCATAATGTTGAAGAAATTATAGTTTAGATAAGAGTTAAAATCATATGCAAATCAGACTGTAATATTTAATACTATAAGCAAATGGTACGAATATCTTAACGAACGCGGGTATTCTCCGAAATACTAGGCATAGCAAAACTGAAACGAAGTACTCCGCGCTATGTTCATTGTTCCCGCGGAGCATGGCACACCGATCGATGACACGATCAAGCATTGAAGCACCTAGCTACATCAAATTCAAACAACGCGGCATATTGAGAGCGGACGCAGGTACTAGTACTAGTACAAGCGCAATCGAAGGGCGAGGCAATATGATTGGCCAGCCTCCACATGACACGACGTCGTCCTTGGCTTTAAACGAAACGAAATGTGCTCACGAAACCCCGGGCTGCTCGTTCGATCGAGTTTATCATTTCGTGCCCGGTCTCAGATCTTCTGCGACGGCAGTTCCACGCCCACCGATTGAAGGCAATCCGTTTTGTACGGTGAGTCCCTCCCGCTAGATGTAAAAGCGACGGTACGGCGCTGTCGTGGCCGGGCCCACGTATCAGCCGTAATTGGCCAGAGCGACAGCCGACAGGCAAACCGCAAACAACCGTGCGGCCAGTTTTCAAGATGGGAGGCCAACCTGCAAGTAGCCCGTTGTGGGTGGTATATCTTAGGGGAAGTATCAGGTGAATATGGACCAAAGGGTGGATATATGGACATAGATCATCCTGGCCCTCTATCGCGTAAGGGACAGCGCACCGCTGGCGAGCGAATGTTTTGCGTTTTCCCCCCGCGAGGGAGCTTTATCCTTTCCCACCTCCCGCCCGATCCCCAATCCGGCAATCCCTCGATCCTCCCGGCGTCGCTAGGGTTCGTCCGCCTCCGCGCCTCGCCCGCGCCTCACTTGCGCCATGATCAAGCACTCCTCTCGGCCTCGCCTCTTGCGCCCATGCATGCTCTTCTCGGCGTCGTGTCGCCTCCACGACCACCCTTCGCACATCAGGTCCTTCTCTTCACCTTGTGCGCGCTCCTCTTCCCCTCATCCTCCCGCCTCCTCTCGGGATGCCTCTCCGCCACCTCGAGGCCGCCAAGGCCAGCAAAGCCTCCGAGCCCTCCCCCACACCATCGCCTCCGGCACCGGCGGAGGAAGAAAGCGATTAGAAGAAGCAGCCGTAGGAGGTGGACCAGGTGTGTCGACGATCTAATCGCCGATCTTATGAAAATAGAAGGAGGAAAATGACGTAGAGTATCCTCGAAGAGAATGGGGGCTGCTCTTTAGTTATATGAACTGGGTTTACAAGACCTGACTAGGGACTATTTCCAATTACACTGAATGTACTTAATACTACTGCTTCGGCTTCTGTGTTGCCTTCTGTTGTTTGCTGTTGCGTATATGTCCCTCCTCGTCTTCTGCGCTTCACCATTTAAATAACTCCCAAGAGACGGCAAGCATTACCTGGAGAAGACGCCTCGATGAAACGTTACAAGCGGTCGGAGGTTCAAGGTAGTTAACAATGTGCTAATCGCCTTGCGGTTAAGTATTTGTGAGACATTTAACCGCAAGGTGGTTTATCGTCAGAGTCTTGTATGTCATCGTAAGTTATGGAACGTTTAGCACGTGTTCCATTCATCATACTGATTATTGGTACTGTTCATAGCATTTCCGAAAGCGACCACCGGCCTGGACGCACTGTTCATAGCATTTCCGAAGGCCGCACCGGCTGAACCTAGTCCCACCAGGATACCCATCGTGTAACCTCTAGAATCCTTACAACCAGTGAGGTCACTAGCTTTTATGGGTTACGACCATGGAGTGGAATTAGTGAATTTGGCCCCAAATTCCATTGCCTCCAAGTTTGAGGTTCTTCAGGTATTTTTACCGAATGGTGATGGAGAGATCTACGGAGACTCCCGGGGAATGTACATTGCGCCTTCACGACGGAAAGGCCGATGAGTACATTCATATGTACTCAAAATCCTCATGGTCGTCATGGAAGAAGAACTGGTTCTATATGACGGTTACGAGGGACGACGCCTCTATTTCGCCGGGATGAGAGCAACGAAAAATCCCAAATGGAGAAAGACCGTGGAGAAGACAGAGTGGTCGGGCGATGGGTGGATGCCATCTCGACTTCTGAGTCAAGGGCTTGACCTCTTGGCATGTGGTGAGGATTTCACCAAATGCCAAATAAGCCCATTAAAGCTTCGGACTCACTCCCGATCCGTCCATTGGTCGTGATGAAGCTATCTCAGAGGTGGTAAGTCTTTGAGATAACTCCAATCAGCATTTTCATTGGATTAATGTATTACCTTAAAACATGTTCTTGTCTTATTTTCTCTCTTCTTTTGAAGTTCTTTCCTCCGAGGAAGTTAGAGAAAGGATCAGGCTGATCTGCGCAGGAGAGCCTGGAGAAAAGACTGGATTTCCTGAGATCTTGGCCATAGTCTCTGCTGAAGAGAGAATAACAAGGCTTAAGGTAAAAAATCTTTTATCATGCATATATATATATATATATATATATATTCTCCGATCGGGTTTTTGATCATGCTCTGTTTTTGTAGCCGGTCGGATTACTGAATTGCACACACCGGTGAGGATAAACATCCCACCGTTGTTCCAACCGACTCGTGCCGGATGCACCGGAAGAGGATGGATCTCCGAGGTAATGTAACATTTCAAAAGAGATATATATATAGTTTAGATAAAAGATTTCATCACTTAACCAAATTCATTTGTTGGTTTAGGTGGAGAAGGTCAAGGCCACCAAAGACGCGACCACGGAGGTTGCCAACCCTGGTCGGTTGTTAACGACTGCATAGCTTGTTCTTTGGAACAAGCTGATGCGGAGGCGAGTCAAATTACTCCGTCCGACTAGATCATCAAGGACGTTGCTTTTGACGAGATGATCGAAAACATCGCATCTGATCTTCTGTTGGATAATGCAACAGACTTGGCCAATCCTGCTGGTTTAGAACCGGTAGGGCCAAAAGAAAAGAAAAGGAAAGGAGACGGTACAGATTTTACTCTGCCGCGTTTCAAAGTTAAATCCGGAAATTAACTAGGTACGCCCAAATGAAAGTGGTCGATAAGAACATACCTTTAATAATTTCTTTGATTTGATGCATCTCTCCCTCTTTTTAACTTCCTTATTTGCTTGGTATAGGTCCTCTGAATTCGGCCGTTTCAACTGATTCCTTCTGAGGACCCAATACCTGAAGAGGTCCATGAGCAGATCACTTCCCATGAAAAAGTTCCTGAGGAAAAGGTGGTCGGAAAAGCCCCGAAAGCAAAGTCAAGGCCAACAGCTTGAGTTGGATCCATTGGTGGTCCTAACTCCTTCTCGGAGGTAGATGCCCCTAAAGGCCCTCAACAGTTCCGACCATTGTTGGTAACTCTCCTCAACGACAAGTTCCTTTTCGCCCCCGATTCATCGAGGATAAGGAGCTTGACGAGGCGTGGGGAAAGATATCGGACCATCAAATCAAAATGCATCTTGACTCCATTTTTGGTGGATACAATGATTTGGCAATCCAAGTAAGTCTATACGACCAGTTTCATAATCTCTCTAAAAAATCTTTTAGATGCAAATTTTTAAAGAGGAAAATGCTATTTGAACAAAGACATGGTCGAGAACTTTGCTGTGGTCGGAGGACTGACCCAGCGGATTAAAGATTTGGAGCAGAAACACTCCGAATTAGAAAGTAAGAATTTTCCCCTTAGCCTTTTTTTTTCTTCAATGCTTCGTCCTTTGTTAATTATTCTCTCTTATCGTATTTGATAGATTTGGAGAAAATAAAAGAAGAGATCTTGGCTGAGAGAGCCAAGACCGCCCCGCTTGAAGAAGAAATCAAAGCTAAGGACCGGTCGATCGCCGAGGCTATGATCAGCAAGGAAAATCTTAACAAAAGAATTGAAGGTAATAGGTCGTAGACTTGACTTATTATTTTCCTCCAATTATATTTTTTTTACTTATCACCTGTTTTACTCTTGTAGAGCAAAAACAAATTTTGGACAGAGTAGAGAAAACTCTGAAATTTGAGCAAGATAAGGAGGCAGCTCTCATTCAAAGTCTAGATGAAAAGACTATATTTTTGAACAAGATGATTTTTGATATGAGATCGAGGATCAAGCACGCCTACCTTAAGAGATCCATAGAGAAAATGAATTATTTTGGTCAACTTCTAGAGGATCTTAACAACTTTGCTCAAGACTACTCGGAAGAACTATGCTCGAGCCATAAAAACAGCGTTGCTAGTGGAGTTAGTTTTGCTTTGGCAAACCGAAAGCTCAAACCCTCTATTGATTTCCAAGTTGTCGAAGATGACTTCAACTATGCCTCCCGAGGAGGCAACCAAGTTCATGGAAGAACTCAAGGCACTTGGAGATAAAGTAGTAGAGGAAATGGAAATCGGATCTCCATCAAGCAAGAATTAGTCTAGGAATATTTGTAGAGTAGATTCTCGCAAAAAGGTGTAAAAATATTGAATATGTGTAAGACTTACCTTTTATGTCGCTTAACAATGTCTTTGTTTTATCTGTTTGATTATTTTGTAAATTCTCACATACCTCCTAGCCCCGACTGCTTTATAGTAGAAGAACATTACTATGCAAGCAGGTAGCCAAAGAAGAAAAGAAAAAAGTTGAAACCATAATTTTGAAGGTATGTACCGATATGAAGTCAAAACTGATCGTACCAACTTTCATGAAATCATTGTGGTCGGAACCAGCTTATGACTTCGCTTAGTTAGAGATCCTTGTTTGCCATGATCGAAATACCAAGCAAAAAGTTATATATGGTTGGATAAAAGACCTTGTATTGCGACATAAGGAGGAATGCAAAATGAATCTGACAAATATTATAAGTGAACTTTGTTCATATCTATTATCCTAAAGTCCGGTGGAAGGAAAGCTTTAGATCTGAATTCATATATCACATTGCGCTAAACGTGTTCAAACTCTCTATCCGACCGTAGCGAGGATCGAAGAAAAGGACCGTCGCTAGGAAGCTCCTTCGATTAAGGTGACCACGTCTAAAAAGGAGAGACTTCGACTAGGAGGCTTTCCGTGTCCCACCAAGGCGAGACATGAGCGAATGTAATCTTGAAATAGTGAAATATAACCTCCAAAATCTTAAGCATATCGTTCAAGATGGAAAGTTATTTGTACAAAGCTCGATTACTCATATATTTCTTTAAGAAAAGAATGTTGTCGTATGCGTGGTAAAATGCTCACGTCTAGGACAAATCTGACGTCTTTACTTAGAAATCGTTGCGGAGAGTAATAGAGATCCTTTAGGAAGGATATTAGAGAGAAAATTGTCTTCTCTAACGGTTTAAATTGACAACCATAGATCGACCAACCTATAGGTATATATATATAAGCAATGTTACTTATTATTATTTGTAGGAAGTAAATGAATTTATTGAATTTGAAAGAAATGAAATCAATAATTAAACATAGAACTTACGCAATTGATCAATGTTCCAAGAATTTGACAAAATTTGCCCATCGACATAGCCAACGTCACGAACACGGCTCGGGTAACCGACCACGGTGTAAGGACCTTCCCATTTGGGGAAAGTTTATTGCGATTTGCTTGGCTCAATTTTTCTCGAGAACCAGATCACCTATAGTAAGGCTGCGAGGTTGCACCTTACGACTATGGTACCTTCGCATGGCTTGTTGGTAGACTGCTGATCGTACAAGGGCTTGGTTTCGTCGTTCTTCAAGGAAATTGACGTCGTCGCGTCTTCGTTCATTCTGATCGTTTTCGTTAAAGCAATCAATTCGAGCAGAGCCAATTTTGAGTTCTGGAGGAAGCATGGCTTCAGCCCCGTAAACCAAAAAGAATGGTGTTTCACCGGTCGCCGACCGTCGTATGGTTCGAACGGCCCATAATACAGACGGGAGTTCTTGAACCCAAGCTCCTGACCGTTTGATTAACTGGTCGAATACTCGGCGTTTGATCCCTTGCATAATGATACCATTAGCCCACTCAACTGCCCCGTTGCTCTGTGGATGAGCAAC
The DNA here is from genome assembly GCA_036346405.1 of Phyllostachys edulis. Taxonomy (NCBI): domain Eukaryota; kingdom Viridiplantae; phylum Streptophyta; class Magnoliopsida; order Poales; family Poaceae; genus Phyllostachys; species Phyllostachys edulis. The sequence goes on along the minus strand of CM070546.1, from coordinate 46,228,651 downwards.
AAAAGCAAAATGAACTTTTACACCAAGTTCATCACAGAATTCTTGAAATTGACTGCTAGTGAACTGGGCGCCATTATCTGTGATTATACGACTAGGTACACCAAATCGTGTGATCACATTTTTCATTAGGAATCTCTTAGCGGCCTCAGTTGTTATTTTAACAACCGGCTCGGCCTCGATCTATTTTGTAAACATGTCAATCATGACGAAAAGGAATTGCCCCGGTGCTCGGGGAAAGGTCCCGTAATGTCTAGTCCCAGGTTGCAAAAGGCCAAGAAAGAGGAATTGTTTGTAAGGCTTGTGCCTGGTGATGTACTAATCTGCTATGAAACCGACATTGCACGCGCCGTCACAAGCTCTTTTGCATTATGAAGGGCGATTGGCAAGAGTATCCTTGCTGAAGGCTTTACCGACCGAGTTACAGAGGAATGATGTGCTCCACGCACTCCTTCATGGATTTCTGTTAGCAACTTAATGCCATCCATTTGAGATATGCATCTCATCAACACTCCGTGAGATCCTCGCTTGTACAAGGTACGCTCGATTAGAGTGTATGATTTGGCTTTTCGTGCTATACGATCACCTCTACATCATCTTCCTAATTATGTCATGTTGAAGATAATTGTAGATCGATGTCATCAATCTCTACCTTGATCGAGACAAATACCAACCGTCAACGACACTGTGGAGCATCCATGTCCTTTTGATCGGTTTGTTCGATCCAGAAGAGTTATGTATGTTCTCGGAAGGCTCGACTACCGAGGGTGAATCGAGTTGCTCGAAAAAAACTCCAAGGCGGACGGTTGACCTTGTGGAGGCCATCCGTGCTAAGCGGTCCGCCGAAAGTTTTCCTTTCTAGGAATATGTTGATCCGAAACCAAGAAGTGCTTTTCGAGTTTTCGTACTTCCGCCAGATAAGATGACATCTTGGTACTTGAGCATTGATACTCTTTCCCTACTTGATTCGCTACTAGTTGAGAATCGCCTTTCACTAGCAATCTGCGAATCCCGAGCGACGAGTCGTCAAGTCCCGCCAAGAACCTTCATATTACGCCATATTATTTGTGGCGGGAAAATTTAATCGGATGGCGACTTGATGTGTTCGCCAAGAGGGATATCGGGATCACTCCAAATTTCAACTCACTTGTGGTGCTCATAGACGGGCCCTTAGGTGGGTTCGGGGTTTGTCCATTCGGCAATGAATTACGCTCTCGCACGGATTTTATCATTGTTCGTGAAATGAAATGGAGGTCGAACGCCCTAGCTCAACCGCCCATTTTGCTATTCGTCCCCGATGATTCCTGTTTCAAGGACTTGACCAAGGGATATCCGTCGATGCGACCACTTTGTGGGCTCGAAAGTAATGCCTTAGCTTCCTTGAAGACATAAGGAGACCATAGAGCAACTTTTGTACTGTGGGTATCTTTCCTTTGGTCCATGTAAGACCTCGCCACGTAATAAATCGGTCGTTGGATGTTATCCTTTCACGACTAGTACACCTCCACTGCTTGTGGAGTTGTTTGCCACATACATTAGCAAAGTTTCTCCGATCTCGAGAGACTAAAACCGGGGCACTTGTAAGGTACTTTTAAGTTCTTCAAAGGCATCGCTTGCCTCTCTAGTCCATTCAAAACTCCCATGTTTCCAGAGAAGCTTAAAGAAAGGTAACCCTTTTTCTCCTAACCTTGCTATGAAATGACTTAGCGCTGCCATATAGCCGGTTAGTTTTTGGACTTCCCTCTTTGTGGTCGGAGGTCGCATCTAGTCGATGGCTGCTATCTTTACTGGATTCGCTTCGATACCTCTAGCCGAGACTAGGAAACCAAGCAATTTTCCAAACAAACTCCTAACACACACTTTTAGGATTCACTGAGGTTATGCCTTCTCGAAGTTGTTTGAAAGTTTCTTGTAAGTCGAGATGTGATTGTTAGCGTTGGTGGTCTTTACGACCAAATCATCAACGTAAGCTTCTCAATTCGACCTATTTGCGGACTAAAGGTTTTTTGCATTAACCTTTGAAAAGTTGCACGGCGCTTTTGAGACCAAACGACATCTTAACATAACAATAAGTGCTATATGGAGTGATGAAGGAAGTTTTCTCTTCATCCTTTTTACACATACTAATCTGGTGGTACCACGAATACGATCTAAAAACTTAGTAATTCGCACCCAGAGGTAGAATCTACTAGTTGATCAATGCGTGGAAGGAAAATCGCCCTTCGGACAAGCTTTATTAAGATCTGTAAAGTCAATACACATTCGCCATTTCCCATTATTCTTTTTAACCATTACAGATTAGCAAGCCACCGAGGGTGGTTGACTTCACGAATGAATCCAAATTTGAGGAGCTTGTCAATCTCTCGATGGATTGCCTCCTTCCGTCAGCGCAAAACGCCGCAACTTCGCTTGATCGGTTTTTATCAGCCGAGAGCTAGCTCAGTGCTCGATCACCTCGGGGACTCGGGCATACCGGGGCCGCCAAGGCGAACACGTCCTGATTTTCTCGGAGGAACGAGACGAGCGAATCTTCCTATTTAGGATCGAGCCTTGCTCCGACCAGAATCTTGCGAGCCAGTGGGCCAGGATCTTCTGGTCCAGGTAACGACTTGGCGCTGTCCGGAGAAGTGCCTTTGTCGAGGTATACCTCTTTTGTCTGGTCGGAGGGTTTTGGTGTCATCTTCGGTCTTGTGTGCTTGGCCTGCATGGTAGATGAATTAGCCTCTCTGGTCGGGAGTTCATCGACCAGTTCTAAGGATTTTCGATCACATGCATAAGCCATTTTACGATCACCCCAAATAGTGATGACTCCTTTAGGCCCCGGCATTTTCAAACTTTGATAACCGTAATGCGTGGCTATCAGGAACTTCGCTAATGCCGGTCGACCAAGAATTCCGTTGTATGCGGATTCAAAGTTTACCACATCAAACGAAATTTTTTCCGTTCGGAAGTTATCCGGCCTTCCGAGCGTAACCGGTAAGGAAACTTGTCCTATCGGCTTAGCGGTGGAGCCAAGAACTATGCCGTGAAAAGTATATTTCACTGGTTTCACCTTTGATATGGGGACCTGCATTTCTTCTAAAGCTCCCGAAAATAATATATTCAAAGAACTATCTCCATCTACCAAGACTCGATTAACCCTACAATTATTAATGGTTGGTTCAACAACAATAGGGAACCTACCTGGTCGAGTCGAAGGAATGGGGCAGTCATCTTTGCTGAAGGAAATTGCAATGTCCGACCACTTCGATGGCTTGATAGTGTTCGGGGATTCGACGAGGTTGATCTCCCGCTCCATGGCTTTCAGATGACGCTTGGATTCGTATGAAGAAGATCTTCCAAAAATCATGTTGACTGTGTGTTGGGGATCCTGGTACTCCATCTCTTCGTCGCCATCCTTGTCCTTTTTGGAGCTCGTTTCTCCGAGTTCTGGTATTGCGGGAAATGGTCCATCACCTCCATAATAATCTTCCAGTTTCTTTTGCCAAACTCGACAGGTGCGTAGATCATGCCTTGCCTGTTGGTGAAGTGGACACCACTTCTTCTTTTTCTGGAATCCTTCGGTCGGATCTTTCGTTTTTCCCCGACCGGAGTAGTCCTTTTTGCCCTTCATGAATTTATCAGGAACAGCTAGGACCTCCTTGTCGTCGGATCTGCGGTTCTTCTTTTTCTTGAGAGATTTCTTGTTCTTTTTCTCTGATTTGTCCAGGCCGGGCTGAGGAATCTTGTCTTTCCGATCAATGGCTTCGCACCACTCGATTGCTTCGCTGGCGGTGGCATACTTGTCGGCCATATCAAAAAGCTCAACGGTTGTCCTTGGGGGTTCATTGCTATGTCCTCCCGTAAACCGCCGATTCCTCGCACTGCTTTTGAAGGCTGAATAATGTAAGATTCTGCGACCTCTGAATAGAGTTGCGAACTTGGCTAAACCTCTTGATGTATTGACGAGAGTCTCATCGAGCCTTGCCAATCGGTGGAGATCATCCTTCTTTCGTATGCGATCGACGCACTCGAAATTCGCAATCGAAGGTCACAGAGTTGCTCCCAAGTATAGATTGTTCCGACCGGTTGGTTCAACAACCACGACCGGCCAGATCCTTCGAGCACGGTGGGTAAATAGTTGGCCATCACATTCTCGCCGCCTCTAGCGACTCGATGGCGGTGGTATAGATTTGGAGAAATTCCAACGGATTTTGAGTTCCGCTAAACTTGTCCAAATTGGCTTGGTCGGAACCGGTTAGGCCAACGCACAGCTTGGAGCCCTATAGAGAAAGCCCTACAACCTGTGATTGATTCATGACGCCTTCTCTGGGAAGGTGCCGGATTGTAATCGGTCGGAGACCGGTTCCTAATGTTGGAACGCTGGAACTCCGGTGTGCCGATCCGGTCGTGGACATTGGTATGATGTCTACGACCGCCTACTTGATTGAGACGATGCCGAAGATCATCCGGTCCGAGCGATGGTTCTTCTTGACGTGATGGGGGAGTGGCTTCGTAAAATAACCTTCTCCCCTCATGACCCCTCGGTCGGAATCGTCGAGGAAGCCTTGGCATCGATTGTTCCTGAGTATGACCATGTTGTCCCCGGCTGAGGGAGGAACGTTGAGATGAAGTCATAGTTTGACTCCCTGAAACCCTTTGTTCCCGATATGCCTCAGTACGCTGCATGGTCTGCTGGAGAATTTCGGATACCTGGCCTACAAGCTGTACAAAACCTGGAGTTTCTGCTAAAGCAGGATCAGAATTATTTAATATATCTTGAACGCGTTGCAAGTTTTGTACAGTTACCGAAGGTCTCGGGAGGTTCAGACTGGTAGTAGGTGTACGCAAACCTGAACCCTCACCCGACCCTCGGATTTGATCTGCCCTATCAACTATTCGAGGTGGGCAAAAGTGCGGCGAATTAGTTGATGGACGCCGATCGCCTTGGCCTCCGCGATTGGTGCTTGACGGCCCGATCATCTCTAATAACACGTGATGGCGTGGTAGAGAGTGTAGGACCGCAAGGCATCTTGATTCTCATCTCCGATCGCGTTGACCTCGTGCCTCCAAAGATTGATCTTCCGATGAGCTTCCATCGTAACTAATGGAGAGCTTATCGTGGCTTCGCGAAGTTTCCACGACGGAGAGCGGTTGGAGATGAGCACCCCTCGAGGTTTCTCGGCTGATTCGCATCTCGCCGATCGTATGTCGAAGCGTGATTATCCCCACGGTTTATGACCGGGAGGCTTCATCGACACCGCTATCAGATGTCGGTTGACTCTGGAATCGCCGAAGTTGTAGGAGAGTATCTTTCACCGTAATTTCATCGAGGGTATAGAGATTCTCGGCGAAGGTGCTGAAATTTCTTCACTGCTTTGCTTTGGTCGGAAGGCGGGCTTGAAGAGATCCTGACATTCAAACTAATCGAATGGCGGTTCTTCGATTGCGCCATCGTAATGATGGCGCATCTCGCCCATCCGGTGATCTCGCTATCGCCGGCGATATGCGAGCCGGCGGAGGAGGAAGATGAGGATGATCTGCCATTTTCCTCCATGGCACGAATGCATCCTTCCATGTCGAGGTCGGCGTAGTCCGCCAAGTCGAAACAATTCTCCATGTCCCAAACTCCGGGCACACTCGTATTGGCGATTGCTGGAATTTGGGTGAGGATTTGTACGAGCAAAAAGTTTCTTCGAAAAACTTACGTCTTCTTCCCCACGGACGGCGCCAGCTGTCGACGATCTAATCGCCGATCTTATGAAAATAGAAGGAGGAAAATGACGTAGAGTATCCTCGAAGAGAATGGGGGCTGCTCTTTATTTATATGAACTGGGTTTACAAGACCTGACTAGGGACTATCTCCAATTACATCAATGTCTTCAATACTCTTGCTTCGCTTCGTGTTGCCTTCATTGTTTGTCGCTGCGATATGTCCCTCCTCGTCTTCTGCGCTTCACCATTTAAATAACTCCCGAAGAGACGGCAGTTACCCCTGGAGAAGACGTCCCTGATGAAACGTTACAACTGGTCGGAGGTTCAAGGTAGTTAACAATGTGCTAACTGCCTTGCGGTTAAGTATTTGTGAGACATTTAACCGCAAGGTGGTTTATCGTCAGAGTCTTGTATGTCATCGTAAGTTATGGAACGTTTAGCACGTATTGCATTCATCATACGGTTATTGGTACCTGTTCATAGTATTTCCGAGCAGCCACCTGATCGGAACCTAGTCCGACCAGGATACCCATCGTGTAACCTCTAGAATCCTTACAACCAGTGAGGTCACTAGCTTTTATGGGTTACGACCATGGAGACGTATGGTCTTTCTATGTATTTAAATTAATACATAGAGGTTTCAATCCTCGTCAAGGTGGTGCTCCCGGAGAAGGATGATCTTGCGGCCTAATTGGGCAAACAAGGTGGGATCTTGCAATGATTTTTTTTTGTGAGAGATTTGAGGTGTTTTAGCCGTGATGTGCAAGACGGGAGAGGGAGATCCCCTGCAATTTTATTTGCTCGAAAATAAATGTCTGAAGCTTTACATATGCTTATGCCTCTCTCTTGCAGATGAGATCAGAAGCGATGCTAGAGATTGTGCTTCTAAACTTCAGTAGTTTCAGTCTTTCAGCTACTTAATTTTTCCTAAAGAAAGGTGGAAAGAACTACCCATAAAATTGAAGAACATTCACCATTTTAGGAAGCCAAAGAATATTGGAATTTTCCTCGCAGCAAGTGGCGTCCTAATTAAACATTAGCTAGAGAGAGAAAAAAATTGGTACTTGATGCATGTAAAGTTTGTTTCTCACCGTATGCATCTCCTTAGTGAAACATGTAGGAACTTTTTTCAAGGATTTGAACTGCATGAATCTGCCCTGATTTCATTATCTTGAAACTTCTTCAATGCTTTTACTGAAGTAACCGAACATTTTGATGAAATCATGGCTTTGTAGAAATTATGCAAAGCATGTGTCTTGCTGGACGGATTGAATCAAGGCATGCCAAAACTGGGCATAGGGAGGACTGAAGGCGGTGCTAGAGCCGATAGCGACGGCGAGCAGCAAGCCAAACGTTCAGAGAGGAATCGATCAAGCCTACAGGGAAAACACGGGAACTTCGACTTCTAGATGTCAAGTGCAATTTTGTTCAAGGACTTATGATTACCGAGGAAAAAAATGTTATTTGTACCACTGTTGGTTCACTCTTGTGTTTATCAGACTTGATTGTATAATCTATCCATGTATAATTATCAACAGGTTGTTTTCATCAGCACCTGTGCATTGATAACAGCAGATGTTTCAACTTGATGACCATATGTCCATATAACGACCATCTGTGACTGTGAATGACCATCTGAACATTTTTTGGAATGGAAGCATAGACTTGTTTCTTTTTTTTTGGAATGGATGCATGGACTTGAAATGTTACATGGCAGTTTTTTTCGATCATTGTCTGAACTTGAAATGTTACATGGCAGTTTTTTGGAATGGAAGCATGGCAGTTGTCTGAATGTTATATGAAATGTTGTCTGAATTCTGTACAGAGATGATGATGGTATCTTGTCTTGTGATCTGTTTAGAAATTTTCAAAATTATTGTCGTAGTGTCTTCCAATGGCAATGGAAATAATAGACAAACTTCAAAAAATCTGGGCATTCACATGTCAATCTCGAATGGAATTTAATTTAATTTAATTCAACACATACAACTTTCACAGTTTACAGTTTGACACATACAATTTTCACATATGCTTCACAGCAACAATACATACAGGACACAGGCTCAAACACCAACTAATGCAAGGATGAGAACAAAGCCAAGAACATCAGGGGTCAAATCTTGTTACACCATCTCTTGCTCTTGCCCTCACCGTCATCTATTTTGATAGAATTGGCATTACCACCACCGTCAGTCGTGGATACATCTTGTGTGGCAATCTCCTCCTGTCTCTTTTCCTTCTTCTCCAGTTCCATCTTCCTCTCTTCAATCATGTCCTTCTCTGCATCTTCCTGATACTGTAGCACAGAGACAATTGCAAAACACTGAACCATCTATTGCAGGTATCCAGAATGTTATGCGACTAAAGATCATCTAAATACATAGTAGAAACTGATGAGAATAAGAAATACATTTCCTTTCATCATGTTCACACAACACATATTATACAAAACATAATTAATATTCCAGACTTTGCACAAAATTATATGCTAGGGATGAGAAAGCAGGCTCCTTTCCGATGAAGGTCCTTTTGACTCTTCATTCGTCCAATGATTCAAAAACTCGGGCACGAGAGGAAGAAAACATATGAATTTTCATATGCGCTTAACACAAGAGAACTCAAGGGAAAAATCCCATTCCTTTCTTAAAGAAAGGCTTCAATGTCATTAGTTAAGGAACGAAATTTACTTCTACGAAGTTGCAAGCAACCATAGTTACTACAAAGATGTTTTGATTAATTAGATTTCAATAACCGGATAGCATCGGCAAACAATCAAGGAGGGACTAGGAGTAATCAAATTTTGCAAGTACTTGATATTGTTTACCAAAATAAAATATAATGTCGGGTTACCAACTGCTTGGTAGATCAAGATCTGAACTAAATCGATGTAAATATTTTGTTTGCGGTGAAAATTTAAATTATCAATCCGCATACAAGCTTCAATACACAAATCATGCAATACCAAAAGCTTAACTTGGTGTGTGACAAAGATATAATTCTTGATCAAACCGAATAAGACATTAAATGTCATATTTGGGTCTCTTATTTGGCCCGTATGATAGCTTGGAAGTTGGAATCATGCAGTGTACAACAAAGGCAAGTTATGAAAGTCGGATTTAGACATACCTCGATAGCCAACAAATGACAAAACTTGAAGCTCCAAAGTGACACAAATTGTTTGAAAAATCTGTTTTAAACACTCAGTCATATTTCACGTCGACAAGGTCTGAGACTACAAGCAAAAGCCATAGGAGGTGCAACAAGAATCGCCTTTGAATTCGAAATTCTCTCAATCGCATCAAAGGTAGACCATAAACATTCACTTCAATTCACCATCGATTTAATCAAAAGGCGAAGGTACTCAAAGTGAAAGTTAAAGAAAGAAAACAAGATGCACTATCCGCACTTGTTAGATCTCCATCCCAACAGATTTTAGAAGACCAACCATCAACCTTACCTCGTATTGGATAAGACATCAAAAACAGACCAAATGAGAAAAAAGGACAGAATGCGCATCTTCCGATCCTGATATAAGGTATGTATCATTCAGAAAACAGAATGCACATCACGGCTAAAACACCTCAAATCTCTCACAAAAAAATCATTGCAAGATCCCACCTTGTTTGCCTAATTAGGCCGCAAGATCATCCTTCTCCGGGAGCACCACCTGGTCCACCTCCTACGGCTGCTTCTTCTAATCGCTTTCTTCCAGAGGCGCGGCGCTGGTGAGGGCTCGAGGCTTCACTGGCCTTGGCGACCTCGAGTGGCGGGAGGCACCGAGAGGAGCGGAGGATGAGGAGAGAGCATGCATGTGAGCGGTAGAGGACACAGGCGGCGAAGGGGTGGTCGTGGAGGCGGCACGGCGCCGAGAGGAGCGTGGTCGCGGCGGCGCAAGTGGAGGCGCGGAGCGGAGGCGCGGAGGCGGACGAACCCTAGCGGCGCCAGGAGGATCGAGGGATTGCCGGATTGGGGATCGGGCGGGAGGTGGGAAAGGCTAAAGCTCCCTCGGGCGCCGGGGAGGGGGGAACGCAAAACACTCGCTCGCCAGCGGTGCACCGTCCCTTGCGCGATGGAGGGCCAGGATGGTCTATGTCCATATGTCCACCCTTTGGTCCATGTTCACCTGATACTTCCCCTATATCTTATGCACATCGCTTAATCTATAAACATATGCATATGGTACATCCTAACCATCCAAAATGAGATTCGCGGTCAACATCGAAGCTCCCTCCCACCCGCGCCACTTAACGCATTTTTGCCAACCCCCCTCCCCCACCCGAACGAACGCCCTCTCATTTTGGCCCCCGCGCTCACCTCCTCCCGCACCTCACGCCGCCCTATGTCGCCCACCGCCTCCCGTGTCTCTACCCCAGCCCAAGACTCCACGATGTCCCACGACTCCCTCTCGGCCGAGCCGACGATCCCTTAGGCGCACCAAGATGCTGTCTCTCCCAACTTGTCACCTCCCGACCTAGGGTTCGCCCCCACGCCGCCGCCCTCTGGCAAAGGTTCTGCGCCAAGACTCTCCTCCACCGGCACCCGGGGTGACGTGTCTCGCCGGCCCCCTGCACCGCCCATCTACGCCACCCCTGCACCTCCACCCTTCGCTGCACCTCCCAAGGCATATGATTGCGGCCGACACCGGGCGTCCAACTCTTCACTGAGCAATTGCAACCATGGATTGTGTTGTTTTGATAAATCTAGAATTTTGTAATTGATAATAGTTGTGTCGATTCATATTTGAATTGTAAATTTTGACTCTGAATTTGAGCTGTCACAGTGTATGAAGGTGTATGATTGAATCTGAGAATTTTGTATGAATGAAAGGTGCATGTTGTTGAAAATTCCTCGAGTTGGTTCCACAAAAATCAGAAATTCTTTCTTTATTGGATTTACTCACAAGCATTTGAATGCATCAGAAATCCTTGCTTCATCGCGTTTGTGAATTTTTCCTCTGTGTCGTATGAATGGAACTGAATGTGCAACATGTCTCATTTCAGTTGTATGGTTGATACGTATAGTGAAATTGTCATATGAATGCTTCCGGTAGTTGGAAACATATAAGCTTGAATGTCCTAAAGGATGGATGGGCTATTCATGCCATCTACTAAAGGACTGCCTTACAATGATTCCAAAGAAAAATGTCCTAAGTCCTAACCCTTTTTTCCCTTTCGGCCTTACTTATATTTTTTTCTCGAAACTATTTGGAAAAATCTTGAGAAAATTGCGAGTGTTATATGTGTGAACATTATACAAAAGACTTTTTTCTACTCCTGGTGTAGTTACTCCCTATACAGTATCTCACAACGTAGGGAGTATCTCGCGTGACAGATGGTATGAACATGGAGTACACGAGTATATAAGACCACATAGGTGGTATGTATACTTTTTTAGAGGTGGTATGTACAATTTTTTAGACATACTTCTGTGTGTGAATGTTGTTAGATATGACCTGTATAGGGCGTTCTTTGCATATTTTAATACACATGTAACTTGTATATGTTGGCTTTTAGCCCCATTGGAATAGACGAGAGTTGATTCCAACATGGTAGCAGAGCCATGGCTCTTTCTCCCCAAAACCAAAAACCTAGCTACTATTCACCACCGTCCTTCGGCCGCTGCCGCCGCCTGAGCACTGTTGCCTCCACTACTACAAAAAGAGTAATACTAGACGCCTCATCACAGACGGTTGACCAAAACCGTCTGTATTACATACAATCACAGACGGTTTTGGTCTTGAGATCATCTGTGTTACTGGCTGCGCTAAAAACCGTCTGTGAAGAGGTAATATCACAGACGGTTGTACGGTTTTCAACAAACAACCGTCTGTGATACTTCACAGACGGTTTTCATAATGAACCGTCTGTGATATGAGACCATATCACGGACGGTTCCGTTGTGGAACTATCTGTGATAAGTATCACTGACGGTTCCATAATAGAACTGACTATGATAAGTCTCTTTTATTAGTAGGAGCCCGCTAGGGTTTGCACTCTAACTCGTCACTCCCCAACGGCCTTACTCTTGTCCGTTCCCGTCCCCACCCGAGTGACCCCGTCGCCGACGCCGCCATTCTTCCTGTCGCCGACGGTTGTGACACCACGGTTCACTGCACAAGACACTTGTACGATAAGAGTGTCTTTTGCAGTATCACCGTTGTGCCACAACTACGGTGACGCTGCACGCCTTCCCCTCTTCCTCCTCCCCCCGGCGTGCGCGACCCCGGCCACCTCACTAACCTCCCCCAGCTACCTCTAGCTCCACCGACCTCAGCCTTGGCTACTTCACCACCGACACCGGCGATGTCGATCGAGGTAAGACAGATCTATTGGTTTGTGTTGTTGGTATTCATGTGAACGTACCGAGTTGCAATGTGGGCTACCTAACTAGCTAGCTTGATGGTCGGTTTGGACACCCTTGGCCTTGCTGTCTTTCCCTCTATGACTGCTGGCTAGATGGATGGATCGATAGATCTGGAGGTGGGGAATGGGGTTGTGTTTGGGTGTGATTGCTGCATGGTATGTTCCTAAAGACATTTTTTGTTTTCAATACGTATGATGCAGGGTGTGCTGCTGAAAAACCACATTGATGCAACCTTAAGAAATGCCAATCTGAGGGAGGCAATATTTGGTTAACTTCTGGAGAGGATCTTAACTAATAGCTGTCTGTTAATAATAAGTCTGATCACCATCTATTCTTAGGATAAATAACACCATGTAAGTGTTTCATGGATATAGGTGAGTTTCTACAGGTTGCTGCTCTTATCTGCTTGACATGAAAACCGCAAATGTTACTAGTTGTGTTCATCGATGAGATATGAAATGAATCTCCGGGGACTACATGGATAGAGGTGAGTTTCTCGCAGTTGTCGACTTATCTCGCTTTATAGATAGAGAGTTAACCATTAAGGAAAACTCTTTTTACATCATAACATGATATCGCTAACTTACCATATATTGTTATCTTATTACCATTCATGTTTCACTGGACTTGTATTCAAGTATATATTATCCATGAGAGTTTTGTCTCAATCCTTGTGAGAGTTTTTCAAACAATGGCCGCCTCATCCCCGAGCTCGCCTCCCTTTCCTCTATTATTGATCTCTTCTCTACAAAATCTCTAGCAATTTCCGCTTTTGCCTTTAAAACTACTATATATATATATATATATATATATATATATATATATATATATATATATATATATATATATATATATATATATATATATATATATATATATATATATATATATATATATATATTGTAGCCTTTGTTAGCTAACTCGAGGCTTGATCAATTCAGCTAGCTAGCTCACTCCTTGGTCATTCATCCAAAACATTCAGTGAAACATACTGCCATCAATCCTCGACAAATTGAATGTACGATTTGCTTCATACCTTGGCATGAAGCAAATCGCACACTCGAGTGTATCGGGATCGATGAAGTAGTTAGACATGACCTACTTCTTGATCTCGACACAATCGAGTGTACGATTGGCATGAAGCAAATCGTACACTCGAGTGTGTCAGTTCGATGAAGTAGGTCGTGGTTCACTAAACGCTTAGGATGAATGGCCAACAAATGAGCTAGCTAGCCGAATCATCATTAGCTTACCAAGGAATACTGATATATATATATATATATATATATATATATATATATATATATATATATATATATATATATGTATATATATATATATATATATATATATATATATATATATATATATATATATATATATATATACATACATATACATACATACATACATACATATATATATATATATATACACATACATATACATGTATGTATGTATATATATATGTATGTGTGTATATATATATGTATATATATATATACATATATATATATATATATACATATATACACACACACACACACACACACACACACGAAGCTGGTTTTAAAGGCAAAAGCAGCCACTACTTAGAGATTTTGTAGAGAAGAGGCTATCACAGACGGTTCCAAATACCAACCGTATGTGAAGAGGCTATCACAGATGGTTCGAAATACTAACCGTCTATGAAGAGTCTATCACAGACGGTTTATATATAAAACCGTCAGGATAGTCACTATCATGCATAGCCTCGAGTTAATAACCGCTCAGGATATTGTGCATCATGAGCGGTTCAAAACCGCTTAGATGACCTCATGTCATCACTGACCCATAAACTCAGACGGCTCACGAAACCGCTTGTGATGACATTTTTGAACCGTTTGTGAAGACCTTTACCGTAGTAGTGCTTCCCCTTCTCAACCTCCTTTGTTTTTGGGGAAAAACAGAGGAGGCACTGTTTCGTCCCGAGTGGTCGCCGTCCTCAGGCTTCCGCTGACCGCCGCACCTCCCCGCCCGGATCCGCTCTGGATCCGAGCCCTCCCAACACCATCGTCGCATCCCATCGCCGGATCGACGCTTTGAGCTCCCGCCGGCTTTAGATCTAGTCGTCGCGCTCGAGCCTTTGCGCCTCTGCTCGCACCACCCCGACGCGTCGCCGGATCCAGATCCCGACCGATCCCGCTGCCCCGATGTAGCCGCCGATGGGATCCCTCCTCCTCGACGTTGTGGTCCTCTATTGCTCGGGGCTGCTGCCTCCATCGAGCACCGCCCAACTCCCCTAGCGCCTCCTCCCCTGCTCGTGAGCATGCTCAGCCATGTTGGTCGCCTCGACAGCGTACATCTTCCTGGCACCAGCCTGCACGCTTGAGATGGCAAGGATGCTGCTCCTGGTGCGTACATCAAGAACCACCTTGTCGTGGAAGTGGGGAGCATTGCGGAAGACGACAGAGTGGTAGGCGTCCATGCGGACGCGATAGCAGAGCATCCCCTGCTCACGGAGCCCACCTCTGCCTCCACTAAGCTGCACCGCCTCCCCTTCTCGCGGAGCCTCCTCCTCTACTACTGCTAGTAATTGAGCAGGCGGACGGAACAGCAGGTTGTGCACGTGTCTCTGCTGCTCGGAGCCGTCTCCATGCAGATGCTGGCCGATCCGGGGAAAGTGGTGTGGAAGCTCGAGTGGTCTCCCATGGTGGCAAGCTCAGGATGGTGGATTTCACCGCGGGCCTCCTCGCCTACGATCTGTTCACCGATGAGCTAGACATGGAGTATGTTTCCCTCCCGGAGAGCGACGTGCAGCATGATTACCGTTGCTCCTACTGCTCTGAGAACAAGCTCGGCACCGTAGTCGCGGTAGGGCGTGCCTCCAACGCAGGCGGTTGCTTCCCCTGCAGCCGCGACCATGGGTGGGTACAGGGGTGCCTAGCCTGGCCTCTCCAGCCCGAGCCGTCGCTGCTTTAGAGCTGCTACCGAGCCGCCGCCGGAGCTCACCTCCTCATGAGCTACTCCACTGAGCACGCCGCCGCCACCACCCCCTCGGGCCGTCGCCACTGCCTCAGGACACCACCGCCGCCCCTGCCTTAGGATATGCTCTTCTGGCTCTTGCTTCTCAGCAGTCCTCTCGCCTCTGCCACCTCCCTCGTCCAGTATTATGTCTCTGTGGATCTTGGACTCTGGTGCTTCTTTTCACATGACACCAAATTCTACTCACCTCACTTCTATGAGTTCCACAGCTCTTCCTTCCGTTGTTCAGACTGAAGATGATACCACTCGTTTTGTTTCAGGCCAATGCATCCTTTCCACATTTTCTTTTCATGTTCCTGCCGACTCTCATGTTCCCAAGCTTACTATGCAGCTTATGTCGGCCGGTCAGATCACTAATCATGACTGTCATGTCATTCTTGAGTCTAACTCTGGTTGTGCCTAGGACCGCTGCACACACAGGGATTATGCTTGGTGCTAGCCCTCGGCGTCGTAATTCACAACATCTTTGGGAGCTCGACTGGTTGCACCTTCCTTCTGTTGTCTCCACCAGCCAGTCAGTCACTACACGTGCCTCTACTTTGTTGCGTCCTCTGCTTCTTCCTTTGCTTAGTGGCACCATCATTTTCGTCATCTCTGTGGATCACGACTGTCTTCTCTAGTAGGTCATGGTATTCTTGGGTCTGTCTCTGGTGACACCTCTTTACCTTGTATGGGTTGCAAGCTTCGCAAAGAGTTGCAACTCCCTTATCCCTCCAGTGATTCTATCTCGGCTCATCCTTTTGATCTTATTCACTCCAACGTTTGGGGTTCGGTTCCCTTCGTTTCGAAAAGGGGTCATCTGTTGTAAGAATAATCCATCTGTCACACTGACAGGGCCCGCTTAGCAGAGGACTCGCGTACAGGTCCAAAGAATGAGGTGATGCTCATAAAAGACTATAATACCTCTCGCTTGTACCCTTAGGCTAGCTATCCTCCCAAAGGGTATTCCCATCATTTGTACAGGCTTTGGAGACTATAAATACCCCATGTATCTCTCATTTGAGAGAGAGCTCTCTTGAGCAATATAAAAAAGCAATACATCAGGTGAGCCATCGGGAGGAACACTCGAACCCCCGTAGGCCACCGACAGGAGTAAGGCGGTCCTCTCAGACCCCCGAACCTGAATAAACTATCGTGACATTCTTGCTCTCGCGGACGATGGCCTGTAACACGGCCGACATCTACCCCCTCACACGTGTTCGGGTTTTACACCAACAACATAGGCGCCACCCGTAGGGACGTAGCTAATTGACATAAGGCTATGGCTCCTACCAAGAAGTACTCCAAGTCCACGAGGCCTCCTCCGGCTCTAGAGCATAAGGAGCCCGCGGACGACTAGTCTGTTCCCCGAAAAAACCCAAGGCACGGGTTATCTTCGGAGATCAAGGCTATTCATCCCGGGACAAACAACATCCTTCGCATTCCCGGGCTGCCAAGCATTCCCACCTCCATCGCACCAATTGACGTGGTGTCCGGCCCGAGGAAAGAGTCCCGAAATGTCGTCGAAGCTCCAGGGTCGTCCATAGCTTCTAGGGGGCTCGACGCCACTAATTGCAAAGTAATGGTGGAGGCAACTGCAAGGCAGGCGGTAGACTACATGATGACTACATATCGTACTCCTAGTAGCCCTCAGCACGTCTCCCCGCTCCCAACGCCGCCTTCGATTCAAGTGGTCACTGACCCGGCTGCGCGGGGAATTTTCCTCGGTGGAGGGCAAGGGGGGCATCCTTACAACCTCCCTCCACTCGCCCACACGGCTGTGATGAATAGGGCCTTACTGGCCGATGCACCTGCCAAACTCTGGATAGGGAGGAGCTCAGCACTTCCCATTACAATTCATCCCGTCGCCTCAGCCTCCGAGGCCTGAGTACATACCCCCTGGAATGGGCGCCCGCAACCTTCTCTTCAAGCTCCTCCGCCTGGGCAAATGCGCCTACACCCGGAGATGGCGAACCAGCTCCTGCCAGTTAGTACAGGGTCCATCCCCAAGGAGCTACATGGCCAGGGTCGACTAGGGAGCCTGTAGGACCAAAAGATGTTCCTCCTCCCGTGCCCCCTCCAGCACCTTCAAGCAGACGGACCATTCCACCCGTCATGGCCCAAGTTCACTCACCAAGCTGTAAGGATTCACACCAGGGAGGCTGTGGCCAGGGTGGTCAGAAGAGGATGTACACTGCAAGCACTAGGCATGCCCCCGTGCCACCAATTGGATCCGTAGGGGATCGTGGTCGCCACAGCCATGAAGAAATGGATGTTGATCCCTAATCTTCCAGCCAGATCAAGCTGTAGGTAGACACGAGCACTCCAACTCGCTAATACGCTTGCACCATCATCGCCATCGGCAAACATCTAGCTCTTCCAGCTTGGGAGAACCCCGACACTACCATCGTCGCACCACGCGATCACCATCACCTCGCACGCGAAGGTACAAGGGCGTCCTGGAAACCGGCAACCCTCTCGCCTGAGACATCTTCAAAACTCCGTTTCAGCCAAAGTTCCGTTAGCCTAACCTTGGGCCATACGATGGGGACTCTGATCCCATGTAGTTCTTGGAGGTATACTCTACGGCGATTCGGGCCGGGGGAGGTGGAGAAGTAGAGATGTGCAACTGCCTCCCACTGTTCCTCTCCAGAACGGCGCATTCTTGGTTCTTCAACCAGAAGAAAGGCTCCACCTATTCTTGGGACCAACTGAGGGAAGAGTTCAGCGCAAATTTCCAAGGAAGCTACAAGCGCCCCATGCTCCCAACCAACTCTTTACTATCAAACAGCAGAAGGGTGAATCCACGAGAGAATTTCTTAAGCGCTTTTCTAAAGTGCTAAGCCAAGTGGCGGATGCACTAGACTCCACGGTCATCAATACGTGTAAGGAAGGGCTGCTTTCAGGGGAACTTAATCGAGCGCTGGGGAGAGATCCCTCGAGGACGACTCATGAGCTCTTCAAGGTCGTGGAAAAATACGCCCGGGGTGAAGAAGATGACCTGGCCAAGAAGGGATTTCTCCCACGGGACAGAAGTGTCTCCCCCGAGAAGAAGTCAATGGGCTCCTCCGGTAAGAAGGGAAAAGACCGGAGGGATCACTCCGACGGCGGACATGACTCCAAAATCTTCGTCATGACAGACACTCCTTCACAAGAACACGGGGGTAACTCCACAAAAGGACCTAAGAAGGAATAAAGGCCTAAAGCCCACTGGAAGAGACATCATGATGAAGGCCGCAATGAAAAACGGAACAACCCAAATCCGGGAGACGGGCGTTGGTGTGCCTACCACAAGATGAACGGGCATGATACGAATGAATGCCGCCAGTACACCACTGAAGTGGCGAAAATCCTCAAGCGCGGCCCTGAGCCGCCCCGAGGGTCACCACCACACCCTGCGTCTGCAGAGGCGATGCCCCTTCAGGCAATCCCACCACCCCCAACGTAGGCCCCTGGTGATCTACCACCCGGGCAGCACCTGTAAGATGCTAACTACGAACTCCCCTGCCTCTCTGCGCCCCGACCTTCTTCCATTTTCCCCCATTCTGGTTTGGACCTTTTTTGTGGTCCTGGCTTTTGATAGCCTGTTGAGCGTTTGTGTGTGCTTCAAGCACAACCATCGTCCTAGTGGGATGTATCTGATGGTTTTCCATCAAAAGTTCTGCATGTTTATCTGCTTCCACCAGAGCGTACATCAGCTTAGAGTACTTCAAGTACTTCGCATTGCGATACTGTTGCTGCAGTATCCGCATATTGGGGAGGAAGGTGCACAAGGTTTTCTCTATCATATCTGCATCTGTAACTGCTTGGTTATAGAACCTCAATTTGGAGATAAGTTTGTGCATGGCAAAGTTATATGCTGCCACGGTCTTGAAATCATGAAACAGAGGTTAGTCCATTCTCTTTGTGCTTCTGGGTGAAGGACAGATCTCTATTGGTTGTAGCGTTCCTTCAGGGAATTCCACAACACCAGTGGATCCTCCTCCACTAAATATTCAGACTTCGGGTCTTTATGGAGGTTGTGCCTCAGGAAGTGCAGCGCCGCATACCTAGCGGCCTTAGGTGATGGCGGGGGTGCCAGCTGCTGGCTCGGTGATGGCATCTCCAAGAGATCGACACTTCAGGTTGATCTTTGCGTCCATCGACCAGGTGAGGTAGTTGTTGTCATTCAAGGCAAGCTCAACAAATTCTTTGTTTACAATGTCTGACATCTCCTACATTATGTTCATCCAATTATTTAGTTTTACTACAGGTAAAAAAGAATGTAAAGCATGAATATTGCAAAATCAGTAAAGATTGGTTTAACATCTATTCAGCAGATTTTTTTTTGAATTTCCAGAATTTTCCTAGCAATTATTATGAATTTCTGCTAATTAACAAGGTCTATGGATAATTTTTAGAATTATCAATATGACAGAAAAACAATTCAGCAAATAAAGTTAGGGAAATAAAACTCATGGTATGAATCTTTCAGTGTGTGCTAAGTCTAAGGCTTCACAAAATTATGGAGGCTCATATGCCTAAAAACCATGTTTCTAGGATTATTTGAGGTTATTGCATAATATTAAAGCAAATAACCATAAACCGATAGTCTAAATTACGCAATGATCATGAGATATACTAATTTGTCGTGAAAATCAAATTCCTAAGGGGTTATTCTGCAATAATGTATAAAAATCTGAAATCCGTCGTAAATTTCCCAATGCTAGGGATTTTTCCGCAAAATTATCTTGTCCGCAAAAAATCCTCGTAATTTCTAGAACTCCGATGGCCTTTTTGCAAATTTTGGGTATTTTCCTTTTTTTTCCCTTTTTTTTTCTTTTTTTTCTCCTTCAAGTTTTCTTTTTTGGGTCGTGCTTTTCTTTTGGCCCATTTGACTGGCTGCTTTCACCAGGCGTGGCGGCAGCGACCTGCAGTTGTGCGGGGCAGCACGACCGCGGAGCAGCGCAGCGGCGGCAGGCCGGTGGCTCGACGATGCGCGGCAGCCGAGAAAAGCGCACGACGGGCGCGGCCGGCAAGCGCGGGGGCAACCAGGATGGCGCGCGGCAGGCCAGCGGTGAAAAACGGTGCACGGCAGGGAACGGCGGCGGGCACGCGCGGCACGGCTCTCGGCGGCAGCTGACGGCGATGCGGCGCGCAAGGCATGGGCGTGGCTCTCGACGGCGGCCGATGGCGATGCGACGACGCGGGAGAGGCGGCAGGTGCGACACTCGACGGCGGCTCCAGGCACGCGGCTAGGTGGCGCGCGACGGCAAGCGAGCGCACAACGTGGTGGCGTCGGCCAACTTCGGGTCGGGCCAAATTGTTTTTCCAATTTGCGCATAAACAGTAGCTATTCTGCGATGAAAAGTGATCCAGTTGATGAACAATGCCCGTAGCAGATCTAATCCAACGGGACTAATCTTTAATTAGATCGCTAATTAATCACAAGGCTAATTAGCATATTAACAAATCTAAATTGATACATGCAAATTAATCTATCAGATTAATCATAGCAAAAACAATAGATTGAAACCTGAAATTCTGACGACATACCGATTTGGTCGTGTAGAGCAGTTCGTGCTGATAACATGTTGAAGAACATAGTAATCACAGAAATTCAACAATCAATTTCCACACACAATAGATAAACAATCACATAGAGACGAAGATGTAGACATAATACGGGAACCTCTTTATTAGTAGATTGATCTCTTTTTTAATACAATGTGGTTCTATTTAAATACTAAAACCCAATTGAGACAGTTTAGATATTTCGTCCATCAACTCCTAAATCATGGTTTTTAGCGGTCATCGCCAGCTAAAATCGTAATATTCCAGGTCAGAAATCGCCTTCCGGGGTCGTTACCGCTGCGTCTAGATGGCATCGCGATGTTCAGGAGAACTACTCGGCAACACGTGCGACACGGCACAGTGAAGCGCAGACGCCAGCGGCAGTTCGATTGGCTCCACTGGTCCAATGCCCGCTGTCTAACCTCTTTCCAGTCAATGTATCAGGTGATCAAGTGAAAATGCTTATGTGGTGAAAATCTCAAAAAAAAAGCGATTTGGAGTTGGTTCGCGAGTTGAGGGCTGCTACCAATTTTCGCCTTCAAGCGTTGACGCATGGGTCTTCTCCATACTTTTTCCAGGTATTGTAATTTCCAGGTCGTGTTTTTTCTTCATAATTTCCAAGGTCTTGTTCAAAATGTGTGGGACATACGCACACACATTTTGTATGACTGGATTAGAGTCTAGCGTTCATTAGGACATCCGGTGTGTAGTACCTATACAAATGCTAAGAAATATCATATAGATGCCTCATCTCTCTATTTTTTTAGATGACCGTCACATCATTTAGGTGCTAAGTTTGTTTTTTTACTTCCAATGTTTTAGCACCTATTATGTCTTCACAGTGACTCAAAACTAAATAAAATATCACCATCTTTCTTCCACTCTGTTCTGTATCTCCTTCACGCAATTCATTGACTGATAGGGCTATCATTTTTTTAATTTGCTTGGTACATAGAGAATCATTTATTGGTCCTTCCGCCTCCAACGTAGTTTCTAGCTTGATAACGGTGCCAAGAATCTCTGGTCCTGCCAAAATACAAAAACTGGAGGTGGCCTCAGCCCTTGGGGCCCAAGTGCCTTAGGGCATCAAGTGCCTCTACCGAAGCTAAGAATTGCTATATCACAGAAGTACTAACTTGATATTTTTTTCACTCGAGTGTCCAGTATCTCCTCTGTTTACAAGATTGGTCCCACCACATATTAAAAAAAATCACAATATGCTACTGAGTAACTACATGATTCACAACATGTCACTCATTGTGAGGCTAATCTGTAGGTCTAGAGCTCATATGTTAGTGAGACACTAATGACATATTATGAAGATCCGAAGTTATTCAGTGGCATATAGAAATTTAACAACCCCTCCTCCCCTCTCCCCACCCCACGATTCCCACCCACTCCCCACTGCTGCAACGCCACTCGCCTCCTCCTCTCTGTTGCCACTTCACCCCCCCCCACCTCCTCTCTCTCCTCTCATCTCCCATGACTCCCCAACCCGCCGGCTCCCACCTCTGCACCCGCCACCCCCACCATCCCACTCCACGCCGGTCACCGCTGTTTGCTCCATCCGCGGCGGCCTCCCTTGCCTCCGCCCTCAAGATCGTGAGACGCCAACACCGGATCTAAAGACGGCGGCGGCCACAACGGCGACACAACTTCCTCTTCACGGCTGTGGCGGGCATGGCGACAAGACACAACTTCCTCTTCACAGCTGTGGCGAGCATGGCGACAACACGATGTTTGCTCCATCCGCGATGGCCTCCCCTGCCTTTGCCCTCAGGATCGTGAGACGCCAACACCGGATCTAAAGACGGTGGCGGCCACAACGGCGACACAACTTCCTCTTCACAGCTGTGGCGGGCATGACGACAAGACACAACTTCCTCTTCACAGCTGTGGCGGGCATGGCCTCTCCCCCTCCCCCTCTCGACGTAGGCGACAATGGCGGGTGCACGCGTCTGACAGGTGGGTGCGCATGAGGTTTTTTCTTTTTCTTTTCTTTTTTTGCTTAGCGTCGGCACCTCACATGGTACCGGTATCTCGCTTGGTACCGATCCCACATTGATACCGGTACCTCGCTTGGCACCGATCCCACATTTTGCTCCAGCGGGAGGTTCTGGTACCAAAAAAACTCTCCTCTTGGTACTGGCAAAAAGAACATATTGGAGATGCTCTTGAAGAAGAGGGGACAAAAAGATACGGGCCTGGTCTGGGGGGTTTGACCCATCCAGGCTAGTTTGAAAGAAAAGGATCAGGAGTAATATATCTACGTGAAACATTTGACAAACAAAAGAACCATGCTCAAAAATAGTTCTGGGGAACACGCCAATGACCCAATGGTGGGGAGACTGTTTAACCTCCCACCCACTCAGGTTTTAAGTCCTAGGACTGATTCGAGTGTATGTCTTCTTCTGTAGTGATGCCAGAGCTCCTGGCCAATTTTCAAAAACAGAAAATAACTTTTTTGAACGTGGAAAACCTACCCAATAAAAGGATTATGAGACATAGTATCCACATGGGTGTCTAGTGTGTACTGCATAGTATACTTCGGAGTTGGCGTCAAAGCTGGGGCCTTTGGGGCAGATAATAACTGACAGAATGAAGATCAGAGCAGTGTCCATTTTGCAGCTTATAGCACTAGACCTAGTAAATTGCACGCTAGGATTGACAAAAATGAACTGGCTACGGTATGAAAAATATGGTAGCTATGCTACACAAGGTTTTGTAAGACTATATTTACAGAGTAAAAAACTAAAAAGAAAGAATATTGCCCCCACTAGTTTGGTGTAGAACAATCTGTCGTATCAGTTTTAATAACTCTGGTATTATAGGAACCACAGAAGCCGCATTTGTGGTACAGCCAATGAAATCGAGATCTCCCTTTTCTTTCACAGTCGTTACAAAGTATATCCTGGATGAATAACGCAACAAAATAATAAATACTACAATGGTTGAAAATAATGAAAACCAAGAACAGAACTGGAATACCTGACACCGATCGCGGTATTCCTCAGGAAGCTCTTCAGCAGCCAACAACGCATCAAGCATGCCAAAGTACACCTGTGCATCGAAAAATGGAGACGGATATTAATTCAGTAAGATTCATGAACGTGCTTTCAAAATTCAGACAATCAGCTCAAAGATAACAATCATTACAGTATGGATATTGTAAGAGATTTATTCCCTCTGCAGCATGTAGCCTACAATAGACTAAGCTCAAGGAACGACTAAGAACCATTGATCTACATTAGGTTTCCAATACTACACGGAGACCGCTATGGTAATCACATGTATTGGACAAAATATTGAAGCCAACTGATTGGCATCTAAGTCTAAAAAAAAGCCAAAAAGGACCTGATGGTTTTCGATTGGCTTCCTACATAATGTTGAAAGATTACAAAGCTTTCTCTCCATTTTCAGATGAACTTTGTCTACATGCAAAATAATGTTCTGCAACTGATGAGAATCATTCATCACTCAATGTGACTCGAGTAAAAAATCCAATTGTGTAATAATCCCAAAACAGTCCCTTTTTTGCATCCTTGGAACGAGTTTAATTAACGAGCAAAGGTAAAATCACCCTCAGGAGTTATGACTTGTGGTATCTATAGGAAATGATCATGTAACATAACTGAAGAAATAGAACATTGAATTGCATTACCCTCAAATGAAATAAAGGTACATGCTACCAGTATCAAAATAATGGAATTGGGCCAGTTTCTTACTTCCATGAAACGTTAGTGGAATGCCCTCTAGATGAAGTGCAAAAGGCTGAGACCAGTATCAAAATAATGGAATTGTGCCAGTTTCTTACTTCCATGAAACGTTAGTGGAATGCCCTCTAGATGAAGTGCAAAAAGAGAATTGTTTTCACCAAAAGTATGAAAAGAAATCAAGCATGGGACTCAAGACAAAGATACACTTCATTAATGGTAAACACAAAATAGATGCGACATTGTTGAAGTGATGTAGCTTACCGCCATATCTCCCAGGGATTTGCAGCAGACTGGACAAGTGTAGTGACTACAGGTGTATGCCTGGGATTGACGATGAACTTGTCAGAAGCATTGCTGACAGATAGATGATATACCAGAAAATTGCATCGTGATGTGACTAGATGTAGTATACCTGAAAGCAAGCTGAATGCATGAAGTGGCCGCAAGGAAGAGCTCTAACTGCCGCGCTTGATGTAAATAGGAAGTCACAGCAGATTGGACAGTTTGTCTCTAGCCCCTTCTCCCGACATTTGTGTTCTGTTAGTTTCATTCCAAGGCAGCAATTGCACTTCATGCAATGGAAGAAATCAACACCAAGACCTTTCCCAAGACGACACAAATTACAAAACGGGCAATGGTACACGGTCCTGGAAAACATCCCAGTATTAGAAAAGCCAGTAAGAATGGCTGCTATCCATAGTTCGATTTCCAAACTATGTTTAACAATAAAACGAAGCTATGAGATGACACAATATTGCTACTTGGAAAACAAACAGATTCCAACTTGCGTTATGGCATTTGGACAATTGAACAGTTGAACACAACATTGGCGAAAAGAGTCCAAGAAGATGACATCCAAATATTGTAGGCCAACAAAGTAGCATTGTTTCTTCTAAAGAAAAAAATCACTAATGCATTTCTCATTAAATGAATGAACCCAACTAATACATACAAGGATTATTCAAATAAGGGCATATCTAGTGCAAACCAATAGCTAGGAGAACAAATAATATTGTGAAGGTAGATACTAGGAGAAATAAAAAGAGAGTATTCTGACAAACTTTAACTAAAACGGAAAGCAGAAGACAAAAGTAGCTACTGACAGCAAATCCCTCCCTCCCACCCTCGTTTCTACTAACACAATCAAGTTTCAGCTTCAAATTTGAAAAGTGGGTAGGACATTCTACAGACCATCTCCTCGGTTTTGGGAATTTTTTTTGGGTTAATTTCATAGCCGAACTGAAGTGGTTCGTGCTCAATGTGTCTCAAGTGTTCCCCTAGGTGCCCGCCTAGGCCGTCTAGGCGCAGCCCTCCCGCCTAGGCGGCGATTAGGTGCTAGGCACTGGTCTGCCGCCCGCCTAGCACCTAGCGCCTAGGGGAACACTGTGTGTCTGTTGTAAATATCTTATGAACTGATGGCAACGATATGTAACCTCAGTATGTTAGAAATTACTATTGCTATTCCAATTCATATTTGATTTTGATTTTGATTTTGGATTTTGGATGTAGAAGTTTGTTGTTTTGTTGAATTTGGATATCATTTTGCCTGGAAATTTATATCCTATCAATATCTGCTTTACCCCTATGGAGATGGTTACATATCTAAAAAAACTAATATGGAAACAATATTTTGGTTTAAAAATAAGAGGAAAAACACAAGTCAATTGTTCAATGCCCGAAAAGAACTCAACATCCGCAGTGCCGATTAAATACCAGAGAAAGTTTGATCTTTCAATGACATTGAGGAATATTACCTTTCGTCATCAAAAAATTTGCAGATATTACAGTAATACTTTGCCATAGATAGGCTGTTGCAAGATGGAGTTTGGCAATTTGGACCGACAGGTTGAACCTTCAGGCATACCATACACATCATCTCCTGTGTTGCTTTCCTACAGGTAGCAAGTAATGTTAGCACATTTACTTTCTGATATGGTTGCAAAGATCAAGCAAAAAACGAGTACACACTAGGACAGAAAATAAAATACTTCTCTCTCGAGAATACAAGAAACTATACTCATTAGTATGCCATTTCTTAGTGTCTTTTTGTTCTCATTCTATATCTTATTGATAGTTCGTACATTGTAGTAGCAGGGTTCTGCATGGTAGTAAAGAGATGAACAGAAAGGTCAAGGAACAGCAAACATTTCAGCTCAGACAGAATTGGTACTTATTGGACCATCTCGACACTACAACCACGCTAACATATCCAGTGCTAACACCCCTTAGGGTGCTACCATGCTACCACCCCTAAGAAGTCGATATATATAGTCATGAAAAATTCCAAAAATATTTGGTCAGATAGGTCATCATATAATCAAGCACCCCGCATAAATTCAACTGAAAACATGACGTATATTAGGAGAATAGGAGGAAAAACAAAAGACAAATTTAATTGAACAATAGCTTTATCTTTATCTTTGTTCCCTTTTTGTTTTCGGATTTCCTTTTCAGCACAATTTGTCTTTTTTTTTGTTTCCTAATGTGTAGATCGAATTTAGATTTGAAATTTTGTGGCATGATATATTGATTTTTTTTTTGTCAATGTTGTTGTTTTTTGGAATTTTCATGAACTTTTGCATCATTTTCGGAGGGGTGGTAGCATGGTACCACCCTAAAGGGTTGTTACTCTAGATATGTTCTCACTACGACCATGTACATACAAGCAAAGCCAACAATATGAAGGCAGCCAACTAGAAAAGGGATAAAAAAAGACATCAATACAGAGATATGGATGGAACAGGCACTCAAAAGAATGTAGAAAACTATATGTTTTATCCAAAGGAATTTAACTGCAAGCAGCAAGTCTCTATTTCCTACATGTTTTCTTGTCAGTGTTTTTACTTTTTACTATAGCATGCTAATTAGCGGTTCGAAATTGGGTTTACAGAAAAAGAAACTCAAAGCACACTAGTATGGTCAGACAATAGAAGTACCCTTCATCAGTAATAAGATGAAAACCAATCAAGTGTTTTTACAGACTACAGAATTTACCTTTCCATTGTATGGTCGCTAACTTTATCATGGCAGAATCTGCAAGTGAACAGCTTGTTACAGCAAGCAGCAACAAACTTACAGTTCCGTTTGTAGTGCTCACAACCAAATATTTGCTTATCCTGGTCTCGATACGAAGGAAAACATCCAGGTATACTAGCACCATCACTACACTCCTCTGATCTTGGTTCTGGTAACTTCTGCTGAGCAGCTATCCAGCGGCTGAAATGTGCACATTTATCAATATAATTTTCTCAACAAGTTATTTACTGAAATATTCAGATGTCAAACCTGGTCATGAGATTTTGGATTAGATAGGCCTTCCGCCTTGGATCAAGTGTAGGATCTCGTGAAACCTTTCGCACCTCAGCCTCAAGTTCACTCTGGTTCATTCGAAAGATGTCCTTCCATCCAGGCTTGAACATCTGGTCATTCTGGTCAAGCTTATCTTGTAAATGACTATCTACAAAGGGCAAAGGAAAAGACAGCAAACAAAAATGTTTTTCAATGAAAAAGAAAAGGAACCAAACACAGAACTACTTTCAGACTAAACAAGCATCGGAGAAAACAGATGTTTATGAACGAGTTGCTTTAGCATAACTTTACACCCCACTCCCCCAATTTTAAGTATCCATGGCCTGTCATGCTCTACGAAACACCCAATGAATAGTCTTTGTTAAAACTTATCTTTTAATGCCATCTTAGGTAATGTTAGTCTTCATAGATTGCACCACTGCAAAGAATTGTCAAAAAATTGCTAGGTCTTCTTGTTTCTTTACCACAAATTAAATGATTCAATCCAACTCTTAGCACAATATTGCACCTATAGTTTTTTTTAACCATGAAACCTCCCCTACGGTGTAAAGAGTATATTAATAAAAGGGGTTTATGTACAAGCAAGCAAAAGAAAAGGAAGAATATATAATCCTCATAAGAGGCCAAAATTAACTAATGCTATCTAACCAATTGAAGATAAGAGGTCTCACAAATTGATGGTTAGTTTGTCTCCAATAAATAAAATATCAACACAATGTGTAACATTTATAATGTATGCTCATGAAGGTTATATGCTTGCTTCCAATAAGGCAATAACTACTAACAAACATGGTATTAACAAGAGGGGCACAATGCAGGTTGACAATTGTTGGTAGTAGAGGGCAAGGCCATAAGAAGCAACTGCACAAACCTTCTGGAGGAGAGGATGTCTCTGCTGAAGAATCAGATGATGTTGGAGCTCCCTTCCACCACTCGTTTAGCCACTCACCAAACATTGTATTCTTAGTTGCTTGCTTCCACGTATCAAGCATCTTGTTCTGCTCCTCTTGAGTAAGTGCTGATGTAACCCAGGGTAACATTGATTGGAGAACCTCAGCACCCGTCGTACCAATTATACGACCTACAAGCTTATCCTGTTCCTCCACAGAAAAATGTTTGTCAAACAACGGCCACAACTCAAGTTCTTCTCTATGGACATGATTAGTCAAGGCAACCCGGATAGACTTGCACATTCCTTGAAGCTTTGTGGCAAGCTCATTGTACTTTCTAGTCCAATCAATCTCATTAGATGAATGAAAATAGTTTTTCTCTGCTTCATTAGCTTCAGTGTGGGGGTGGCTCAAGCTATCATGTAGCTGTGAAAGCTCACAGAGAACATTAGATATATCTTCGAATAATTGTTGTTCCTGCTTGTGGTCAAGAGTGTATGAATGGCTCACATTGTGCAATGTCTCTCTTGATTCTAAAGCAGGAAACACAATTTCATCCTCAGCATTGCTGTGCGCCCTGTAAAGAGCCCACAATAAACGAAATCTTCCAATGAATTGGCGAAGGCAAGACTCATCACCATCAATGAGCTTTCCAGATTCAACATCTAAGTACTCTAAATCCTTGCGGATCGCCTTATGAAATTTGAATATGGTATCAATTGGCCTTGAGATGCTATCTGAACAAGACAATGCTGCATCTGTCTCCCATGAAAAAAGGCTTGAATATAATGAAGGAGCAGAAGAACTGTAAGATAGAGAACGAAAGGACTTTGCAGAAGCCAGTGAACCAATGCCAAGATTGCTAGTTTCTACTCTCAACCCAGGAACACAACAAGGTTTTTTGCTACATGGACGTGCTTCAGTGTCAGCAGTCTGAGAGCAGTGACTTCCATTAGTACCAGGAACAGATTCTGCGTCATTTCCTCGCTTGCCTGGCCTAGGACCATTTTCAGTTTGAAGATGCAGAGGAATATCTGCACTGCTACGTGAAGCACATGGACAAAATGATCGACATTTTTCCATCTCATCTACATCATCCAAAAGGCATCTCACTGCCCCTGATGTTAAGCACACATATTCTCCAGAATTGGATTTGTCCTCTGAACGCGCTTTGCACGCCCAACCAGAGAAAAGAGTGACCAGTGCCGTTTCAGATGATGATGCTGTTTCATGTGCATCATTTTAGCAAACATTGAATTTTGAATAAATTCTTCAAAGTTAATGAAATGTATAAAGACAATAACATAGAATAATCAGAGTAAAGGGATAACCTGCCAAGCGCATATTCTGAAGAAAAGTAGATGCCTCCTCATCACTGAGCTTTGACACCAACCATGGTAAAACACGTTCCAATAACTTCAATGGCATGACACATAGACTTCTGTATAGAAGTTCCCTTTGCTTCTCAGGTGAGAAAAGTACCCTAGCTTGAGGAAGCACCTAGGTAAATTCAACCAAAGATGAGACCCTGACCGATAAAGCAATCATTCCAGCAGTCCAGCAACATCACTACTAAATTCTAACCTTGGTTTCTTCATTACAGAAGTGCTTCTCGATTGCCTCCATTATCTGATCAGCATGTGAACACAATTCGGAGTAAAAGTCCGCTGCAGTTGATTTTGCTCCTGCTATTTGGATTTGCTGAATTAAACATCTAAAATTGTTAAATCTGCGTTCTTCTTCAGCATGCTCCTGCACGAAGGATAGCTCACTATTGACTGCAGGAAATATAACCTGATCCTCGGCGATACTGTAGATGAGAAGAAGAAAAATACAAGTGGTGAAATTAAAGAGGGTGTTCGGTTTACTACAAGAACATTTCATTCTTTCAGTAAAAACAATCAAAAGTGAATCAAGCAAAAACGTGTTCTAACACCCAACAAACTATGACTAGCATGCCACTAGTACATGCCGGCAATAAATTCATGTATGCACAACAAAACAGTAATACATATGTAAAGGACTCTTCTCAAATACACTGCTCCTAAACTTCAGGTGAATCAGCATGTCTGGTGATACTGCTCACCCAAGCATTTGTAGTCACGTATTACATAGGATGGGAAAATAAATATCATCTGTAATAAAAGTGTGTTGCTTTGTTAATGAAGACATAGGTTTGTCCCCGACTCATGCAATACTAAACTTCATATTCAGGTATTCTTAATTATTTTGAAGTGTACAATCATCTGCTATGGTGACTACGGGCCAGTTTGCCATTGCTGTACTGTGCCGCAAGCACTGCAGAATCTAGTTATTTTAGAGAATCCTTATATTATCTATGCCAGTCCTTAAAAAAACCGACAGTTAGTTAATATATCCAAAATCAGTAAAATAAAATTGCAGTTTAAAAGCCATTACAATGCCAGCTGCCTAACTGTCCGTGAAACAAGCAGCATATGTTGAAAAAGGTACATAATGTGCAACAGATGCAAAGGAGTACCAATAAGTTAAACATTTACAAACATACAGCATACTGAATGCCAACTTGCATGGACTAAGAGAAAGGCAATATTAAAATTTCAGAAGATCATATTTACCATAATTGCACAACAAGATCTTAAAATAAAGATGTGGATGAGTGAAGATCCAAAGCTACATACCTGTGGAAGATGCATACATCTGCAATAAACTGAAGCCTCGCATTGAAGGCTGATATATTAGAAAAATCTCCAGACTGCTGCATCCTTCTTGTCTCTTCTGCTATATCATTTAATTCTTCACGGATAGCATTATGCCAATACAAAATCTCATCTATGGGATGCCTGTCAGCCTGACCATCATTAGATTCTGCATGCTTTCTATTCCCAACTTTAGACTCTTCATGTACACAAATATGCTTCTCCGCTTGATCAACAAAGGAGGCATCCTCACAACTACGACTTCTTTCCGAATTAGGATCGACAAAACTTTGCTCCACTTCTCTTGTTGCTTTCCCTTCGATCAAAGTGAATACAACCTTCAAAATTTTAAAACTAAAATAAATTTAACAGGACACAAAGCAAGTTATTGCCAGAAAATGTAAGAAGTGCAATTATGAAGACCTGCTGAAGAAGTTTCTCTTCGGGTACTACTTTACATAAGCAGTTACGAATATCTTCATGTTCATCAGATGAAACAGAAGCTGAAAGCCACGGAAGGAACTCTGCCATCATATTTACAGGAATGTTGCATAAGAACTGCCACACTAAATCAGCTTGCTCTTCATATGAAAATTTCTTGGTAAGCAATGGGAAGACCTGAAACAAATTCAGATGATCAGCCACCAATAGGAATTTATAACGATACTGAATATGTTGAGTAACTGCATCATTTGGATATAATTTTAGAATGCGGACACCACAGCAGAGACATGACCAGTCAAAGCACATAATCCAAAAGGAAAAAATATGCCACATTTTCTATACCTCCAGAGAGAGATTCTAGTTCAAGCGAGTTAATACTGCAACCTGGCTTCACCACTTCTTTGTCTAGACTACTCAAAAGAACCTTAAATAAAGCTTCTACACCATATTGAGAAGACTCTTTAGACAGCAATAGCAAAGGACACAATAACTGACATCCCAATTTCTTTAATGAAGATCCACAACTAACGTAAATACTTCTATTCAGAATACGGCAATACGCGGTCAGAGTTTCAAAAAATAAAACGCAGTCCAGGATGCCAACATGACAGTGAGAACTGTGTGGCCCTTTATCCAGAATACAATAACTGGTACATGCAGCAACCCTTGGCAATGATCGGAAAAAACAATGAAAACAAACAAAAAAATAGAGAGTAACAACTAGAAGACCACATCTATATCACTGCCATTGTTTCTCTCTTACCACCTATCATTTTTAATATGAAGATTTAAAATGGAAAAGTATTTTACAAAATCTCTAAAAATACTTTGCGAACAAATTTGCCAGCTTGATTTGCCATCATATAATAGTTAGCACTCTAGTAAAGGAGATCGTGAGCATTCACGTATTGCTAAAAAGGCAAGATAGTTGGACAGCCTAGTAATAAGATCTTTTTGCTGAAGACCTTATAGCCAAATTATAACAAGAAAATAAATATCTTAATAAGATGCCTAACAAGAGAATTGGCCACACATTTAGAACTACTTTTCAATGATAATATGGTGATAGAATCCACTTATTCTAGGAAATTAAATTGGTTAAAAAATAAGAGACTGGGCATCAGACTGCATTCGTTATCCAGTAGGATATGAAGTGATTAATATTATAAGAGTCGATTTAAAAGGGGGTTATAGTGCAGACCTGTTCTTCTTCTTTGGACATATGTTGGGTGAGGCATGTTTGTATGGCTCCTGTACAGGATGCAAGTTCCCTTCGAAGACCATCGTCATTTTGTATGTCCAGTTGTAGTAAAGCAAATAGCTGGGCAAAGAGGTCACTTTCCCCTTTATGCTCTAGAGAATAGGTCCCCGCGACATTCTTCACTCGAATATCAAGTGCTGGAAAGATAACCTGCAATCGTCAAACGAAAACATATAGGCATGTTTGCAATGAAAAATATCTATGGTATAAAGAATCTATAATCGATTGACATCATTCATGAATAATAAAGGATCAACAATAAAGTATTAGAAAGATAAAATGCGAAAACATTCGAGCTTTGAACAAGCAATGTACCACAGTTCTTCCCCGTGAAGAAAATGGTCAAGCAATTACAACAACAATAACGTTTCTGCGCTTCAACACAGAGCCTCTACTTTTGGCAGTAATTAAGGGAAAAGAGAAGATCAAACTACCTTTACTTGTCAGCTAAAACTCTGCCACTGAAACTAGCATTGGTAAAAGTTTATTTTCATTCTGCTGGGGAATAAGATTTAAACATTTCTCAAAGGTTGTGACCTCCATTAGTCCCTGACTCTTAACAGGTGGAAAACTAAGACAGGCCTATCCTACTCAATCCAATATGTGATTGGTGTGAAAGTTTCTGTGCTCCAATCAAAGTGACAAAACATCAGTGTTACCCTAGAAGCTAGACACAGAAGACCACATATGATGATGATATCAATCAAAATTTCCACTGGGGTTTCAATTAAACAGAGCTTTTGTATCACGGTTTGTGCAATTCAGGCAACATCTCCTTATGTCAACATCAGAAGGACATAAAGTTGGACTACTTGTTCATACGAGCAGGGCTGATTCAACCAAACACATCTCAAGTTATCCACTGTTGCATCCAAAGCTAACTCGTAAAAAGTTTCAACACCATGGTATGAACTCCACACGATTCAGATCCTAACAGTGCTCGTTCGATTCAATCCCGATCCCACCGAATTCCTCCAAACCAAAGGTAGCAATTCCGCAACCCTAAACCCAACCACCACCGAAATTTGGACGCGCCCACGCATCTCTATACCCGAATCCACCACAGCTTAACCAAAAAAACCAACACGAAATAGCCACACAAAACGGTGCTCTACAAGGGGCAGCAGCCGTACCGCGTCCTCGGCGTCGCAGTGGTGCTTGTAGATATTGAAGAAGAAGCGGCAGCGCTCGGCGAACGCCTCCACGTCGCCGGCGCGCTCCGTGGCGAGGCGCACGGCGGCGCCGTGCAGCTCCTCGAGCTCGGCGCGGATCGCCTTGTGGAAGTAGAGGAATATCAGCATCGGCGCCTCGGTCGCCGACCCGACGGCCGCCGCCGGCGGAGACGGCGACCGCGGCATCACCGTCGCGAGCGTCCCCTCGCCGGCCATGGGCGTGGGCGTCGCCATCCGCTGCTGCCTCCGGCGACTCCGCCACGGCTCTGCGCGCGCGCGCCCCTAGGGTGTTCGCTTCGCCTCGCTTCGGTTGGCTTCGTCTCAGCCTGTCGAGAGGGGGGAGGAATGGATTTGGCGTCGCGCTGGCCTTTGCTGCTGAAATGTGTTTTTTTTCCGTTTCTTTTGCCCCTTCTTCTCCCTTCCTTGTCCTCTGTGTGGTTATTTTTCTGCCAAGGGGACGCTGCCCTTGTTGTTGCAGTTTCTTTTGTATGTTCTGCAGTCTTTGGTTGGGTCTTCTCTCTTCTAAGATAAAAATTTGCTACATGCCTGAAGGACCGGAAGCCTAAAACATAATTAAATCCTTGAAAAGGACCATTGTCACGGATTTGTGCTGCTCGTCCCAACAACAATGCACACCAAAAAGTACACAGCAAGGCAATGGCTTACTACTTCCAAGCTTCGGTCCGTAACGGGAAAGTACTGCCACCCTCACATGAGATATGCGGTTGATGATGCCAATCTTGAGAAAGCTGTAACAAAAACGAAAAATGCTATCCTTTTATGAGTATTTCGGAGCCGTTTCAATGAGAACATTAGTTGGTTTACAGAATTTCTGGTCTCAAAGTTGGATGGGAACTAGTGAATGTTGAATTTATGAATATGCCTCGCTAAGATTTAGTGAAAACTAACACATCTCACTAGAATACATTACGCTTTTTTCTACATGTATATGATTGTCTGCAACATTATGTTGAGTACTATTTTTTTATTTTAGCTTACAATATCATATATTTTTTACTGACATGCATATGCCCCCTCTGGTCAATAAAAAGTATCGACATACCAATATTCAAATCAACGTGTAGACATGCCAATATTCGAATCAACATCTTGTGTAAAATTTAGATTAGTTATATGGGGAAAAAATATAATTAGATTTGTCATGAATAATATTTTTCATAATATTACTATTTTATTATTTCACATATTATTACAATAGACATTGATGATGCTAAATTAATATCGAGAACATATTTTTTTAAGTGAGGAGAGTAATAAGGAGGTCTGTAGAGAGTGCGACATATAAATCATAAACGGTTCTAGTATACCTTCGAGTGGTAGTTCAGTCCTGACTCTTCCAGTGAGCAAGCAAACTGGTCGGAGAGCAGGGGCGGATCAAAGTAAGGAATGCGAGACGTTTTTCAAAAATAATATATTTAAAAAATATAAGTACAAAAAAATATAGTCAAAATAAA
Organism: Phyllostachys edulis; assembly: GCA_036346405.1. Lineage (NCBI taxonomy): Eukaryota > Viridiplantae > Streptophyta > Magnoliopsida > Poales > Poaceae > Phyllostachys > Phyllostachys edulis. The sequence goes on along the minus strand of CM070546.1, from coordinate 46,193,096 downwards.
CATTCACAAAACTATATGTTTATCGTCAATGGAAATGACGATAGACTCCTGTCAAACAATTACAAAACTAGGCGTCTGTCGCCAAGTGGATTTGCGACAGCCCCTGTCGCAAATCCACTTGGCGACATGGGCCTAGCCACTAGCGACAGGGGACTCAACAGTACCCAGAGCTCTCTGTCGTCAGTTGAATTGGTGACAAGTCCCTGTCGCCAATTCAAATGGCGATATGAATCTTTTTTATTTTAAAATTTGGAAAACCGCCATTTTTTAATTCCTCTCCACACCTTTTGTACTGAGTATTTTCGAGTGGATATTTTGTTGATAAATCACACTGGTATTATATAACATTCAGCACAACATCATAATATCTTTTTCGATAAATCAAAATTTCTACTAACTATTTCCAAGCATATTTTTTGTCGATAAATCACAATGACATTACATAATATTCAGCATAGCATCATAACATCTTTTGTCAATAAATCACAATGACATAACATTCGACACAACGTTGCCACATACTTTGTGGATAAATCACACTGATATTACGTAACATTCAGCACAACGTCATAACACCAAGTTTTTTTACAAATCACAATGATATTATAAAGCATTTGACACCACATATTTCAACTGGACGAACCTTTCCCGTGGTCACGACCTCAACGTCCCCTATGTGGACCGCCTCGAGTCGGGCGGTCGAATGAGGTCCTGGCGGTGACATTCGAAGTGCCGATGTTTCCTTCGTCCTGAGAATTTCTCGTAGGGCGTTTCTTGAAGATGTGTCCAAACTTCCTACAAATGGAGCACTTCTTCGTACGACGCTTGGCTTCTGTTTCGTCCATGTCGTTCCTGATGCGTCGTACTTGTTGCCAGCCAACATTTCCCTTCAGCCTATCAATGTCCGCGGCCCAGATAAGTTGCTCTCGGGTCGGTTGGTCAGTGAAATGGTAATCACGGTGTAACCATACATCTCTGTACTCTAGGTTTGTATCACCTCCTCCTTGTTAAAATAGTCACAGAGGTACTGGCCAGAGATGCTGCGCCACCGTCGCACATGTGGTCGTGACATGGGACCATGGCCTATGCAGAAGAAGGGGGCTTATTGCAAATGCTTACGCAACTAGCGCGGCGTAGTGTGCACTTATGGGTGATTCTCTCGCGGTTCGTCCCGCGACGTCCTTTATCCCTACATATTATCTCAAAGCGAAGCTCCCTTGTGCCCATCTTGAATGTCTAGTGCATCTCACCCCTCTTGCTCTTCTCCTCCATGTATTTGGTGATCATGGCAGAGTAGAGTACTCTGTCATTTGCCATGGCGAGTGATGCGTTGTTGCTTCTGTCAAAAAAGTAATTTGTGGTACTGCGAAAAATTGCCTCCATAATACCAACCAAAGGAAGGCACCTTGCGCTGCGCATGATCCAATTGTACACCTCGGCTAGATTGGTTATTATGACACCATATCGAGCACCACCCCTATCATGCAGTAGCAACCACTTCTCCTTAGGCTCATGCTCAATCCAGTCCGAAAAGCATTTCACTTACGTCCCTCGTCTTCTTCGTCACACTGGGACCATCTGTGGGTAGCTGTGATAATGCTTTGGGGGCCTGGTCAGCGCTTAGGGTGGCCCTTTTTGTTGTCTCGCTTTTGTGTGTTGGATCCGCTCATTTAGAATCTTCCAGAGTACTTCAAACTTTCGTTGTTGGTTTTGGTTGTATAACTGCTTGAACATGTTCATCAAGTCCTTGTTGTGGAACTGCTTGTAGAAGTTTACACCCCAGTGCCTCATGCACCACCTGCTCTGTAGATCCTCCCACATAAGTGGTTCGTTCTCTCCTTATTGTAGCTGAGTTATTGCACTCAGTAGGCCCGCATGCCAATCATGTATGACGCATACGTTTGGACAGCCATGTACAATAGAAATCCTCAAATTCCTTACGAACCACAGCCAGCTGTCTGTATTCTCGCTTTCAACAAAAGAGAATGCCAAAGGAAGAACTTGATTGTTCCCGTCCGTCGCTATTGCAGCCAGTATCTGGCCCTTATACTTTCTAGTCAGGAATGTATCATCCGCACACAAGATTGGACGGCAGTGCTAGAATGCATTGATGCATGGACCAAAGACGAAGAATGCTTGATGCATTACCCTCTTATTGAGCCACTTCGGATGCGTGGAATCTTGAATGTCGACATGAGTGCCGGGATTCCTGTCTTGTATGACTCGGAGTAGCCGGGGGAGGTTGTGGTAGGAGTCATCGAACGTACCAAACCATGATTCTAACACCTTCTATTTTGCCCTTCACGCCTTGGCATAGCTGATGTGTGTACTAGAACCTTGCCTCAATCGCCTGAATGATAGATCATGGCTCGAAATCTAGATTATCCACGATCTCACCGTACATGAGGTTAGCGATGAAGCCTGGTGACAGGTTCTTGTGGACTGCATGACTCAGCGATGACACATGTGTGAGGGACCACTATAGAGCATTTCCAGTAGGTGTCCCACTTAGGCTGAAATGCGTGCACTCGCTAAGGGCATCCCTCTATGTCGCACTTCACGTCGTAGCATCTTGGGTTAGACTTGACGACTATGAATATACATCACACCGATAAGGCCCAGAATTCGACCACCTCTTATATAGCCTCCTTGCATTTGTACATAACTCCTTACATGACCTCGTTCTGGTCGTACTCCCACGGCACACAGGAGCCTTCGTTAACGACGAGGTTGTCGAACTGGTATGTATGTTCCACTCGGATAGAACTGTCTGTTGGTCTATCATCCTCGTCGTTTGATCCTTCATCTTCTGATAATGCCATGTAGTCCCGGTCTTCGAGATCCATCATTTGCGCTATGGCTTCCAGCTCTTTACCTTCGTCAGTAAGCCCACCAGTTTGTCTGACTGAAGGAGCTCTTCCGCAGGGTCTTCATCGACAGCATCACCAACTCCGAGACCACCTACGGCCATTGTTTGTGCCGCGTTGTGATTGGAGTCCCCGACTTCTTCTTCGGCATCACCACCACCTTCTTGTTCAGCCGCCAATGTAGGAGTGGGTTTGGCATAAGCCTGGGCCAAAAAGACCAAATCCCACCATTCTTCCCTTGCCATGCGTACATATGACTGCCATGACCTTGTTCTCTTGAGCTGCACTAACTCATAATAAGTGCATTGTGTTGCTCGGGGGGCAAAGCAACTCAATCCCAGATCATACACAGTATGGTCCAATTCGAATGAGTGAACAACCACCGCATCACAGCGCCCTATGTACGCTGCTCTGCTCTTGGCAGGGGCACGGTCACCGATTGGAAATAACGCAAATCAATCCCCTCAGGACCCTCAAGAATAGTCCCCTGGCCGTAGTAAAATTTAAAATTAGTGATGTCCGATATATTTGACGTATTGCACCGTAAATAATATTTTCACGATTAACCACATATCTAAAACTAGATTACTCATTGAAAAGAATTATGTACTACACTACGTAATCGTACATCTAAAACTATGTAATCTATTCAGTTAAAAAAATTACCTGAAAGGTGGGCAACCGGACGGACAACACTTCGCTAGCTTCTCTCCTCCCCTCTGCTCCTCCCCCTTCCTTTCCCCCCTCTTTCTTTTTTTTCAGAATAAAATGTTTTTCCCAAATTTTAGGGTTTCGATAGTCTTTTATAGAGAAAATTGTGTCGCTATTTGAAATGGCAATATAGACTTACGGGATCCCTATCACCATTTAAAATAAACGGTTTTCCTAATTTTAAAATAAAAAAGGATCTATGTTACAATTTGAATTGGCGACAGGGACCTATCGTCAATTCAACTGGCGACAAGGACCTATCGTCAATTCAACTGGCGACAGGGAGCTCTGGGTACTGTTGAGCTCCCTGTCACCAGTGGCTAGGCTCCTGTCGCCAATTAGAATGGCGACAGGGTAATTGTTTATTTCGACTATTTATTTTTGTAATTATTTTTTTAATTAATAATATTATTTTTTTAAAAAATCAGGAACGGGAATAACAGTTAAGAGGGATGGTCGGACTATACTTTTTGTAGGGAAAGGAAAAAAATTAGTAAATTTTTCCTTTTCGTTGTCACATCTTACTCACGTGTTTACCACATTTGCGCTTAAAGTCCTCTGGACATTATTTCGGTACAAACAAATCCCCAATCCCCATCTGGCAGATGCTTTTCACCGCCACCTTTTTATGGCTATTTATTTATCTCCCTAATCATGAAACTAGAGAAACTAAAACGACGTGCCTCATTGTTATATCCACTCTCCTCAACAGACCTGACAAAAAGATCATCTTTTTGCTCAACCAAACAAAACTTCACCTGTACAAAGACAAACACACCGTACCTAAGCACGTCTCCACAATCCCATAACCAAACAACAATTTTTTTGATAGATACAGCACGTTTTCAACTCGTATTTACAAAAATGATCATTGAATTCGCGTATTTACAGAAATAGCATCGTTGGCGTACGGTCACCGTACGCCAATGGCTCCCGCGCCGCCACATAGCGTTAGCGTACGGTCAACGTGCGCCAACTCTTGTCCTGCCGACGCTACCACCTCATTGATGCATGGTAACTATGCACCAACAGCCCTCGGCCCGCCACGTGTCCTAGGTTAGGTTAGTGTTAGGGTTAGGGTTTAGTTGAAATCGATAAGAATTTTAAAATATAGCAAATGAGTACAAAAAATTATGAATTGTTTTGTAGAGCCTCCTCCCGACACCGTGTACTTTCTTGTGTAAATTTGTCATTATTTTATTCGTTCAAAATTTGTATGGCTATTTCGTATAAGTGTTATGTTTGTACGAATTTGTAAATATAGAAAATGAGCTCCAAAAATTATGAATTTTATTTTGTAGGCTCCTCACGCAGTGGACTTGATTGTGTAATGTTTCGGCAATTTTATATGTATTTTGGTATTATCTCGAAAATTTAGGATTTAGATCGTGAAAATTTCGATTTTATGTTTCGGAAATTAGGGTTTCATGATTTCATGTGACTTGGAATGTATAGAAAAAACGCTACATTGCAACTCCATTCGAGATGTTGATATACAATATGACGCAGGAGTACACACATAACAACCAAAATACGCGTACAAATACAGCAAAACAAAATATGAATACAAATATACCAAAACATAATTGCATAACACGGGATATACCAAAGTCTAGGGGCTTGTTTGGTTGGTGCCCTGGATTCCATGCCTGGGAAAAAGTGGTGCCTAGAGGTAGCCTGGAAAGTAGATGATTTTTGCCTAATCAGGTAAGCCTGAAGATATAATGTTTGGTTGGTGACTTGTGCCTGAAAGAAAGCTTTCACTGCTTTGGAGGGGCTGCTTGGACCAGGCGTTCATTTTTTGAGCCTGGCTTTGGAGAGGCTGCCTGGACCAGGAAGAAAACCAGGTTTGCAACCAAACAAATTCCTAGTAGACATCCGGCAGTGCCAGGCCAGGCCACCGGTGTCCCAGGGATCAATCCAAACAGCCCCTAGATAAGCTTGTGTATGAACGGGGATGAAGGAGAAAGGGTATTATCACATGTAACCTGATTAAATAGGATACTCTTTGTTTATTTATCAGTTTAATGTGGATGATATTATTTAATACTGTATTGTACGACATGCTAGATAAGGTTGTGCATGAATCAACTGAGAGAAATATGTAGCACGCGAATTATATAAGGATGTATCATAACCTCCGACTCGTTTGCGTTTCGAAGGCTACGGTACATCGTTATATGATTTGCACGTCACACATTTCCCTCAGTTGGTTCATGCACAATCTTATGTAGCATGTGGCACAATATAGATCATCCAACGCCACGTGGCGGCGCGGGAGCCATTGGCGCACGGTGACCGTGCGCCAACAGTTACATTTATGCAAATACACGAATTCGGTGGTCATTTATGCAAATACGAGTTCGGTGATCATTTCTACAAATACGAGTTGAAAAAGTGTTGCATCTGCCCAAAAAATTCCCAAACAAGACAGCCTCATACCTCACAATCTGACATGAAACAACCAAGCACATCGAAATGCCTGTGCCACCTTATCCCTAGGTAATGGAATATGTGGATGTATGTTTCTATACTTTCATTTTTAGATAACGCACAGCAAAAAGAAAATATAATTAAAAATACATGAAACATGCATTTAACCTAGAAAAGCCAAATCATGGAAAAATAACGTGGGCACACAAAAGTGACGTTCAACTATATATATAAGGAGAGTTACAAGCAGAAAATTAATTTCACAATAATACATTAACTTTTCCCGTGCGGCTACATAGTGTATATATAGGGTACAAAACAACTCTAAGTCGGAAAACTAAACAAATCTGAAATTATATTAATCCATACCACCTCCACGGGCCCTACGGTCCTATAAACCATCCTGCCAAGTGAATTATCACAATACAAATCACAACAACAGTCTTGTTTTAGTTGGGAGGTTATATTGTATGTCTCTGTAAAATTTTAAGATCAAATTCAATCGTTCTCAAGATATATAAAAAGACAGAAAAAAAAACTTGTTGGAATAGTATTTTTACTGTTTAAGAACTATTCCACAAAGTGTTTGTATTTTTTCATGTCGCGAATGCGATTGAGTTTGACCTTGAAATTTTGTATAGACATACAACATACTCCCCTCTATATCTTGTAATTTTTTGAGAATTGTTTAAAATTTAAAGTTAGATAAAAATGAAAATTGAAGTATATTCGCATTTTCGGTTACCTAATACGTGGCCACCAGCAACATACATATATCGCAACTAAGTTCTAAGCACAAAAGGTACAAATTTCCTAACGTATGGTCTCCATCGACCTAATTCTCATGAACGTTATCGTCAACCTACTCTTCAAAGAAAGCCTTATTGTCAACTTCACCGATCATTCTTGGCATGGAAAAGTAAAGCCTAAATTTGTCGGTGCAATTGTCAAGGAGGAAAGTGAAAACAGAAACATGATCAGATCAAGATAGAATTCTTTTTATTATTTAATCCTTTTTAAAAAAGTTATTTTAAAGATAATATATTTTTAACTTTATTTTTAATTCTGACCTCTTAATTTGATCACGCTACTGACCGCGGCGTGATCAAACTATGTTGTCACGTCACTCTTTTTGGCGTGACAGGATTTAGCCCAAAAACGAACGCGTCCAAAGTGGTTGGTGGCGTGATAGCACAGTTTGTTCACACCGCGGTTGGTGGCATGACAACACAGTTTGGTCACGTCACGGGTCATGGCTTGACTAAAGATGTCAAAATTGGAAATAAAGTTAAGAAGAGTTTATCTTTAAAATATTTTTTAAAAATTGATTAAAAAAAAGCCTCATCAAGATACAACGTTAATGGAATGTGTTTGCTTCTTCCACCTCTCAAAAGGCGCTTTGAGCTCGAGACACTAGGAGCCTAGCTAGGAGTAATATACCATATATCTAGATCAATTCATCTTGCAGAACGACTGAGAATGGCTTTACCTGCAGCTGGGGACTGAGGTAGCACAGCATGTAGCATTTGCAGAAGTTTGACATAGACCCTCGTCAGCTTTGCCCACTGTTGCACCCACTTCTATCTTCACTGGCCCCGGCCGCCACCTTAACCTTTGAGCATGCTTCCGTAGCTACGCCAGTAGCGCCGCATGCCAACCTCTGTGCCCCATAGCCGTTGCATGGCTAAGCTTGCGTCCCCTCCGCGTCTGCGTCCATGGGATGAGCCATCGTCATATGTGCACTAGAGCCTCCGAGGTTGCCTCCGTGTCGATCGTCGTCTCTGCAGTTCCTCTGCTAACACACAGAATAACGACAACAGCTTGCCAGAATCGTCCCAGGCATCCAAATTTCATTATACATACGGTAGATTGAGAAACACACCAAAGTTTGGTGAGTTACTGACATCAAAAGCACGACTTCAAGATATGGCATATCTAACCGAAGTGCACCTCTTTGGTGCTATCTGTGTAAAAAAAGAGGATAACAATACAATATAACTTGTCGAGGGCGTCAGCTTAGCACTGTTGGAGATATGTCCTAAAAGCAATCATAAAGGTGATTATATTTCATTACATTTATAATTTATTGGATAATATGTTATCTTATTCCTTGAATAATATCGTTATTATTTATTAACAAGTATATGACTTGTTTGTGAAACTCTATTTTTTTTAATCTTTGCAGTGATTATTCTAAAGCGTGTTGGATTAATTTCCCGTTTGTGGACCCACATGAGTTAATATACATATCAACAATCTATTCTTTGGTTGGCTCAAATATATAAAGTGATCAAATAAAATATTTATTAAGAGCCCGAGTATCTGTTAAGGAAAATATGGAATTGGATTTTAAATCTGTGTAGAGATCTATTTGGAATCTATCTCTAATTATGGGACGGGATAGGATTCCACACCAAAGGCTATAAATAAGAGTCAGGTCCTCCCAGCAGGGTAACTCATGCCATACCACATATCCCCATCTGTAGTTGGAATTTGTGGCTTACCTCTTGCCGGGAAAGACCAAAACCCTAGGTAGATTGAGCACCTGCACATCTACTGTTTCAGATCATCCCTACGACGAACAATGGCATCGTCATCAAGTATGCTTCTGTGTTTACAGATTTTATGAGTGTTGTAATTACCACATATGCGATCATGTTAGTTTTGATCATCTGATTTAGATCAGAATTAATCTATCAAAGCGATCCCTAGTCAAAAACATATGAGGACGCATGTGAATAGACTAGCATATGTATTGGTCATGTTTCACGGATTATAGATATGGAGATGTCAAACCAATAATATGGACAAATGTTAGCGAACATGGGGTTTGATCTACCCACCATGAGACACTGCGAGAACGTTGTATTCTTATATGTTATCAGTTGGTCTCATTTACAATGCATATGCTATATCCTTAGACTTGAGGTCGTGGCACGTACTCGAGGTGTGTAGTGACTTACTTAGGGGTTGCCAAACGCTACTCCGTAACTGGATAGTTATAAAGGTAGCTTCCGGGTTTGTCATGATACATGCATCGAGGCATGGTCAATCAAGATAGGATTTGCCCCTCCATACAACAAGAGATATATCTCTAGGCCTCTCGAGTGATCAGATTCTAGAAATGCATGGTCATACTACTCGTAGTTAAAGAGTTAATCATAGTCTGGGAATTCGAGTCATGTGATCGAGAAAGAGTGGTCGAGCTAACCAACAAGGATGGTACATACTCGCATTGAGTTTGACCGATATCGTAAGGCAAAGGGAAATACATATGAGATTTGTTAAGATTTGTCTGATGTGATCTTTACGTATACTTGGGAGTTGGCATGTTTTGCTAGGGGCCATTACCGATTAGTGGACGAGTAGGAGTACTCGGGCCATGTCCAAGTGCATGTGAACCTATAGGGTCGCACACTTAAAGAGCTGAGACACATTTTGGATGGTGATCTAAATTCTTATGGGCCACGAGTTCCTAATAGGCCTCAAAGTTCAAGACCCATCATGGATGCCTATATATAGAGGGGCGGTGGCATAGGGTTAGTGTGATTTCGGAATTCCTGAAACCCTAGCCGCCACACCTCTCTCACCCAAAACCGCGCAGCCGGCGCTAGCACTTTGGTGCGTGGTGTCCTTGCCCCATACATGTGGATACCTTGGAGGTGTTGCTGCGAGACTTCAACGCTAGGACGATCCACAACTTGTGACGGTCACGAGGAGCACTTGGAGGAGTCGCGAGGCTAGTACGACTACAACCGCACCAACGCGCTACATCGACTCTTCTTCCGCTACGAGTCTGCGTATCTAGTGGTAATCCCGTGATCTATTACTAGTGGATGTTCCTTGGTTACGCAATAGTTTTTTGAATTTGTGCTAGTATAGCCTATCCGTGTTCCCTCAAGCACATGTACTGTCCGCATATCACTTCAACAAGATACCCAACAACAATATTTTGCTTGAAACCATTCTAGTACGATCAAATATATAGAAAACAAGCCAAAACTATCTCTTAGAATATTTTACCAATTGTAAATCACATCCATTTATTATCTCCATCCCATAGATGCATTCATCAAACACCATTTCTGTTGCAAATAACCAATTTTGATGGAATGCGATGATAAATCAAAGCAATTTTCAATATTATTTATGGAAAATTTGCTTCTTACCCTGATTTGTAACATTCTCTAGGACTGAAGGTATCTTGTTGGCAACACGAGGGTGGCATTTTGCTGAAGGAATTATTAGAAGATCTATTGCTTTGCTGGGCTTGGTTTTTTTCATCTATACTAAACAGCAAGACATTGCTACATCAACATATTGTTTGCATGGCTTATAAAATTAATGTGATAGTGATATAACCAAGAATTCGACAATTGACATGAACATCCAAATTAGGAAAAAAAAGTATTTCCCAGTTTGATACAAAGCAATATATGCTAGTGCACACCAGATACATTATGCCATATCCTAACAGCTTTTGACCTGATTTCTCTAAGTACTCCTTATGCAGTGAGCACAAGAACATGAGTTCCCACGTACTAAACCGTAACAACCTCATATCAAGATAACAAACATGTCCATGTCAAAGTCAATTATTTTCATATATATGCCCAAGTTTCCCATTGCATACAAGCCAAGAGGTGTCGGGGCAGGCGGTGCAGCGTTGGTGGGGGAGGCGACAGCAGAGATGTGGCCCGGTGACGCTAGGTCAAGGGGGAGACAGTACGGGGTCAAGGGGGAGCCAGTGGTAATCGACGCTAACGCCTGAAGATAGCAAGGAGACATGTGCAGTGTGGAAGGGAGGAGGTGTGAGATGTGGGGGGTTGAGATGGAAGACGTGGAGTGGAGCGGTTCGGGGAATCAGCTATCAAGGAAGGAGTGTGACAATGAGGGCCCGAGAGAACAATCCCTTTATTGCTCAATACGGTGACTTCGAATAATGGGCGAAGTAAGAAGAGGCAGGCGAAGACACACTAAGATGATGTGTGATGTCATTCGTGATGCACAAAGAGATAAAGTGAAAAGGAGAAGGCTAAGTTTGACGGCTAGAGGATCACAAGGTCCGCCAAGATGGGCAAAAAAGTTGGGTACAACGTTGCTTGGAAGGCATGAATTGTATCCGTTTGCAATTCAAGATCCAAAAAGATGCTTCCGGCTGAATTGCGTTTCGCTTGCCCTTTGGGATTAGAAATCCGTAAATACATGCACAATGATTCTGATAGGCACTACGATTTGGATGAATGCCCCTGATGCAAAGCGCCGCGATAAGATCGTGATCTGTTGAGGCTAGAAAATCCTCGGGTATGTGGTATGCTCCTATAATACCACGCTTCTGCAAGGACCATGCAAAGTATGGCATACAACATGTTGAGACACCTATGGGTCCCAAAGGAGCTAGTTCTGCGCAGATGACGCAAGAAACCTAAGGTTCGCTTAAAGCACGGATGGTATGAATCCTTTTGGGACCAGAGCACTAGTCATAGCACTTGGCCCTGTTACTCTATGTATCTACAACCTTCCTCCATGGTTATGCATGAAGCGGAAGTTCATTATGATGCCGTGCTCATCCAAGGCCCGAGGCAACCCGGCAACGACATCGATGTTCACCGAGGCCATTAGTTGAGGAACTCCCGCTTATGGAGCAAACCAGTGTACGTATGTGGGATGAGTACAAACAGAACACTTCGACCATGCGAGCATTGTTGTTCGTAATAATCAATGATTGGCCCGCTCTAAGTAATCTTTCAGATGTATAAACAAGGGATACAATGCATGCACACAATGTTTTGATGACATTGACAAGATATATTTGAAAAATGTCGAAAGGTCGGTACCTTGGCCATCGCGTTTTCTTCCTATGAATCACCAACTAAGAAAGAAAGGCAAGCATTTTAACTCAGAAGGCGTAACATCGAACCAAGCCTCGCAAACGGCTCGGGAGGATGTACTTGATATGGTCAAGGATGTGCAAGTAGTCTTTGAAAGGGACAAGGCAAATAACCTGTTCGAAGATGCTAAGGACACGCACCCATGTGGAAGAAGAAGTCCATATTTTGGGAGCTACCCTATTGGCAAGTCCTAGAGGTCCGCAACGCGATCGACGTGATGCACCGACAAAGAATCTTTGTGTGAACTCGCTAGGATTCATGGATGTGTATGGAAAGTCTAAGGATTCACTCGGCACGACAGGACTTGCAGCATGAAAGAACGAGACAACTCAGCATCCAGAGAAGATGACGATGGACGCCATTACTTAAGACACGCTAGCTTCACTCTTAGCAAAGAAGAGAAGGAAAGCATGTTTGAATGCCTAAACAAAGATCAAGGTCCCATCCGGATTCTCCTCCAATATAAAGCGATAATAAATGTGCGGAGAAGAAATTCCTACACTTAAAGTCCCATGATCGCCACGTGCTTATAGCGCAATTGCTTCCGTTGTTTTAAGAGGAATTCTACCTCCACATGTACGTCTGCCATCGTGAAGCTATGTGCATTCCTCAATGCAATTTCTCGAAGGCAATCAATCCAATGGAACTAGCTACTCTACGTAATGATGTGGTTCAATGTCTTGTCACTTTGAGTTGGTGTTCCTCCATCCTTCTTTAATATCATGACACACCTCCTAGTTCACCGGGTCAAGGAGATTAATATTCTCGGTCCTGTTTCCTACACAACATGTTCCCTTTGAGAGGTTCATGGGAGTCCTCAAGAAATATGTTCACCAAATAAGCTCGGCGGAAGGAAGCATCGCCAAGGGCTACGGGGACGAGGAGGTCATTGAGTTCTCAGGTTGACTTCATTCCGACCTTGACCCGATTGGTGTTCCCGAATCGCGACACGAGGAGACTTCTCGAAAGGGAACACTAGGAAGAAAACATATATCGATGCAGGGGACGATTATTTCAATAAAGCGCACTACAGCTTCTTCAAAACTCCTCCGTGGTGGAGCCGTATGTCGAGGTACACAAGGAGTTCCTACGATCCCAGCTTCCAGGAAGAATGAAGCTTGGATTAGGCGTCATCACATGGAAACTTTCAGCGTTGGTTGCGAAAAGAATGTCGTGGTGATGACAATATTGATGAGCAATCGATTTGTTGGCTAGGCAACCATCGTGGCACATCCTCACGCATAAAGGGTACGAGATAAATGGAAATACATTTTACAATCGTGAGCCCAAGATAAAAGGAGCACGAACCAAAACAGTGGTGTCCGCAGAGATGCCATGCACTCCAAATGGAAAGAGGCAAACATATTATGGCCGTGATAGAGGAGATTTGGGAACTAGACTACGCACCTAATTTTAAAGTCCCTTTGTTCCAAAGCCTAATGGGTGAAGATGACCGGAGGCGGGGTAACAATGACAAGGAGTATGGAATGACAACAAGGACCTCAACAATATTGGGTACAAAGACGAACCATTCGTCGCTGTCTGGCGATGTGAATCAGTGTTCTATGTGAAAGACATGTCTACAAAACCCAAGAGAGGAAAAACGACGACAAATCAACCAATGAGCTAAAACGCCACATAGTTCTTTCAGGAAAAGAAACATCGGGAATTGAGGACAAGTCGAGACAAGTCAAGATTATGAAAGGGATGACCAAATCCGCCCTTCAAGCAGACCAAAGACCCAAGCATCCTGCTAAATGCCGAGGACACTCCATGGTTACGGCATGATCATAACCAAGGGTCATACGTCAAGAAGAAGTTCACCACTGCGCCCGCTTTGATATATAGTGATGTTTAATAAATAGTGTGTATTAGAGATTTTATGTAATAATTGTAACTTCAGATGTTTCTATCATATTTTTCTTGTTTTTTATCATTTCAAATGAAATTCCTATTCGATAAAGGACACATGTACCTCTGTGAAGCATGTCTTCTCCACCGGTGTCAAAATCCGTGACGCTTAGGTCAAGGGGGAGACAAGACGGGGTCAAGGGGAGCCAGTGAATCGACGCTAACGCTGAAGATAGCAAGGAGACATGTGCAGTGGGAAGGAGGAGGTGTGAGATGTGGGGGTTGAGATGGAAGACGGGAGTGGAGCGGTTCGGGGAATCAGCTATCAAGGAAGGAGTGTGACAATGAGGGCCCGAGTGTCGGCGAGTGTGAATACAAGAGGAATGGGTAAAACGATGATCCCACTACGTGAAGGTAAACTCTTTCTTTTAATATTAATAAAGGTGTATGCAGTATATATTCGGATCGGCTCACACGTCTTAATTTGTTTGCCACCGCGGTGCGTTTCACAAACCACATTTGATAGGACATTTTGGGCACACGTATCTTGCTAGAAAAGGTATATCTTCGTTTGCAAGCATGCATATATACCAACTAAGCTAGTGCGAGGAACCACGTTGAGCTGCACAGTGCACTCCGTTCTAGAGATCAGCATGGATATCTAGTACTCTGGCACGACAGAAGCTAGTAGGATCCGAGTGTCTCTGAATCGATCCTGGTGTCGGATACGTGCAGGGTAGTGGGAAACAATGGTAGCCTTTGGTCAAACAAAAGTGATCGCCATCGACCAACCCGTTATGTTGTTACGCAGATAATACTAGAAATACTTTCTATATATATTATCTACTAGACTACCATTTTCATCTACTTTTTCATCTAGAGCTAGTGTATGAGATAATGAGCTACAGTGTTATTCTATCTTTTTCGCATGTGTGACAGTAACGTGTTTGGTTAGTGAGATGAAGTTGAATGTTATGAGATATGATGGTCTTTGTACTATACAGTTCTATTATTTATTGTGAATGAGATTGTTCACCATCTAGAGAGAATATTCCACAAATTTGTATCTCACTATCTAGAATGAGACGATTTCATTCAAGCAACCAAACACATAGATAACTTTTTTCTTAAAGCAACACATACATGTACTACTTGTACCATCAATCAAACACACCCTAAACAAACGGCACCTGCGCTGCTTTGCATGCTCCAATCCGTCCCGAACGAGGAAGAGAAAACGTGATCTCTGGCCATCTGGATTAGCTAACGACGTCTACAACAAGAACAGTTTGGAGTTTTCTACGTGGACTGTCGGTTTCTGGCGCAATATAGGGCATATTTGGTTTTTTACCCTAACTAGCCATACCAAAATTTGATAATACCTAGAAAATTTGGCCAGTGTTTGTTTTGCTTCCAATATGTGGCATGCCCTTGAAAAATTTGGTAACGGCAAATATTGGTAATGCCCATAAAATTTGGCTACAATTTGGTTTGTTGCCAAATTTTGGTACTACAAACGAAAATTTGGTAAAGCCAATTTTTTCCTTCACAATTCCTAGGAAAAATTTTGGTGCCCAAAAAGCTAACCAAATAATTGGTAGGGCAACTAGCCCATGAGTTTCTTCGCAAGATCATTTCGTTGGATGTGAATAGAGATATATTAGTCGACGATTCAGATTGCTCGTGGGTCCCACATAACATCAATTTTCTTTTGCCCCAAAATATGTCAACTTGGGTTTTGTTTTGTTGATAAAATGACGAGGAGCACAACGGTTCAAACGGATCGCAAATCGGATACTCGGTTTACGAAATATGATCATTTGAAACAGATAAATCAATCTAACCATGCAATTAATATCAATCTTACCAAATTTTTTTAGAGCAATACCAAATATTGGTGTCAAACCAAACACTAACCAACTATTTTTTTTACCCATATTTTGGTATTGTCCAGATATTGATGCCAAACCAAACACTAGTCCACTACTTTTTTTGCTTATATTTTGGTATTACCTAGACTTTGATATTATCAAAATTTGATTTGGCTCACTAAAGCACCAATCCAAACAGCCCCATAATCTTGCATGCGCAGAGGCTGGCGTACTTTTCTCTGGCTTAATTTTTGAAAGCAAAAAACACTCGCACACATGCATGTGACCCTTTGGATTACGAAGAAATATGGAGTTTAAAATATATGACATTTTAAAAACGTGCAGTCAGGCTTTCTTAACTTTGACTACTAGCATCTAAAAAACTACTTGTATTGATGATGTGAAAATAATACCATTATATTGGTTGTGCAAAATATTTAAATAATTTTATATTATTTTATCTGCGTATTCATATAAAAAGTAATTATCAAAGTTGTATATCGGAGACCGTATCAATCTTCAAAATATCATATATTTTTGAACAGATGGAGTACCATACAGCAATGTAACAAGAATACCAATTAACAATTGACAAGTCATGGAAGTTACACTATATATAAACATGGACCAAGTGTTTTCAGGTCGCGTATATGCGTGTGCATTTCATTCATAAACGTTAATTAGGAATGTCCATATCCTGGTGACTCACGCGTGCTACTTGACAAACAGATACCACTCCATTGCACGAGAACTAAAATCTCTATGCTGTCCTTTTGGTGATAATACGGGTGATAGACGCATTAGAATGAATCAATAGAGATATTTTATACTCCCTCCGTATTTGTTTAAATGACGTTGGCCAAGCAGGATTGAAGCTAGCTGGCGCCAGATATTAAAAAACGGAGGTAGTATCTGTTAGGTACACCAATGGCTCGTGCAAGACTGTCTGGAACAAGGAAAATTTTCTTGACTCCACATGAGTTGAATGATTTTATTTGAAATCATTAGCTCATTTGGAACACGTGAATTTTATAGGAATTTCACAAGAAATAGTTAAATTTCAGTAGGAATCGACTTGCAACATTTTGCAACTAAGAGCTTGTACCATAGTCACCCCCAAACTATTCACATTAGTGACATCAATGTATACCAAACACTATGAGCATCTAAACCATTATTTATTAAAAGAATCGAAGTGTCAAACTTGTAATAAATATACACCCATGGTGCAATTGTATATTGTTCACATAAATTGCGTGTACAAGCCCCCTTAATTTTCAATCACAATTCACAGCTAAGACTAAAGTAAGGTGGTTGCTGGAGAAACACTATACTCGTGAGACCTTTTCAACCTGACAGCCGCATGGATGCATGCAAGCCAAATTGCCGATTGCCAGGTCAGGCCAGGCCACATCACCATACTCAACGCAACGCCTCTTTCGCGTGTACAATTCAGCGCCGGTCCGTGGCAATATTGGCTCTGCCCCAAGGAAACCGGAGCTGCGCGGAGGCCAGGCGAGGGCAGGCACGTGGCGGGACGGGCCCGACACGAGCCGATCACGAGCAGGCCCGTAGCCGCGATACGCCGGGCCACACGGCATCCGGGACCACCGCCCAGTCACAACCTGCCGACGAATTCGGATCTCCGGTTGCGACGGATCAATAGAACTGCTAGGGAAGCTCCGAGTCCGAGTTCCAACGACCCCAGCCACCAACGTCAACGAGGCAACGACCGTTGGAAGTCTGGACTGTATTGACCCTTAGCACTTCGTAATTCTTAAATTAGCTCTATTAATTTTAAATTTTCACTTTTGGTTCTCTGATGGCGCGTGCTGCGGTCAGGGACTGCAGCAACCAAAGTCTTTGCTGGAGAGGCTACTGAAGCAAGGTCTTCTTAGTCCCCACAATGAAAGACCTCTCCTCTACCGGCGACGCAAATCCAGAGGAGAGAAAATACATTTAAGGATATTTCTTGGATGAATTTTTAAATATAGCAAATGAAACAAAAATTATGAATTTTTTTGCGACCTCGGCCAGATGTAATTCTTGGTGTAATTTTTTGAAATTTTATGAGTTACTATTTTTTGTGTAAAATTCCTACAAATAGTATACTTAAATAAATTTTACACCCAAAATCTTAACTCATAAAATTCTGAAAAAATTACACAAGCAATTACACTGTTCTGAGAGTCTCCAAAAAAAATTCATAATTTTTAAAGCTCATTTGCTATATTTAAAAATTCATCCAAGAAATATTCTTAAATGTATTTTCTCTCCTCTTGGATTTGGTATGGCTGGATGCATGCGTGGGTAGAGAGGGAGGTGTCATTGTGGGACTAAGAAGACTTCTCGTCATGGGTCCTACAAGAAGACTTGGTTGTCAATGTCCCCAACAAAGACGCCCACCAAGGCCAAAAGTGAAAATTCGAGCTAATCTGAATTTAGTTTAGGAATTACGGAACGCTAAGGGACTAATACAGTCCAAAACTCACGACCGTTGTGCAATGGATGATGGTCTAGCTTCTCTTTGCTTTTGCTGACTAGGTTTTTCTTTTTCTTTTTACTCAGTTCTTCGTGCAGTCTTGGCTTGCTTATTGTAGCACAGTGATATACTAGCGTAGTGGTAGTGGTATCTATTTAATTCATAATGATTTTCGAGATGAGAAAAGACGACGTGTGGACGGTGTGGTATCCCAGCCCTCCAATCTTAAGATCTAGATTCACTCCTGCAATCTTTAGATCTAGATTTAACTTAAGACGCAAAAAAATTCCAATGAGCTATTCCGGTCGTCCCTTAGCTTCTCTTTATATATATATATATATATATATATATATATATATATATATATATATATATATATATATATATATATATATTAGATTCAGTTAATATGCTTGTCTTCCGACAAGTGGAGCCTAGAATTGTTTTCTCAATATGAAATCTCCGTCCTTTTTATCTAGCTAAGAATAAATTTAAATCTGTAAAAAAAAGATTTTGTGTAGTAAACATAAGCTCAAATAGTAATTTTGAGACATTGTAGCATCTATGTTTCTGATATAGAAAGTACTTACAAGTTTTTATTTATTTGTTTGAACAAACGATGCAGTTGCCTGCCCCCCTCCCCCCAATTCTCTTCACAACCATATTTACCATGTTTTTTTAGGATAACGCTTGGCTCGTGTGTACGTTAGGAACGGACGCCAACGCTTTATAAATGCATGGCCCATGGGTCTCTTTGGCGATCATCATCAAGCTTAAAAGCGCAGCACATACATGCATGTACATTGTGGTGTGCTCGCTACGTGTGATGGCGTGCTTGCCTGATAAAAGATGGCAAGAGCTACCTTTTCTTTCTTTAACCTGTTTGGACCAAAAACGCGCGTACGAACGTGTGGCCAGCGGCATGCATGTGTGCTCTGCCTTACTAATAATTGGTTCCGGCTAGTCCCCAAATCCATGGGAAACAACGTCGACCAACGCGTGCCATCCTTGCCACATGCGCTCCAATAGGCTGCATGAGTATATGATGAGCGGCTTAGATCGGATCCTCGATACATGCTACTTTCACAGTATTGGGTTGCCTTACTGGCCCGCTTGCTCACTTGACTTCACCATTGTCCGGGATGTTGCAACCGTTGTCCGGGGATGTTGCAACCGTTGTCCTAGGATGTTGCAACCATTGTCCGGGTATGTTGCAACCGTTGTCCTAAGATGTTGCAACCATTGTCCGGGTATGTTGCAACCGTTGTCTTAGGATGTTGCAACCGTTGTCCAGAGATGTTGCAACCATTGTCCTGGGATATTGCAACCATTGTCCGGGTATGTTGCAACCGTTGTTCCGGGATGTTGCAACTATTGTCCTAGGATGTTGCAAAATTGTCCTAAGATGCTGCAACCGTTGTCCGAAGATGTTGCAACCATTATTCGGAGATAATGCAACCGTTATCCTAGGATGTTGCAACCGTTGTCCGGGGTCTTTGGTGACTTCCAACACACCCAATCCGATCCATAATCTAAACTAACTAATTACTCTTGATCCACACCATCCAACCAAATTCAATTTTGATGAGAGCATTATGTACGTATTGATGAAACTCTTGTACGAGCTAGAAAACAACCTTTCGACCACAGTTTTAATTAGCCTGTAATAGACCTGTGCATATATAAACTGATGATCTTGAAGTCTAGATGCTTGGTGGCACCCCCTAACTAGTGATACAAGTTGGCGTTGATTAAAAATAGGAAATCATACCCAACGTGATGGGCTACACCTACGCGGTGCGCGCACGTAGGCGTGGTGGTGGATGGGAACTGGGGTGACGTGGAGTAGCATGCCTAGCTCATTAACGACCGGTGAGATTGTTAAGAGCTCACTAGGGGTTTTGGGTTTTGGAAAATCATATCGGTTGGGGCGTACGGGTGGGAGCTCCCACCTGTACGTCCGATTGCTAGTGCCTCCCTTTTTATTAATATAATTTACGTTTTGATATGTCTTGATCTGGGTGTATGGGTGGGAGCTCCTACCCGTACGTCCGACTCCTAGTCCCTCCCTTATATATATTTATTTGAGAAAAGTGCAAAGCAAGTCTTAAGACTATACCATTTTAATGTCGTGAAAGAAACTAAAATTGCGACTATATATATATATATATATAAAAGTCCTTATTGACCTGACATGTGAACAATGAGCGCAAGTGGATGTGAGCATGAATACATATTGGTGCATGCCAACGCAGTACATGTATATGGACTTGTACATACATCTGTATTTTTTTAAGGAAGAGAAAAGTCAATATTTGGGCGTACGGGTGAGAGCTCCCACCCGTACGTCCGGCTGCTAGTAGCGTCCTTTTTTTTTAAAAAAAAACATCTCAAAATAAAATCGTAGGGTTTGTCTGTCATTCGTTGAAGAAGATTCTGTTTCTTTCATAAAAACTTAGAAGGTTTTAGCATATTTTGTATTCAGTTGGCCCTCTGAATGATATGTTTCTTTTTAAAAAAATTGCGAGGATGGTATTTTTATCTTTTGCACACATGGATGATATCATTTCTCTACTTAAAAAAACATTTTAATATATCTATGGCTTGAGCGAATGATTCCGTAATGTATCAATGTATGGATGCAAGGAATCATTGACTTGCATCACGATATCTTTTTCTTCCTAATTCTTTGTCCGTGCATAAGTAGAGTTTGTTTAGGACGATGATTATGCTATTCTAGGACTATAGGAGCCCTGATGTGATCATCCTAACTACTAATTTAGATATATGAGTACTTAACTTAATCGTCACTTATTAACAAATTGCGTTTCGTTCATTTAGTGTTCGTGTTAACCTTATCCATGTTACTATAAGTACAGACCAGCTTATACTGTAAGCAGTAGGATTATACCTGGAAGTATTTTAGTTCGTTGCAAAATATACGTACGGATTCTTTCAGGGCCACATGCAGCCCGTTATGTAATGCTCCTGATAGGTCCATCGCAGCTAACAATACAATTTAGGGGGTGCAAGTACATGCTGATCACTCCTATTAACAAAGTGCTTAAGCATATCTTTTACAACCTTGTCGATGTATGTCATTTGCAGGCAATGCCTTAAGTTATAAGGAACGCATGTAACACTCGAATTTTTTTAAATAATTTATTTTTTATTCAGAAATACGGAAATAATACCGCTTAATTTTTTTTTTTTACAGAAATAATCGCGTGTCGCTTTACGGTTAAGCGACTCGTTCAAGTCGCCCAACCGTAAAGCGACCAAACTTGACGTCGCCGAACGGAACAGCTATTTAAAGGTTCGAGGCAAGGTCGTTTTACGGAATAGCGACTTGAAGAGAGTCGCCATTCCATCGCGCGACTTGCTCGCAGCTCAACCCAAGTCGTCCAACCGTATGGCGACTTGGAGCGGTTATAAAACCCCGCGCGCGGCCGAACCATCGCCATTCCAACGAGCGAACCGCCGGGAGCCGACAGAAAAGAAGAGAAAGAGAGGGAAAGAAGAGGAGGAGAAAAAAAAGAGGTTTTTCGTTTCGCATCGACCACTAGGACGGTAAGTATTAATTTGTAAAAGTTAATTTTTGAAACCATGGTAAGTTAGCAAGCAACTTTATGTGTAGTGACATATTGTTAACAAATATTTAGAGATGACATGATTAATTACTAACCATGGTACGTTAGCCTCAAACTTCGTGTGTAGTGACATATTGTTAGCAAATGTTTAGAGATAGCATGATTAATACTTAGAAGTTCATATAAAGGAAAATGAGTTAGTAAATTTATAAATTTAGTTGTACTATTCCGCGTGCTGCGCTAATTGCGTACGGGCTAGATGAATGATAACATGTTACTTTTGTATTATATAAACACGTCGATAACCCGTGCATTCGTAAATGCTAGTTTATATAATGTTAAATACAAGTATTTTTTTTATAATAAAGAATTGAAAACATTTATTTCATAGTTTTGGTTGGATTAAGGAATCACACATACATGTACTTCATAGTTTTTTTTATAATAAGTAATTTGAATGATTTTAATCTCTTAATTTGCAGGTATGGCTGAAGACCCTACTGGTTCGGATTGGCATTTCAGTCTGTTTGAACCGTTGGTCGACGTCAAAGATCGAGCGAGCCGTCGTGTGCCGCATCCGGTTGGCAGGGACGACGTGGCTGAGTTGGGGGTGGTTCGTACGCGGACACCCCGACGGGCTTAGAGACTTGACCCACGTTGGGTAGAGAGGTTTGTCGCAAGCTGTGCTATTTTTTTGTATCGTATGCACACTATGTACTTACTTCTTTGTGCTTTGTAGGCTGAGCCGTTCTAGCCTTCTACCTCTCGCACGGATGGTAGAGGCCACCGAAGAGGACGGCGGTCTGGTCGACGACGATGGGGAGGTCCAGGCCGGTCCGGAGCGGTCACGACGATTCCCGTTCAACCGGTCGCTCCTGACTGCCCTGGTGGACCGTTGGCGGCCCGAGACGCACACTTTCCACCTCCCTTTCGGGGAGATGGCCCCTACTCGCAGATGTCGCGATGTTTGCTCGGCTTGTTTATCGCGAGCCCTCGCATTCCGCCGGACGCTTGTTGCCGATCGGCGCGACGCCTGCTGGCGAGTTTGAGGGGTTCTTGGGGCGGAGGTCAGCGCCTCATTGCCGACTTCTGAGCGCGGCAATGCATGGCCCGCCTCGCCAGGGCTTTCGCGATTCCGCACGATACTACCTATTTTGCGTGTTTAGCGATTCATTGAGACATGACGGGCTTACTAATAATTTGTTTCTACGTAGGTCGAGCGGATGGTCTCACAGCCCACCATCGACCAGGTGTCGCGGCACCTGGAGGCGTACTGTTGGCTCTTGGTGGTCTTGTTTACAGCCAGCCCACGGTGACTCGGCCCACGCCGCCTCGTACGCGAGCGCCATCCATCGACGGCGAGGAGCTAGAGATCGATTGGGGCTCGGCCGTGCCGCGACGCATCATGCATGTGCGATGCGCGGTTGTAGGGGACGGCCCGCATCTATCCTCACAGTCGCCCCTCTGCTGCACCGTGGTCGTTCGAGCGCTTCTCTCGGACGGCCCATGTTTGCTAGACTCCGGACCGTCTGGCGCGGACATGTACCATGGGGACGCGGTGGACCGACCGATCGTAGGGTCCCTTTGGTGCCGTGACGGCACGCACCTCCCTATATCTTTTCTTCAACAGATGACATGTAATCCTTTGTAACCACTGCTCGCCCGCAGTACGGTATACACATCGTCAGCAGTCACACGCATGCGTCTGAGCACTTTGTGGAGCGGTGGACCGCCTCACCATCGACGACGTCTTGCGCTGAGCCTTACTCCGATCAGAGACGGGACCCGGTTCTCCGTGGGTTTGTCTTCACTTGTCTTTGGCGCGACCGGGCGTACTGGCGGACGCAGAGGAAGCTTGTCTTCGACGTGTTCATCGAGGACTACGCAGCGGCACAGGTGATCGCCATTCGCCTTCGCCAAAGTTATTCTGATTCCGTCGGGACGAGGGTGCTTGAGTCGACCCACGCGTGAGTTACATGCAACACATGTTCACATATGTTATTGATATTTCTGTAATGGTGGCTTCTAATTGCAGTGGTATGTTTCGCAGGCATAGTAGGAGGGGTGGCACCAGGACGTAGTGGCCGGCCAAGATGGAGCCGTGGGTGGCATAGTGGGCGAACGCCCACGAGGACTGCGTGCGAAGGGATCGACCTATACGACCCGGTCGTCTGACGAGTACCTTCATTGATGCGCCCCTGAGACACGCACCAGTGGTGCATGTCGTCGACCCTCCCCCCGCTCGCGTGCCAGCACTGACCGACTCCTACCCTCTGCACTTAGCATGAAACGTGCACCTCGCGGTATGTAAAATCATGTTTGAAAATGTCTGCGTACTGTTCCCTGATGCTTTGACATACTCCTTGCAAATGACATCAACGTCGGGGTTGCGGCCGACGGACGGTCGATCCCGGCAGATCGGCATTGGTCGCGAGAGTCACGCGACGAGCTAGTGCGCTTTGTTCTGTCGGGCATGCAAGTCGGCGAGGCGATCGTGGGCCTCGACGTCATGCAGACTGCGATGCAGAGGTGGCCTCATCGGTGCAAGAGGTGGGCTCCTCGGTCCGGGAGGTGGCCTCATCGGTGCATAGGTTGAGGACGCCACGCCCTCTGACCAGCAAAGAAGCTCGGGAGGGCACGCCCACGTGCCGCCGCCTCCTCTCGCACTGCGCTGGGCGCCGGAGGGTCCGTTAAACGCGATGGACGCACCGCCGCCATCGCGTCGTGGTCAGATGTTTTCGTCCCCGACCCGTCCGGACAGTATGGTGGGTATGACATCCGCGCCGCCTACCGACAGTGCGTTTCTCTCTTGAGTTTGCGATCATCGATATTTTGTAGAGATTAACATTATTTGCCATGCGTGTCTTGTTGTCCAAATGACACATGAGTTCTCCCCGACGAGGGCGTGGATCAAGATGCCAGCGAAGCACCGGGAGGTCGAGGGGCAGCTTCGGCTGCTGCCGAGGTTATTTTCATTGAGCGGCTTTAGCGGGCCCTAGTGATCACGCAGCACCAGGTGGAGTCGACCCCCCTGGGACCACGGATAGGCAGGGCTCTGGCGCCTTTCCTTCGGGCCGGCCTAGGCACCTCAAGGCTGAAGCCCAAGCGGGCGTATTGCTTCGGCGTGGGCCGGGTGTGGGACATGGCGACGACGGAGGAGGTGCTGCGGGTGGCTAGTAGGGGGTTTACATATTATGTGTTTACGTATTGTATTTCGTAGGTACTATGACATGGTTGTCTATGCATAACTTGTATTATGTGTTGATGTATTCTGCTTCGTAATTACTATGACATCGTTCGTGACCTAGTCGGGCTAGTACTTACTGTCAGGTCGTCCAACTCATTTATTCGATGCATATAACTTAAAGCATGCGACACATCGATGTAACATGTAAACTCGATAAAAGGCAACCGCAATAACACGTCCACCATTTAGTTACATGCTTTAGGAAATTGAACATAAGTGCGTACAGAAGGGGACACTACCGACGTACAAGCTTCTCCGCCCCGTGCCTAATTGTAAAAGGTGCCTCTCGCTACCCACATAGAGTGCTCTCCAGTTGGGCGCCTCGGACGTGGCCGGCCGTCGTTGTAGTGGCACGCATATATGTAGCTAGGGTTGGCACAGCAGCATGTGGGATCATAGGAACTTTCTATGTTCACAACCTCCTCATTGCCCCTCTTGCGCTGCATCTGTTGGCGGAGATCGTTATTTTGCTCCTTGAGATCGTCAATTTGCGCCTCCAAATCAAAGATTCGGTTCCACAATACATCTACGTACCTCGCAACATGTCGTTCATGGGGAGGATCGATCCAGCGGGTGAAGTTGCATTTCACCATCTGCTACAACGAACAGTTAGTACGGAGGATGCATTAGCAGTAACATAAACAAAACTATTTACCCCATAGTATGTACATCGGAAGAAACATCGTCCACCATCGAAAGGGTCGTCTATGGCCTGCACGATAGCGTCCTCCCCGTGTCTGCATTTCAGCCATACCGGTTGAGCACGCTTCTTCGGCATCAACCGGTGGTTAGGGCCAAAGTCCTCCCTCCTTTCGACGCGAAGGTCCGGCTTCGGCGACCCCGGTTGGACTGGTCCCTGGGCGTCTGCCATCATATGTTACTGTAAGACGGAGAAGGTTCTTCTTCCTACGATTTTAAGGGTCGAGTGGTCCTAATTTCGGAGCGTGGGGTGTGCGTTTTATAGCCCCGCGGGGAGAGGCTAACAAAGCGATGTATGTATTACCTTGCAGATGACAAGACCAGACTAGACTGGGTGCTTTGAGCATAGACAAGACCAAGCGGGGTAGGCTTAGCGCAGGACATGACATAATGGGGCAACCTTGCGCGGACAAGACCAAGCGATGCGACTTTGCGCAAAGGACAAGACCACACAGGCGCCTTTTGCGCAGTTGATAAGACCAAAGGAGACTTTTTCTGCAGTGCCAAGACCACACGGGACAGCTTTGCGTACTGAGAAGACCACACGGGCCAGCTTTCCACGGTGCGACAGCTGTGCGTAGTTTAGGGTTTAGGTTTAGGGTTAGCCTTTTCAGATCGAATTGATAACTCAATTAAAGCCTCGCCAGCTTTTAAGACTGAAAAGACAAGACTCTGCAACGAGTGTTCTCAGCCTCTTCGTAATATCACTTACCTTTCTACTTAGCACTCATTACTATCTCAATCGCCCTCACAAAATTCTACAGAAATTTAGCGCACTACAACAATATACAACGATCACAACATGTTATTGCGAGTCTGACATATTTCGTACCCTTCATATTCTACGAAAATAACAAACAGACCAATCAACGTTGTCCCCACACTATTATCTTCTAAAAAAATAACATCATATAATACAATTTGCTAAATACAATACCTACAACATGTAATATCTATTTTAACATAATTGCTCCAATTGGATTCACATAATTCCAAGTTTATTTGCTCAAATCACCCACTGGTCGGGCGATTTCAAATAATTCGCCCACCTACTGCGCGACGTGGTAAACTCGCTCTACAAATCAGCGATTTGAACACATCTCGCACATCAGTTTGGCGACTAGGTCCAGTCAGCTTCAAGTCGCTTTACCACTGCGCGACTTGAATGTTGGTCGCAGTTCGGCTGGACGACTTGCACGAGTCGCCCAACTGTTCAGCGACACGAGATTATTTATGTAAAAAAAAAATTAAGCGATATTATTTTTGTATTTCCGAATAAAAAATAGATTATTTTAAAAAAATTCTGTAACACTCAACCAAGCATCACATTGCAATATATGAGAGGTAACCATATGCATAGATTCTTAGAAAAGATGATGAAATAAATAAGGGTAGAAAAGAGAAACATATACGCTTTATACAGCGGTGGACCTAGGATTTTTAGGATAGATGTTTGGACTTCGGAGTTAGGTTGTCCAGATATGCTTATACCAATACGCCGATACCGTGAGATGTCATCCACGCCCTCCCCCACCAAAAAAAACACTGATACGCCGATACGCGTATATATAATAAAATACAAAAAAAATAGAAATTAATGATTTCATATGAGGAATTGGGCGATATAACGCAAGTATAATGGCATGAATTAAACAACACATTATAGATATCGATAACAGTTGAGGAGGTGGAAACTAGGGATAGAGCTATTTTTGCTCCAGACTTCTTATTTTGCTAAGTTATGTTGTTGTTGCAGCGTGCGGTCAAGACTTGCGCTTGGTGCTTGACCGTTGTTGTTTTATCTATTTTTCTGTTCTAGGTTGTACCAGCTATACTGCTAAATCTTATTTTCTTCCTCTAATAGTGATCGGTAGATGCCATGTCTTCTTTTTTTTAGAAAAAAAAACTTGTGCTTGGTCTTGGCCGTTGTTGTTTTCTCACGTTTTCTGTTCCAGGTTATATCAGCTAGACTGCTAAAACTTATTTTTCTTCCTCTAATAGTGATCGGTATGATCGGTAGAGCTCCTGCTTTCTTTTTAATTTTTTTTGACAGATGCATGCCTTGTTGATCCTGCTCTTTTTTGCTTTTTTCCCCATCAACAAGAACCCCATCTAAGAATGTTCCTTCCGGAGAGCAAAAAATAGCATGTAAACATATATAACAAGGGTCCAACTATCTATTCATTGCCCAAGGCAAAGATTGTATTTTTGTACAACATTCATTGGAATGAATCAAGAAAGCAGAGGAAGAGGTTAGACTCCACAAAGAACCGGAGCTGGAGCAAAGCAGAGCGAGAAGAAGTGGAGTGCGCAGAACACACCTAGATCTGGAGAGAGGACGATGACGGTGAGCTGGATATGATGCTCCCTTCCCACCGCCACGCTCCCTCCCGGCCAACGCGTTGCTCCCTTGGCGCCGCCGTCTGCTCCCTTCCTCCCTATTTGTCGCACTACCACCCACTTGCTTGTGTCGCATCTCTCTGTTCGTCCGCGCAGGTGCGCTGCCGTACGTTCGCCTTGCGTCGCCTCACGCAGTCACGCCTGCTTGCCGTCATGTCGTACCATCGTGCGTCGTGTCCATCGACTGTCGCTCGCCTTCGTAGCCCGCGCCTCAGCTCGTTCGCCACTTGGAGGCCGGAGCCCCCCTCCCTCCCAAAAACACACACACACAGGCAGCCACAAGATGAGAGGGAGAATAGAGGTTAGGGTTTGGTGGGCTAAAGTAGGAAGGGAAATGAACCTAATGTGTTACACGAGGAGTGCAAGCTGAATTCATTTGCGGACACAAATATATAGTTTTGACCTAACTAATAACATATATATCTAATATATCTATTATGTACCAGATATTTTGAAGAAAAAAATGGGTGTTAGGCTGAACACCCATGACCCCTTGAGGGTCCGCCCATGGCTTTATAAAGTGGACCGGAGAGTGAAATATCAGGTAGGCTACTTCCTCTAGACACAAAATAATGTATTTTGGGATATGTATAGGCAAACTTTTTAAACTTTGGCCACCAATATACTTTTCAATATTTATATTGAACATGTGAAATTTATATGTATAAATTTGTCTTGAAAAGAACTTTTGTAAAAATATAATTTTATTAGGTATTATAAATCTATTACTCCCCTGTCACAAAAGGAAGTCGTTTTTTACTTTTGAAAGTCAACAAGAAGCCACTTTGACCACTAAATTCTATCATCATATTTTCAAAAAAAATATAAATGTGTAATGTTATGAAATAATTTTCATGACAAATTTACTCTAACTATTTTTGTATATCTAAACTATATATTTTAGATAATATATTTGGTCAAAATTGATACGATTTGACTGCACGCATTCTAGAGTGACTTCTTTTTGTGACTGAAGGAAGTACAATAGAAATTATTAGTCAAAGCTATGTTTTGGGGATCATGTCGATGTCCAAAACGATATCCTTGTGACTGGAGTGAGTATTTAATTAGGGAGGAAATTTTTTATTTGCCACTAGAAGTCTGTTCCCTTATATACCACTGGAATTCAATTTTTATCCCTTTTATGCCATTATCGATAGCTCCATTAGGCCTAGCTCCCGTTAAACCCCAAAAAGGTGTCAATTTTTTTTAATCCAAGTGCCCATATAGCCCTTGGGATCCACATGTCATCTTGAGTTCTACAGGAAAAAAGAAAAAAAAAATCACCGATGGTATCTAGGGAGGCCCGTGGCGAGTGATGAAGAGTAGGCCAACGAGCGTTGGGTGGAGGGACACGGCGGCGATGGCACTGGCTGAAGCTGAGGAGGTAAGCGTCAGGTCATGGGGAGGAGGGCGACGGGCACAGGGGAGGAGGGTGACAGCTAGCCATAGGGGGAGGCCCGCGAGCATGCACCACGGCGGCCTCAGCAAGGAGGTTCGCGGCCTGGTCGTTGGCGATGGCCGCGAACACCATGTCGCTAGCAAAGACACTGCCACATAGCTCTCTCTCCCCAGAGAAGCTGGACTTGAATGCAATTTGTAGCGACGAGACATGATTGTACCTTGCCGTTATGCTCCATCATGCTTCCTTCCTTTCTATGGAGACGAAGAGCAGAGCTCGGGCTTGCCGCTAGCGGTGGCTAGCACCAGGGGCAGACAAAGGGGGGCAGTCGGGGCTGGCACCCTACTAACGGCCGGCTCATGGGTACCCCTTAGCACCCCCAGGCCCTAGCCTAGCCGCGCTCAGACAAATCCCCTTGGTGGTCACTTGATCCCACCTTTCCGCGCGAGAGTACGACATCCAACCTCCCTAGTAGCTCACTACTCCGAAACAAACACAAAGGTATAAGCCACCTGAAACAGCAACCCCGTCATGGCAAGAAAAGAAGATGGTGGCTGGAATTAGCAAAGCATGCACCAAGGCGTCAATGCCGGCGGGCAGCTTCTTGCAGTGGTCTGAGTCGCCAATGGAGAGCAAGAACTCCGTCGAGTAGGTCATCCTTGCGCTCCCCTCCTCCCTTTAGAGGTAGAAGAAGAAGACTAAGAGAATTGGGCTGCGTGGGTCGCACCAAAGCTAAGCCAGGTGTTGGTAGTTAGATGTTTCCATGATAGATGCCTAGGCCAATCGGCTAAGGCCACCAAAACACATCTATTTCACTAGCTCTCCCTTTCCATCTATCCACTTAATTGGCAAGCGGTAGGCCGGTAACACGGTAGATTATCGCTGGCTGGCAACTCGGCATTCGACAAACTGCAAGCAGGTGAGCAAATCCCATTAGCACCTTCTAAAATTTGGTCTTGGGTCCACCACTGACCAGCACCACTGCTCGTTGCCACTCACCGCCCCAAGCCACCGCCTCGCTGGTCCAAGCAACTACAGCTTGTCTGGCCCTACACTGTGAAATCACCAACCACCGTGGTCACCGTCGATCTAGGAGGGAGAGTTTAGGGGTGGAGATGAGTGTCGGCGGTGGAGGACAGAGCTCCGACGACGGGTCTGCCAATTGGAGGTGTGAGATTGGGAGGATATTCTTGGATCCGTGCATAGGGGAGGGGCGTTGGAGGTTGAGGAGTAATGGATGAAAGAGAAGGGGAAGAGGAGAGAGATGAAGAGAGGGAGAAAGAAGAAGGGTAGGAAGAAGGGCAATTTGATCTAGTCGCTACTAAATTAATACTTTGTTGATGGTCGATAGAGGCAGAGGAATAAAAGATATGAAAATTAAATTACAGTAGTATAAAAGGAAACATAATTTTTTTTGGTGGCGTAAAAGGAAAATAGCCAACTTCCAACAGTAAATAAGGAATTTTCTCTTAATTAGAAGTTGTGACAAGTGAAGATATGGATAGGGGTTAATCCACCTGCTGGTTGAATTGAAGTGACGGGTTCAGGTCCACTCCACATGAACGAATTTTAAGGACGGTCAGTTAGATCCGGTGAGTACCACCAATTGACTTCAATTGTCACTTCTCAGGCTTTGATGAGTGATAACCATCCGTTGATGGTTACATGTAATTATGGTGAGTTGGTGACTAGTTGCTTATAATTGAGAGAGTACCATACTCATGTAATTCTAAATGCATTGAAGTGAGATGTTGACTATGGCATTGATCGTGCGTATATGCCATTATGCCAGGGAAAATTCAGAGGTGACACATCATACATACGTCCTAACATACAATTAGAATAAACCATTCGGACTTCATGTGCATACTGCATAGCATAATATATCACCGTCCGTAGAAATGCAGTCACGCAGATACTTATCGATCAGCGTCGAAAGATTTCCGAATTCGTTTCTTCCGAATACTTTAGTGTTTCTACAGTACTGGTTACAGTGACTAGCACTGCTTACACAACTGTTCTCCAAGGTGCAGAAGAGGATCCGGATCGTTCTGAAGATAGACAACACCACGAGAGGAAAATTGGTGCTGCCGAGCTGGTGGTCAGTTCTCAGTTCAGTACCAAGTGAACGTTCGTTTTTTTTAAAAAAAGTACCAAGTGAACGTACACAACTCGGACACCTCATCCTACTCCACTCAGGCTCTCATGTAGCCGAGTCAGCTCACGAACCCATCGCCAGTGTATTCTAGCACCTACCACGGTAACTTCGATTGCCCTTAGCATGAAAAGATTGCGTACCACCGTAACTGCTACCAATTAACTCGGGTTACGTGTCTTCTCTCTTAGCTATAACTCTATGTTATAAAGGGTTCTCATTAACCCAAAAAAAAGAGTAATAGGGAAAGGCAAGCTTAAAGTTCACATCACAAGATTGCCAGCAGATTGGCCTGTGGCTGATTTCAGCGTTCAAATCAGGCATGTCAGTCTCTTCCATCGTAGCACTTTACTTCTCTTTTACTGTTCTACATATTTTTGTTTTTTTTTTGCCTCCTCTCGACTTTTCGCTGTTGTAAAGGCTTATCTTGCGCCTCTCTTGCACTGCCACTTTTTGACGATATTTATTATCGTCTTTTAGCTATACTACGTCAATAAAATTCTATATAAAAGAGAGAAAAAAGAAGAAAAAATACAAGTCGTTTTTTTAAGAGACTGTCGTGCACGCAAAATAAGACATAATACATTAATTTACTCTAATTAATATATAAGCTTATTTCAAAAAAATATATAATATAACTGTTGAAAAATATGTTAGAGACTATTGCGAAGAAATCGTACAAGCAGCAGGCCTGACGACACCAGCGGCGGAGAGCCCACGGATTCCGATGAAAACTTTAGACTTCACGCCTTTGTTTGCTCCGATTCAATTCACAGCTGTCGCTTGCTCCATTTCTTCGCTTGTTTAATCGTCATTTTTATGAGACCTCGCATGAAAATTACTCTCTTATGGAACGCACAAAAGTTCACGACAACTTCTAGTTTCTGATATATTATACTCATATAATTTGATTTTTTTAGAGAGAGGGACATGGGTATTTGGTCGAATTTGAGTGCAAGTTTGCATATACAGGCACCTGCAAGTTGAAGTCGTTGCGTTGACCGGAGATCATAATACGAACAAAAGCATAAACAAGCCATCAGAAAGCACCCAAGCGAAGTGCGCAAGTGGTGCTCAAGGGTTTACAAAGCCACTAAACTACAGGCAATCTAGATGCCGCCCATCGATAATTTATTGTGCAATTGTATCGATTGAACATTTACCAACAAGCAGCAGCAGCAACATGTTATATACTTATAAATGTGAAATTATAGACAACGTTTGTGACAGACATAGTTACAAAAACAAGGCCAAATCAATAGCTTCCCAGGCTTTGGTTGTGCTAGGAGTCTAGGACTACTACAGATGGAGTGGCAGGTTATTATAGACCCTACGTGGGCCTCAAGTATCTAACACAAGATTCACTTGAAACGAATACAACAGGGCAAAGTCTACCCACAAAATCTGCAGAAAATATCAGACAACCACCTGAAAAATCAGATAACTTGCTGCCCAGTTCTTGGAATTTTCTCTCAAATATTCTGCCTGCTAATAGAAACATGAACCCAGCAACAACCTTGTTCTTGAAAAAGGCCTACCATTTTCTTTGTCCTTTTTTTCATTCAAATGGAGGGATGCTTTGCTGTTACAGCATAACTGATCTTCAGAAACTCACATGTTTGCTTTCCTCTCCCACCGTTCTTTAACATCAAGCCTGAAAATATGACATACAAGTGATAACAACGAAACATAATCATTTCTTTTCACAAAAACGGGTAAACAAATTGGCACATTAGCATTTGTGAACTGTGGTCATAAGAAATGTCACACCATACTGGCCTACTATTCTACCACAGTTCCATCACAACTATGGTGATTCTGCTTCAAAATTTTATTTCTCGTCATTCGAATCAGTTTTCCTTGCTTTCTGATAAGAGAGTATACCTCATGCCCATCAGACAAAGTTGATCATAGAAATCTCAAGATTAGCAATAAAGAGCCTATAAGTATATTGAAGTGAGAATCATTCCTACCCTATTACGTCCACATATGGAAAAAAGCTGACAGGTCAAAATGCATGTTCTTTTTTAGATTCAGAAAAAAAGCCTCCACTCATCCAAGGAATTGCACAATGTATATGAACTTTTTGAACGATGAAAGTTGAAGTTTCAACGAACTTGGTGTTAACAAAGTGCTCCGGTGACAAGGTGCACTTCAACAGCCCAAATACTAAAGAAGTAGAAAGTGACATAAGAGAGCGTTGAAAGCAGAAGTTGCTACACAGTATGATACAATAATGAAATAGTACCCCCAATGTAACTTCCTTTTGTTCCTTGAGGGCAGGGATGATGCAGGATCCTGAAAATATATGGGAGTTAAAAAGCATCAAGACTATTTATGTGAAATCATATTTGTAATATTTAAATTAAAGTAATTAGTGGTCTAAATGAAATCGAAATCAAAGTCAAATCAGTGGTCTTGAAGATGTCAGATCAAAGTCCAATAAATGCCATACAGATGTAAATGTTCCTAGCATTACCACCTAACGGCAACAAAATCAACTCAATCGGGAATCAATGTCAACAAAGGAACTCATCAACTTTAATTCTATCGAGTGGATGTACATCTGACAGAAAAAGAACATTGGGTAAATATAGATGACAAAAGATATTCTATGTGCAATTCAGCAATTCTATTGCATTATCTATCTATTTGGTAAACACTATGTAAAAATGGACAATTACTTAGTGAACTTTGATGCCAACAGGTACTTTTACCTAAAACTAAATTAAAGCACTAAGTTGATTTATCAATTAGAAAATTGTTTGGTAGTTATTAGAACAGTTTTATGTCATGTGGGGACTGCTTGCGGTGCGTGAAGGGAGTTCCAGCCGGCAACCAACCCGTGTTGGATTTGGTTGCGCCGGCTGGACTCTTGGATGTGCCCGAATAGTATTAGTTTCTAATTGCTAGATTCGTTTTACAATTCTTAGTTTAAATAAGGAATAGTGAGTTTAGTTCCATATTTAGAGGTCGAATCCTAGTCAAGTTTGTTAGGCCCTCTCTATTTAAAGAGATAGGCATGATTGCCTTGAGATAAGAAATCAGAAAATCCAATCGCCTCTCCCCTCTCCCGCCGTGGGCTTTGCCTTCGCCGTGCGGTAGCCGTGACGCCACGGCTCTTCCGAGGTCAAGGGCCACGTCTGGATACACACCACAACTACCCTCTCCGCTCCAATACGTCTACTCGTGACAACTTGGTATCAGAGACATCCGCTGCTCAGATCACCATGTCCGAAGGAGATAGCTCGGATACGGTTAGCAAAAAGCTCGACACTTTGTTGCAGGAGATGGAGTCCGACCAGCTTAAGCTATACGACAAGATCGATAGCCTGGCTGGTACCGTCCGTGACATCGATCATCAGCAACGGGCGCATCACTCGTCTGGAACAAGGACGCCATCAACCTCCCGGCCACCTCGACCAAGACACGATCACCAATGCGCGACTCCGGACGGCCAAAGGTCTGCTACCCAGCCCACGTTGGATCCCGCATGGCTCGCCGACCGCCTCCGTCGTCGACGTGCGCATGGGCGACCAGAACAGATTCCATGCTCCCCGACCGATGGCAGATGGCCACCACGCCAGACGTGGTAGCGTTCCTCGCTATCAAAAACTCAACTGTCCGACGTTCGATGGCTAAGATGACCCGCTACCATGGTTGAATCACCGTGAACAATTTTTTCGGGGCCAACACACAATGGAGGAAGATCGGGTTTGGCTAGCTAGCTTTCATACTACCGGCACAGCACAATTATGGTATCATCGGCTCGAGCACGACACGGGAACACCATCATGGCACCGCTTCGGTGAACTCATCACCCTCTGCAAGAAAGGCACCGTCCGGGAGTTCTCAGATCAATTCTTAGCCCTCTGGTGCCACGCCGACCCGTTGACAGAACGCCAGCAAATTCAGTTGTCTACGACTGGATTAGGTCAACCACTCCAAACCGATGTGGAGCTGCAAGCACCGCAATCCTTGGAATTGGCGATGAGTTTGGCGCGAGCCTACGAACATCACTCCCAAGTGGCGGTCCCGACGGCCGTTCCACCATCTCGGCGACCTTGGCGCGCGAGTGGCGCTGCCAACCCGGCTCCGGGCCTCGACACGCCGAATGACTCGAGGAGCAGCAAGCTACCGACCACAGCCAGTCTGCCCCGCCGGACGCTATCCCCAGCCGAGCTCAAGCGATGACATTCCCAAGGGTTGTGCTACCACTGCGATGAGAAGTTCTTCGTCGGCCACCATTGTAAACGTCTTTTCGTCATTGAAATTCAACCGGAACTCGAAGACGACGACGACGACGGCATGGATGCCGACATTGAACCTGAAATATCCCTGGCGGCATTGACTGGCATCCAGCCTCGCTCCAACCAAACAATGCGGATCACGGTTGAGATTGGTTGCAGCTCCTTTGTTGCCCTTCTCGATTCGGGATCCACGCATAACTTCATCGCCGACGATGTCGTGGCGGCCGTCGGTGTTCTCGTACGACCCCAGTCGGGCCTCAGTGTTACAGTGGCCAATGGAGATCGCATAACCAGTTTGGTTCTATGCCGTGCTATGACCGTTTGCATTGAACAGGAAGACTTCAGACTGGATTACTATGCGATGCCATTGGAAGGATTCGACGTCATCTTGGGCGTTCAGTGGCTTGGAACGCTTGGGCCGATCACTTGGGATTTCTCCCACATGACGATGTTGTTTGCTCGGGACGAACGACGAATAGTACGGACCGGTTTGCCCATATCGCTTCGGGCGGCCCGCATATTGCCTTGTACGTGTACGAACTTGATGGCCGACCTCCTCGACGAATTTAGTGACATCTTCACCAAACCACATGGGCTTCCCCCGGTGCGGGAATATCATCGCATACACTTGAAGAGTGGGGCGGAGGCTATTACTGTTCGACCATACCGTTACGCGCAATTGCAAAAAGACGAGCTTGAACGCCAGTGTGATGACATGCTTCGCCAAGGCACCATACGACGTAGTACATCGGCTTTTTCGTCCCCGGTTTTGCTTGTTAAGATGGATGGGTCATGGAGTTTTTGTGTGGACTATCGCGCCCTCAACGACAAGACAATCAAAGACAAGTTTCCTATTCCCGTCGTGGATGAATTGCTTGATGAACTCCGTGGCACCAAATTTTTCACCAAATTGGATTTGCGTTCCGGGTATCATCAAGTATTGATGCATTCGATTGACAATTGAGAAAACGGCGTTTCGCACTCATCAGGGTCTTAGTTCCTCATCATGCCATTCAGACTCACTAACGCCCCGGCCACATTCCAGGCTCTTATGAATACCGTACTGCAGTCGTTTCTTCGGCGCTTAGTGTTGGTTTTTTTTCGACGATGTTCTCATCTACAGCCCATCTTGGTCGGAGCATCTTCGGCACGTCCACAACGTCCTATACACACTTCAGCGTCATCGCTTATTTTTAAAATGTTCCAAGTGTTTCTTTGGTGAAACTACAGTTGCATATTTGGGCCATGTGGTTTCAGCTGCCGGCGTAGCGGTTGATCAGGCGAAAATTAGTGACATCTCTACATGGCCGGTTCCTAAGACGGTACAGGCTGTTCGGGGATTTCTTGGCCTCGCCGGTTATTATCGCAAGTTCATTCGAGATTTTGGCACCATCGCAGCACTATTGACACAATTACTCAAGCGCGAAGCTTTTCATTGGACTTCAGAAGCTGAGGGCGCGTTCGCTATTCTCAAAACGGCCCTCACACAAGCACCCATCTTGCAACTATCGGATTTTGCAAAGGGATTTATTGTTGAAAGCGATGCATCGGGGCACGGGTTTGGCGCAGTTTTGCATCAGAGCACTGGTGCCATTGCCTACTACAACTAGCCCATCGCACCACGCCATGCAGGGCTTGTGGCCTACGAATGTGAATTGATCGGTCTCGTTCAAGCCATTCAGCATTGACGTCCGTATTTATGGGGCCGAATTTTTTTGGTACGCACTGATCATTACCGTTTGCAATTTTTGCTTGACCAACGTTTGTCGACAATCCCTCAGCATCAATGGGTCGGTAAACTCTTGGGCTATGATTTTGGCGCCGGACAATGCTAACGTGGTCGTCGATGCATTGTCCAGGCGGGACACCGATCTACAAGTTGCGGCCATTGCATTATGATCTCCACAATTTGCTGTTTTTGATGATCTCCGCCAAGAGTTTAGTGCCGATCCAGCGATGCTCACGATCTGGGATGCTATCTTGGCCGGTCACCAACTGGAGCCTTGGGCGTTGGTGGACGGGTTGATTACATACAATAGACGGGTTTATATTCCCACTACCACTACATTGCTACTGACCGTTCTTTAGCTCGCGCATGGTACCGGACACGAAAGGATTCAAAAGACGCTTCACTGTTTACATACTGATTTCCATGTTCCAAATACTCACTCTATTGTTCAAGAGTTTGTTCGCGCATGTGATGTTTGCCAACACAAAAAGGGCGAACAATTGCATCTGGCCGGTCTTCTTCAACCATTGGACGTACCTTCCACGATTTGGGCTGACATCGTTATGGATTTTGTGGAGGGTCTTCCTCGGGTGCACGGTAAAAGTGTCATACTTACTCCATTGGCTCATCCATACACGGTGTATTCTGTGGCTCAGATGTTTTTTCATGAGATTGTTCGTCTTCATGGTATTCCCAACTCCATTGTGAGTGGTCGCGATCCGGTGTTTACCAGTAATTTTTGGACCGAATTGTTTCGTTTAGCTGGTGTTCAACTCAACCTCAGCTCAGCTTTTCATCCTCAGTCTGATGGATAGTCGAAAGCAGCAAACAAGATAATCGTCATGTATCTACGATGTCTCACGGGGGATAGACCAAAGCAATGGCTTCGTTGGTTACCATGGGCAGAGTATTGTTATAATACATCATTCCAAACGTCACTCCATACGTCACCATTCAAGGTTGTGTATGGCCGCAACACACCCTCTTTGCGGTCCTATACGCCAGGGAGCGCTCAGCTGCCTCCTGTCGAGCAACTGGTCCAGGACCGGGATACCTTCTTGATGGAAATCCATGATCGACTACTTCAGGCTCAACAAATATATAAACAATAGTATGACAAAGGGCATCGCGAGTTGGAATTTATTGTTGGTCAATGGGTTTGGCTTCGTCTTCGTCACCGTCCTGCGGCATCATTGTCTATGCCGCACCGCGGAAAGTTGGGACCACGATATGTTGAACCATATCAAATTATTCAAAAGATTGGCATGGTGGCTTATCGTTTACAACTTCCGGCTCGCGCGAAAATACATGATGTGTTTCACGTCAATTTATTAAAACCGTTTGTGGGTCCTCCACCTATGGTTCCTCCAGCTCTACCGACTCTTCTGCATGGTCGGGTTTGCCCGGTGCCAGCGAAAGTTCTCAAGTCTCGTGTCGCTCGTGATAAACTTCAGTTACTTGTACAGTGGGAAGGTGCTCTCGCGACATGCGCTTCTTGGGAAGATTTCGAGCAATTTCGGCAATTTTACCCTCTATTCCAGCTCGAGGACGAGCTGCTTGTAAAAGAGGGGAGAGATGTCATGTGGGGATTGCATTACAAGTGGCGCGTGAAGGGAGTTCCGGCTGGCAACCAAACTGTGTTGGATTCGGTTGAGTCAGCTGGACTCTCAGATGCGCCCGAATAGGATTAGTTTCTAATTGCTAGATTCCTTTTACAATTCTTAGTTTAAACCAGGAATAGTTAGAGTTTAGTTCCATATTTAGAATTCGAATCCTAGTCAAGTTTGTTAGGGCCTCTCTATTTAAAGAGACATGCATGACTGCATGGCTGCTCTGAGAGATAAGAAATCAGAAAATCCAATCTCCTCTTCCCTCTCCTGCCGTGGGCTCTGCCTTCGCCGTGCGTAGCCGTGATGCCACGGCTCCTCCGCCGCGCCGCTGAGGTCCAGGGCCACGTCTGAATACACACCACGACTACCTTCTCCGCTCCAATCCCCTCTCCAATACGTTTACTCGTGACATTTTAACCATCAACTGACGATATCTGTTAAAAAATCACGTAAAACAGTATGTATTTTGCCACAACACTCGCAAAAAGGGGAGATAAAACAGTTTGTTTCATTTCTTGGAATAAATTTCAATACCTAAAGACCAATTGGAAGATGTTACTGGGATTGATAAACCAAGCCTCTGCAGTAATACAAAACTTCACTACTATAGGTAACCCTTTTCAATTGCTAATTTGCTGCCCCAAGGCCAAAGACTGAAGCAAAAACAATAATCCTCATGAATTCAGGTCAAAGGAAGATAGTGCCCAAACATTTTCCAATAGGTATAACCAGACATACCACTTGGATTCCTGTAGTTGATGATGTGTGCTGTACATCTATTGCGGCATTATCAACTGATTTATCCTTGTCAGTGAATTTACAATCATAGGCTACTTTGGTATTCCTCCCAGTTCTTCCTAAAAAGACAAATGCCATAGCTTAGAACCACTGATCAGCAGGTAATCACACATACACAAGTGCACAAACACGAGAGAGAGAGGTACCTAAAGATTTTCCTTTGTATTTTGGATTTTCCTTTATTTGTAAACGTTTCTTGTGCAATTCCTGCGACACGTGAAAGAACAAATAATACAGTCAGTAACTTGAGAATAAAATATCTTTCCTATACTCCAAGCCAAACTCTAGTACGCAGATAGGGTTTCCAATCGACACTCTGTAGAAGTGCTAATATTACATTTGTTTCTAAGTTTGGTATTGTCTTTGATTTATTACATTCATCAATGTGCTCGTGTAGTAAACTAGTATTTACCTATCCATGTGTTTTTCTTCCTGAACTTTTCCAAGTACTTTTGGTCTTTTTACTGCGAATTTTCCTTCACACAAAAAACTGCACTCTGAACAATAATTGGCCATTTTAAAAAAGGATTAATAGCAAAGATCAAAACATCAACTGTCCAACACTCCGACTATCAGAAGCCGAATATATGCCTACACTACAAAGTCCAGACTTCATCAGACCATATTTCTTCTCGAAAGAAATCCAAGTTATCCCTACGGCACAAGAAACCAAACAGTTCACTCCTAGCTTAAGGTATTCTGGCCATTCTGTATGACATTGACAACAGCTAAAGCCTATAGCTTGAACATGTCCAGTTATTGACCAAGAAATTACTAATATCTCCTGCTTTAGTGAATCCGTCCTATGTAGATGTACAGTTTAGTGTATTATTCATCTATATAAACACAAAAAAACTCAAACATGTACAAATCAGCAAACAAACAAAACCTCAAACATGTCCATTTATGCATCAAGAAATAAGAAACAAAAAGGGGACCGATTTTGTCCTGCCCTAACGTGTTCTTCCATGATACCTAACTTAAATTAGGGTTCCTATGTAACTGCACGAACTAAAACGATTAGAAACAAACATCCCCGCGTGTGGATAAAAAACAGCACAAGATTCGCACTGAACATTCGAGA
Organism: Phyllostachys edulis; assembly: GCA_036346405.1. Classification (NCBI taxonomy): domain Eukaryota; kingdom Viridiplantae; phylum Streptophyta; class Magnoliopsida; order Poales; family Poaceae; genus Phyllostachys; species Phyllostachys edulis. The sequence continues at coordinate 46,152,026 of CM070546.1, read as the reverse complement.
AATCCAAGTAAAAGAGAGGAAACCTTAAACTTGTCGAGCTGATCTTGGGATAGCTTGGAGGGCTTGAATTCGGGGTCGAGGAGCCTACTGGATGCGAGCGCCTCCTTTCTCCTCGCCTCGTCGTCTCCATCGGCATCTCCTACGCCGCCTTCTCTCCCCATCTCTTGCTTGCTTGTTGCTTCCATGACCGAAGAGGCAAGGGAGCAGATGGGTCGGGCTTGGTCGGGTCGGACCATGGCCCAAGGCCGTGGAAACTCCTTCCGGCCTGGTCGCATCGCTTGCGCTGTTGCGCCGTAGGTGTTTGATTCTCCGCATACTTCTGATCCGTACGAGTCATTTAGGATGAAACGAGTCAATCTACGTGGATGTAATATATGTTGTTTAGTTGGCTATTTATGTTGGATCAAACTGTGCTAAGATATTGTTTGGTTGAATGCATAAAAACGTTAACCGCAAGTGTAGATGCAAGAGACGACGGAAGAAAATGTTAGTATAGCTTTAATTTTGTCTTAATATATTCTAATAACCTCTATTTCACCTTAACCCACTTTAATCCACTCTAATACTACCTAATATGCACTGATCAACTCTTAATAATGTCATTAGCAATGTCAGTAAAATCTGCATCTAGAGAAACAGAGAAATTAGGCGTTTACTTACTGACCGATCCGGAAGCATCTTTTGTATCTGTCACAAGTTAGGTTTTTACGTGTGCGAATATCCAAACAAACGAAACCAAAAAGATTCTGCACCTAGAGAGTCTGATCCAAACTTATGCATCCAACTAAACACACCCTATGTGTGTGCAGGTTTACCCTTTTCTTTTCCTCAGAATTTCGAGATAGAAAACCGAAGTAATAACTCTATCCTTCGCAAATTCTTGATGTAATCTACATAGAAAGAATTAAGTTACAGCCTTATACAATTATTATATAAGGACCATTGAAAACAGGTCTAATTTAACTTGGCCGTTGCTAGTGTCGGGATGTCCGATCCCCGAACCCGCGCAACAATTCAACACATGCAACAATTCATGGAAAGATATGCAACATTGCAAAAACACACAAGCAACATCGAGAAAATATTTGGGAAAAAATTGCATTATCTCAACAACTTAGATGAACTTGAGTAGTATTGACACATGAATTAGGTTTTTTTTTTTGCGAAACATTTAATGCAACACATCAACCTATACTACAACACGCACGCACTCACACATACGACACCTATGAAAGACTGGACGAGCGGAGCTTGAGCAAACTACCTTTAAGAAAAGAGTGTAAATAAATTCCAAAATAACAAATCCAACTCTAAAAAACATGTTACAACCCTTCAACATCGAAGATGCATATACAACACCCGAAAAGTAGCTTTTGCAACATCCCGAATAACCTGTTGTGACAACCCATTTCAAGAAAAAATGGTGCAACAAAATAGTTACCCTATTGCAACAAAAAACTTTTCTTGTGCAACAAATCAACCTCCAACTGCAAGAAATAACATTTTTTTAGTAGATCTGATAAATACACATTGCGATAAGAAAAACACTTATTGTAACAATTGAAGAAACAAGCGGCAACAATTCAAAGAACGACGCAACAAGAGATGGACGGTGGTGAGTAACAGAGCTCGCCGGAGGAGGTCAAGACGGCACCAACGAGGATCCCGTGGTGGTGACGGAGCTCGTTTAGCCACGGCGTTGCTTACAGAGGCCGATAGCTCTCGAAGACGCGTGTGGACAGCCAGTGGATCCCATAGAGAGAGAGAGAGGAAGGAACGCTGCGCCAGCAAGTCACCAGAAGAGGAAGGAGGCGTGATGGCAGAGAATTGGGGATAGGAAGAAGAGACATTGGAGATAGGAGGAGGCATCGGACGCTGAAGCCAAGCAATTTCGATCTAAGTTACAGCCATAAATGGTCAGAACGATCTAAACAAAATTCTGACAAGAGTCAAGTCTTGTTAAACAACAGGCGCTGTATTGCATGAAACAGAAGCGTAATGTACGCTGCTCAATCTTCAACTTTATATCGACGGTGTTAACGAACAACTAATCTCGGCAACCACATGTTGTACAATAATGCTACAGCCCTTGCAGAACATTCTTTTACGTTGGCTGACATGTCTGCTTGGCGAGTTTTTGGCTGTGTAACAGAGCGAATGTAGCTCTCTCTTCACGTCAAATACAAAAAAAAAAATCATGTCCATGTGTCAGAGAGCTGAGGAGCGACACGCCGCTGCGTCTGTACGCCTGCGGAGTGCCGGTATGCCCGTACGCCTGAGGCACGGATTTGGTGCCATCGTACCCTGGGCGTACGAACATGGCGATGTGTCGTTTCGTCGGCAACTTCGACCCTCTGACACACAGGCTCGGTAATTTTTTTGCATTTAGCGCAGAGAGAGATGCATTTGTTGTTGCGAGTCAAAGCCAAAACTCACTGCTTGGTTGTGAGAAGTGCATTGGGATGTCTATAAGCTGCAAGATTGCCGACTAAACATTCAGTGCCAAGTGCCGACTGGAGTACTAGGGTACTACCATCTTCGGAGCAGAAGCACAAGCACCTAAGATCTATAAATCGTTGATAGCAACATGGACGATAGCTACTAGATGACATGGGACATGTGGAGAGCTAGGGGATAAGACCAGTGTTATGGAAACGGTGCGAGCTCAACCGACGGATGAGCCTAATCGAAATTTAACGGTTGATTATGTGTTCTTATTAATATATTTGTTTATTTAAAAATAATTATAAACCTTTTTACCCAAAATCATTGTAAATTACCACTCTACTAAACATTATTTGCTATGTTTTGCATTTAATTGTTTATACTTCGTACATACGGTACATACTACAAACACCTCCACACAATATTATAAACTAATTTATCGTAATTAGTGAATAAAAATAAGTTGTTTTCGTGATTAAATGAAAAAAACGGACGATTAATTAGGAAATGGCTGATTATTCGGATTATACGGTCAATTAATCATTTGGCATCGTTAATAGCACCCTGATATACTATTCATGATGGTTTAGTCACCGAATAATCGGCCGAGTCAATCGTTTTTCACAACACTGGATAAGACAATAGATAGGCCGGTAGATTATGATATTGTTTGGTTCATGCCTAACTTTGCTATAACTAAACTTAGACAATATGTAACTTGTCACAAAAAGTGTGGCCAACAAATTGGTTGCCACAAGTATGATAAAGTTAGCTAAGAAGTTGAGTCTATGACATATAGGGCTTGTTTGGTTGGTGATCTAGATTTCATACCTGAGAAAAAGTGGTGCCTAGAAGTAGCCTGAAAAGTAGATGATTTTTGTTTAATCAGACAAATCTGAAGATGAGTTGTTTGGTTAGAAACCTTTGCCTGAAATTGGTAAATAAAAAATAGACCGTTGGATCAAAGTTGTGAACGATGAATAGAGCTGTCTGGCTTTAGGCACTGATTTTTAACGCCTGAGCCAGGAGCAACGAGCCTGGGCCTGGCGCAGCTGCTGGAACACATCCAAACAAGCACAGGCAGACTTTAGCGCTTCTTCCGGTCAGGCAAAAAGGCATCAGACCTCAAAGCAAACAAGCTCATAGACCATAAGACTAAAAAAATATGGCAAACCACAATTATGACATTGCAAACCTGACAGAGAACAAAGTAGCAAGATGATGCATCAAACCAAACAGCCCCTGATCCACATCCAATTGACGGGTCTTCCTCCCGGCCAAACTCGTCGGTCAAATGAGTTTATCCTACATTCCTACTGGCATGGTCTCCCGTACCCACCACGCCATGATTTCATTGATTTGACGCCAAATCTCCTGTCGCTGGCTGTGCAAATGCAATGCATTGATCAAAAGCGGAAAAACGGAGAGGATACGCACAGCGCCCTCCACCGATTGGACATCCCCAATTCCTATCCAATCCGCAGGAGGGAACAAATTGTTGCGGGAGCAGCTGGTTCGGGGTAAGCGGACACTTGGATTCGTGCATCCTCTGCGCGTGTGCTCTCGTGGGGGGGGAGTCGTGTGGCTACTCACCTGAAATCTGAACTTTCGATGATGTCAATGCAGGTGGGAAACTGGGGATTTTTTTTTAAAATATTATTATTTTAAAAGATAATTACAAGAATAAATAGTCATCTTAAAAAATTACAAAATTAGGTCTCTGTTGCCATTTGAAATGGTGACAAGAACAAATTACAAAACTAGGTCTCATCACCGTTTGAGCCGTGACAGGCTCTCACCGCCTCAATGGCGATAGGGACCTGTTTTCTCTGTCACGGTTTAACTTCATTGTCACCAGGAACTGGTGACAACAAGACTCTCCTCTATAAAAGACTATTGAAACCCTAAAATTCGACACAAGACTGTGACATCCTGATTTTCGAAGCTTTTTGAAAATTTTCAAATTAAAATTAATCATTCGATTTTATTGGATTAATAAAGCTTAAACTTGAAATTTTAGAAAATAAAAATAATTTAATATGAGTTAATCAAACTTCAATTAATTCAAAATTTGGTTTATTTGAAATTCTTGTGTTTTATTGGATTTAAAGTCAAAAAGAGTATTTTAAGTATTGAATTTTCTAGATTTTAAAAAGGGTTTTTCTTTTTCCTAAAAGCCAAAAATAGTTTAATTGCAAAATTTAAAAGCTAAAGTTAAGTTGCAAATAATTTTATTAAGTTTCAAATAACTCAAGGAATTTCTGTGTATTTTTCTTAAAATTTTTGGACTTAATTTTCTATTTTCTAAAAAGCCTTTTCTATTTCTTGCATTTCTTAAATCAAAAATCTATTTTAAATCCCCTTTAGCCTTCAGGCCGAATCTTCCCGGCCCGCTCCCTCTTTTCTCCTCACGCGGCATGCTCCGCGGCCCATTCCCGCGCGGCCCAACTCCACCGTGCCACTCCTCTCTCGCCCTCACCGACAGGTAGGCCCCACCTGTCGGCATCATCTTCCCCATCCCCTCCTTCCCGTTGGCGCCCCATGCCACCCTCATCATCTTCACTCACCGCCCATCACCTCGCCGCTCGTGTTAATGCCATTAAATGCCGCCCTCACCCACCCTCTTCAACTATCACGCGTGCGCTTGGTCCCCATGCCCTGCCCTGTCGAACCCGAGCGCGACGTCCATGCCACCGCCCCATGCTGGCGCCCATGCCATCGTCCTCCCTCCCCACTCCCCCTCGACCTCTATAAATGAGCGCCCCCAACGCCTCTCCATCTCCTCTCTCTTTTTCCCCTTCTCCCTTCCTCTCTCTCGCCCCCATTCACTGGGATTTGAGCTTCAAGAGCTCCGGTCGGAGCTTGCGCCGTCGGATTTTGCGCCGCCATCGAGCATCCTTAGCCGCCTCTGCCTCCACCACCGGATTTGCATGATCGTGGGCCACCTTGTATGCGCACTCACTCCACCAGACCGCCATCGGAGCCACATCGCCGCCTTTCGACCGTCACCCCCGCTGCTTCTTCGCTCACCGCCAGCCGTCCCTTCGCGCCCCACCACCGCTAGCCCACGCACCAGGTCCGACGAATCAGACTTTTTCAAGACACCATTGGCTCTCGCCGATACAGTAAGCACCATGAGCCTACACGCTCAAGACGCCACCGCCTCGCCGGAGCTGACATGGCCGCCACGTCCGCGCCACCTAGGTGCCACTCGACCCTACTCTTGCGCGTGGCGGCCGCGTAAGCGTTGCCCTTATCTGCCGTGAGCGAGTTCACAGATGGACCCGTGCCATCATGGACTTGGTTCACGGGCGTGGGGCCCACATGTCAGCCGCACAAGATTTTCCTTTAGGAAAATAATTCCGGCCGAAATTCAATAATCTGGTCGCTGACATCATCGTGACACAATAAATCGATTTTCCTTTAAAGAAATAAATCAAAAAATCCGAAAAATTCCCTTTTTCACCATTTTATGTATTTTCAATCTTTTGAAGGCCCGTTCGAATTCCGATTCAAGCGATTAAAATTTCTAAATTCATCTAAAATCAAGATCTATCTATCTACACTAAAATTATTTGATTTGGAGTTCATTTGAATTCATTTGAATTTTATTTGAATTTGCTTCGTCTTCACGTGTAGATTTCGACGACTCCGGGGAACCCGAATTTTGCGAAGAAGTAGATCCTCAAGCATTTGAGCAAGGCAAGTTACATCTTTGATCATATTGAATCCCAGTATTTCAAATTAATTAAATTTTGTTTTAAATTATTATTGCGTGCGTATTTAAATTTAAGTAATCTAAATCCCTGTTTTAATTTTATAGTTATTCCTAATTCCTTTGTACATCCAAACTTGAATATTGATTTATCCACCCCTTGATACCATAGTTAAAAACTAGTTAGTACATTAGTATGGACTAGAACACATTGCAAAACTCTACGCTTAGTCACCGCTTAGCTCAAAAATATTTAATTTAGGGAATTTAGCCAAACGGTCAACTATGATTTAAAAGGATGCTATGGTATATCTATACCATAGAAATTTATGAAATGATTTAACTTGTTAAACAAGAGGAAAATTGGTTTGGACTTGGGCGAAATGGATGGTTGGATGATGCACGTTGATGCATGAGATCAAGTCATTTCTATGACCGAGGCCCAGAGGTTTTATGGAAAGTCGTCCAAGTCAATTAAGGAACGATCTTTGAGCGTATTTTGCTAAGCCCTATCGTATTACCACATGTCTCGAACGGGAGGGACCTGGCTAACTAATTTGTAACATTTCACCATGGTCGTGTCATCCGGTTGCGTGGCTGTCTTTTATGACCTACTTTTATGTATTCCCCCTAGCGCAAGTGGGGGCCTGAACCCGGCGGGTTTCTATCCAAAGGGGGCGAAACCTTAGTGAGGTGGGACTACGGTGGGATGACGTATTGTAAAGGCCTTGTCATGTGCTCTAGACTACTTACCTAAGATAGTGAGCGGTGGTATCGGCGGATGCCAAACAAACTAGAGAAGTCGTGTCATATGGGTAAAGCTGTACACCTTTGCAGAGTGGAAAACTATTCGAATAGCCGTGTTCGCGGTCATGGACATGCTAGCAAAGCCACTCTAAGTTAGATTTTGGTTTTGGTTTCAAAAGGCTTGTTAATGGTTTTGGGTTTCTATCCAAATGGGAATTTAGGCGGGTAGCCATATGATATGAGGGTATCCTTCACCACTAGTTGATGAATGTTATCTGACTATAAAACTTGAGATTTAGAAAATGAATTTTAGTTATAGCGTAAACTACTTTAGAACGTAGTATGAGTATTTAAATGAAAAATATCGCTTTATGCAAATTAAGCCATATAAGCCTCCCTCTTTTTGAATCCTTGCATGCATTATAATTCTGTTAAATTGGGTGTAACTTGTGGAGTACATTCATTTGTATTCACCTTGCTTAATAAATTGTTGATTAGGAGAAGAGTACTATGAGGAGAATGAGAACTTGGACGACTAGGCTACGCCCTCCAAACGATTGCTTGTGGCGAATCGTGTGGTCTACCTTACTTCTTTTGCTTCTGCTATATTTTGCTTGCTGGCTTTATGCCCCTTTTGTAACAAACCTTAATTGTAATATATGAATGACGTTTTTATAATTGTGCTATCCACTGTTGTTGATTGTGTACACTAGCTGTTCCTGGACTAGTGTATGAAACAGAGTATCCGGGATCCTTCGCTCCCGGGTTCGACAAGGACTCAATTTTATTCAGAAAAAAGAGGAGGGACAGGAGAGGAGTAGAGGGGAGGAGAGAAGCTAGCGAAGCGCTGCCCGTCTGGTTGCCCACCTGTCAGGTAATTTTTTTTAACTGAATGGATTACATAGTTTTAGATGTATGTTGTACATAATACTTTTCGGTGGATAGTCTAGTTTTATATATGTGGTTAATCATGAAAATATTCTTTACGGCGTAGTGTGTCAAATATGTCGGACGTCACCAATTTCAAGATTTACTACGGTCAGGGGATTATTCTGGAGGATCCCGAGGGGATTTGTAACACCCTGGCTATGCGGAAGCCAAGATGTAACTAAGAATTACAAATCCAAAACTTAACTTACATTTAACTTAATTAAATAAACATCGAATGACAGCTAGACAATGATTAAATATCACTACTAACATTAACAACGTAGAAATTTTAGCAAGAGACTAAACTCAAAACTATAGTTAAAACATCACCATCAAGTTTATAAGCATTATGAATAAGTTCTAACAAGAAATAGGCATCATCTAATATCTGAAGTTATGAAAGGAACCAATTTAAGTACCAACAGGCCAATTATTACAATAACCAAGTCTCATTGAAGCAAAGTAATAGAAATATTAATTGGTAATGGATGTGTGCAGCATTATGATATGCAACCGTGAGCTAATTTCCCCTATGAATGTCATCCTCGACGGTCACCTAAACAATAAAAACAAATGCGAGTCCAAGACTTAGCAAATACAATTGAATGTCATAAGAAACATCGAATCAAAGACAGTTCAATCTCAATATATCGAATAAATAATAAGATGTTATGCAATTGATGCAAATATGAATATGACATCCACTTCTCTTCTGCATATACAGGTATAGCCAGTGATACACTCGTCGGTGTTCACTCAGGCTCGCATTATCCAAAATGCGGGGATCCAAGGCCCGTATAAAGAATCTGTCATACGGGAATCTATTTGCCCATATTGGAATGATGGGACTCTCAATACCCACTCCTATGGGTGAGGCATAAATGATTGAAATGAAATGAATGCATTCTCTCATAGTAACAATTTTGATATCACTAATGAATAGAATCATGGAAAGGAAGGAAAATACTCATAATTCATAAGAATTACTCATGTCATAATCATATAACCAGATTGAACAACAACCATACAAGACGCTCCAATTTGTACTTGCCTTTCGTGTTGCAACACGTTGGATGGTAAAGAAAGTGCAACTAATCCCAAAGTCATTCCTCCTACAAGAAGTAATTTACTCAAAACAAGCTCTTGACAAGAGGAAACAACGCTAATCGCAACGCTCTCATCCGCACTTCCAAAACCCATACTTCAAATAATTAATCTACTCAAGCAAAACGACAACCTAACAGTAACTCAAAACTAGACAGCGATCTTCTAAAATATGTATCTCCCAATATGCTTATCATAAAAATCAATTTTCAGTCTCTCTAGAAAGGTTACGACTTGGTCTACAAAAGTTTAGTTGGTAAGATCCCTTATTTCTGCCTTTAACTAAATTTAACAAGCAGATGAATAAACAATGATAGAAACTGACCGACAGTCTAGACAACAGCCTTAAAATTGCTATAACGTTCACTAGGTTGATCCAAAAATTGTGTTCTTTAACATTCTCTGGAAAGCTAAGAGAATTTCTTACAAAAGTCATGTTGGTGGACAATCCTGATTCAGCCATTAACAAGTTCTAATATGCTAGGTACTACGACTGCTATAACTTGACGGGGTTTCTGGACAGCAACATTGCGAATATCATAAATCAAAAACTACAACTCCAAATACTATAAACTCAGATCCTACAAAAAATAACAAAATAATACACAATTCTTTAGGAGACCCAAAACCCTAATTTCGCATTGATCTAATCCAAAACTGCCGAACAACATAACTACCGATTCATGAATCAATTACAGCAGGGACACTAGTACGCTAATCGACAACATTCGCATGGAGGAGAATTAAACAAAACAACAAGGAGTTGAGAATCACCCTTGAAGACACAAAAGAACCCACTGAAAACCCCACAAGGATCTCCTCTCCCCTTTCTTCTCCCTCTCCTCCACCTTCCTTTTGCTGGCAGTAATGGTGGGAGCACCACCAATGGGGAGGACAACAAAGGAGCGCAATGGGGAGGTGCTAAACCAGGGCGCAAAGGGGGAAGGAGAGTGGCAGCTCTAGGAGGAAAGGAGGCGCAAGGAGGGAGGGGGTCTAGGGTTCAGCCGCCCCTACCCTTTTCCACTTGGTCGACCCCCTCATGGGCTTGCTGGGCTAAAGGCTCGAGGCCTAGGTTCTCGTACTTTCTTTCTGTGCAGTGAACACCTCGGAGGTCATAAATTTCCCTCCTAAACTCGGAATGGAATGATTCTTGTCTTAAAATTTAGCTAACTCATAATACTTCAACTACCTATTTGTGGAGTTTTCCTGAAAACGTCGTCTTCATTACGAAATTTGCCTTGGAAACTGACTTAGTTGCGGACCATGATTATCTGTGCAGCCTACCTTTGCGGGCCCCATATCTCAACCTCGGAACTCCAAATTAGGTCAATGAGGACTCTAAATTTGACTATGGAAAGCGATCTACAACTTTATAGTTACATGGTTTTCCATTCAAAGCTGTTCTAGTCGTGAAAATCATGTTACAAGATGATTACAGATTCTGTCCTGTTTCTATACGAGGCAAATAAGGAATATCTCAATCTCCTTATATTCTCTATAAATAAACGAGTTATTATGGATTGATTTGCGTTATTTTCAATTGGCGACCATGCGGCTGCCAAGAGCAGAGGGGCGTACATGCGGCGTTGTGATGCGGTAGTTGTTTCACTCATTCCAAGTGGACCATGATGTGTATGATTTGAGATTGAGTTGCCTTGTCCCCCGAGCAGCACAACCTTCATATTGGGAGTTAGTGCAGCTCAAGGGAACAAGGCCGTGGTAGTCATATGTACGCATGGCTAGGGAGGGAGGGTGGGATTTGGTTCTTCTAGCCCAGGCTTATGCCAAGCCCACTTCTACATCCGCGGCTGAACAAGAAGGGGGTGGTGACACCGAAGAAGAAGTCGGGGATTCCAGCCACAGCGCAGTGCACACAATGGCCGAAGGTCCGAGAGTAGCTAGTCCTATCGATAAAGACCCTGTGGAATAAGCTCCTTTAGTCAGATAAGCTAGTGGGCTTGCTGACGAGGGTGAGGAGGTGGAAGCCGTAGTGCAAAGAATGGATCTCGAAGACCGGGACCACATGGCATTGTCAGAAGATGAAGGATCCGACGATGAGGATGATGTGGAGTAGCAGGCGGTTCCATCTGAGTGGAACACATACTAGTTCAACAACCCCGTCATCAACGAAGACTCTCGTGTGCCGTGGGAGTACGATTGGAGCGAGGTCAGACAATGAGCTATGTACAAATGCAAGGAGGCCGTGCAGGAGGCGATCAAATTCTGGGCCTTGTCGGTGCGACGCACATTCACAGTCGTCAAGTCAAACCCAAGATTCTATGACGTGAAGTGTGGCATAGAGGGATGTCCTTGGTAAGTATATGCATTTCAGCCTAAGTGGGACACCTACTGGAAGTGCTCTATAGTGGTCCCTCACACATGTGTCGTCGCTGAGTTAGTGCAGTCCCACCAAAATCTGTCATCATACTTCATCGCCGATCTCATGTACGGTGAGATCGTGGATAATCTAGATTTTGAGTCATGATCCATCATTCGGGCAGTTGAGGGAAGGTTCTAGTACACAATCAGCTATGTCAAGGCTTAGGCGGCAAAACAGAAGGCATTGGAATCAAGGTTCAGCACGTTCGAGGATTCATACCACAACCTCTTCGGGCTACTCCGAGTCATACAAGATAGGAATCCCGACACTCATGTCGACATTTAAGATTTCACGCATCTGAAGTGGGCCAATAAGAGGGTACTACGGCGAGCATTCTCCTCCTTTGGTACATGCATCAATGCATTCCAGCACTGTCATCCAATCTTGTGCGTGGATGGCACATTCCTGACTAGAAAGTACAAGGGCCAGATATTGACTGCAATAGCGACGGATGGGAACAATCAAGTTCTTCCCGTGGCATTCGCTTTCGTTGAAAGCGAGAACACGAACAGATGGTTGTGGTTCCTAAGGATTGTGAGGATTTCTGTTGTACAGGGTTGTTCCAACGTATACGTCATACATGATCGACATGCGGGCCTGCTGAGTCCAATAACTCAACAACAACAAAGAGAGAACGAAACACGTTCTTGGGCGGATCTGCAGAGCAGGTGATGCATGAGGCACTTGGGTGCAAACTTCTACAAGCAGGTTCGGAACAAGGACTTGATGAACCTGTTCAAGCAGATGTGCAACCAGAACCAGCAGCGAAATTTCAAAGCACTCTGAAAGATTCTGGATGAGCGGACCCAGATGCACAGAAGGGAGGCAGCAAAAAGGATCATCCCAAGCGTTGAACAGGCCCCCGAAGCATTGCCACAGCTACCCACAGATGGTCCCAGTGTGACAAGGAGGACGAGACGCAGGTGAAATGCTTCTCGAATTGGATTGAGCACGAGCCTAAGGAGAAGTGGTCGCCGCTACATGATAGGGGTGATGCTCGATATGGTGTCATGACAACCAATCTAGCCGAGGTGTACAACTAGGTCATGCGTGGCGCAAGCTGTCTCCCTTTGGTTGGTATTATAAAGGCAATTCTCTGCGGTACCACAAACTACTTTGTTGACAGAAGCAATAACGTGTCACTCGTCATGGCCAATGACAGAGTAATCAACTTCGCCATGATCACCAAGTACATGAAGGAGAAGAGCAAGAAGGGTGAGATACATCGGGCATTCAAGATGGGCACAAGGGAGCTTCGCTTCGAGATAATGTGTAGGGATAAAGGACGCAGTGGGACTAACCACGAGAGGATCACCCACGAGTGCACGCTACACCACACTAGTTGCATATGCACTTGCAACAAGTCCCTTCTTCTGCATAGGCCTTGCTCCCTTGTCATGGCCGTATGTTCGACGGTGGTGCGTCATCCTGGGCAGTACTTCTCTGCTTATTTCAATAAGGAGGATGTGATGCAAACTTGAAGTGCAGAGATGTATGGTTATGCTGTGGTTGGCCATTTCACTAGCCATCCGACCTGAGAGCAACTAATCTGGGTTGTGGACATTGATATGCTGAAGGGAAAAGTTGGCCGACGACAGGTACGGTGCATCAGGAATGACTTGGATGAAGCAGAAGACAAACATCGTATGAAGAGGTGCTCCATTTGCAGAGAGTCTAGGCACACCTTCAAAAAATGCCCCCACAAAAAAATCCTCAAGACGAAGGAGACATTGGCACTCCGGACGTCGCCACGAGGACCTCATCCAGCTGCCAGACTCGAGGCAGTCCACATAGGGGACGTTGAGGTCGCAGCCACGAGAAAGCACAGACAGTTGTAATATGTGATCGCCAATGCTTTGAAATATCACTTTGATTTGTACAAAACTAATTGTTATGACATTTTGCAATATCAATGTGATTTGTCATAGTTGTGATAGTAATGGCAAATTCATATTTGTTTCCTTACATAATATGCAGTGCATGTACATGAGAAATGTTATGCAAGATGTGATACTCTGTCAAGTGAAGTGCTTTGATATATTGATTTGTTTCTTCTTGTGATAGCATTCATATTGGCATGAAATTAACCAGGTCATTTCTTTTTCTTGAAGTGAGTTTATCCTATTCCTAACATGCTCATATCAACAGAGAAATGCATGATTTTGCTTACAAGTCCCTGTTCAAGAGTCAAGGTTGCCAGTCGACCCCATGACAATCACAGGGGTGTGGACGAAGGTGCTTGTCCCTCTGTCTTCTCCCTCCCCTATTTCAATCGCACGTTCCCTTTTGTTTACTACTCCCTTTTGTTCACATTTACTCCATCTAGTTCACTGCTCTCGTTTACTACTCCCTTTTGTTCACATTTACACATTCTTGACTTTTCGGTACTAGAAAATTTACTCCATCGACCGAAGGTAAAGTGCGAGGCACGGAACCAGAAATACATTAGAGTCCACAGACAGAAACACGTTACATGTGGTCACATGGCATGATGGTTCAGCTAATTGCTTTAGTCATCCTCGCTACTACTACGGTATACTGCGATACAAGCATTCAGACCATGTAAGTATACATGTCTTTAGGGGATAGTAAAAAATATGGTGGGTAGGACGGGGGACTACTACGGAATGGTCCGACTTACTACGTGGACCGGGACCATTTGTCCTTCCTTGTGAGCTCAGCGTTGTACTCCTCGTCGGTCGCCTTGGTCTTGGCCGCCATTTCCACCTTTCTCTTGCACTCCCTGCACCTTCATGCCTCAACATGAGCTTGCGTCTCCCGCAGGATACACTCACTATGCTCTTCATTGCGGCGCTCCTCCTCCCTCTTCTCGCGGTCCCTCTTGGCATCCCCCTCCTCGTAGTCGAGACACCACTGGTCGTGTGGGTGGATCCCTTGGTCGATCCACTTGCGATAGCCACATAGCGGATCCGTGGACTACGGATAGACGGGAGAGGTTGCTAGTGCGTACTTTGAAAGAGAAATGGTAGGGGAACATACTGTAATCGGTCCTTACCAGCTGCCGATATCGGCCCGTGTCCCAACAACGGTCGGGATAGTAACAAGAGTAGTTCGTGCAATCCTAGTAACGCATGCTCAGGCTGAGCCACTCCTTGGACTTGAAGAACTTGCATGTGTCCCTGCACCAACAGAGGGGCGGCGTCTCCCCCTCGGACGAGTGTTGCGGTGAATGGTCGGTTGGAATGTTCATGTAGGGGTTGCTGCTACAGTGGGCGTCATTATGGGGAGGTGCCCTCTTGGCACGCTCCCTTTCTTTGTCCCGGGCCGCAACATCCCTTGCGAGTTCACGGATCTCGTCCCATTGGTTCTCCATCTGAGCGAGATTGTGTGGAAGTCTTGATACAGGAGAACCCGCTATGGAAGGGGTAGTACTTATATGCCGAGCCGGGCCTGTGTACGCAACTGAATTGTAATTCAGTTGAAGTAAATTCGCGTTCGCGAGGCAACGGCCCTGAGGAGGAATCGTGTGGCAACGTTGCGTCATGTCTCTATGGGAAGAAGACTCGTTGGGTCACGTCGCTGTGCTAAGCTACCTCATCGGGTCATGTCGTCCTGACGTGTCGGGCTACCCTCACGTCTGCAAATTGTTGTTACTTTTGGACATTGCGGTCCTGTTTTTCTGTCACCATACAAAGTGTGGTCTTGTCACTCTAAAAAGGTCATGTGGCGGAGTGTGGTCTTGTCACTCTGAAAAGTAAGCGTCATAGTGTATTGTCATATCTATTTGTAAAGGTGGCGCGGGGTAGTCAAGGCATAGAAAGAGGGTGGTGTGGGGTGTCCCGATGCAGACTCCCTCATGTGGTCGCAGTGTGCACAAAAAAAAGAGATATCGAAACACGAGACTAGCATAATAATAGTTGTACATAAATTAATATTTACATGGCATGACTGATATTTAGAGGAACAAATATCTACTGGCGGCCCCCTCTTGGGGCGTACCCCGCGTGTCGCCCCTGGCCTCGTTCGAGGTGGCCGTGGGTGCTGGTGTGAGTATGTCAGAGGCTCAGGCTGCCGAGGTACCCGACCAGCGTGAGTAGCTGGAGGTGGTGTCGCGAGGGGGTCCTGCATTGGTTGGGTCGGTCCCGGCGCACCATGCATCTGTGAAGCCCCCACAGAGACCTAGGTGCCACGCTGATCCAAGTAGTAGTCCCCGAAGCATGCCTCGTCATGCGACAAGTCCGCCTCGTCCAAAAGCCATGGTGTAGGACCTATGAAACATTATGTTACACGTGTAATCATGTCAAAAAGCACGAAATAGGACGTTACGCAAGAAAGCAAGGTAGTCATACCTGGTGGCACAAAGTAGCCACTACCGACTCCGTGTACTCCTGCCACGTGTACTGGTGGAACTCAGGACCTGTAAGAGAAGATTGTCGTTAGTAACTAGTGGGGTTCAAAATAAAGAAGCGGAAGTGAATGTCTTATGCTCACCTGCAAACTGTCCTGTGGTGCTCGCACCACGGTGCCACGAGGACCCGCCCGCCACGTCTGGGTGAGGAGCCCATGGCCATGAACCACCATGGCTGACCCCTCGTCCTCACACTGGTGGGTCCACTGGGTCCCTAGGCGTGCGACAAGTCACGATCTGGATCCCTCGTCTGGCCTTCTCCACGATCTGCTCCAGGAGCCCTCTAATGTCCTGCGCCTCCAGGGGGAGGCGCTCCCCAATCGTCATTTGATGCGCGGAGGCTGCCAATTCGAGGACCTCCCGGTGTAGATCCACCTGTACACGTAATCAACAAGTTGAAAACCTAAATATTGTAAATTAAATATGAAGTACGGACCATTCAATATGTACCACGTGATGGAATGCGGAGTCCGGCTGGGTGGGGTACGTGTCGGACGTCTCAGCCTCGTGTCGTGATGGGTCGTCCACGACCTGGATGCAGCGAAGCCTCGTCTGACTAGCGTACCACTCCATGTACTCCGCGTACGTCCCGGGGTCGTAGGGATCATCCTCCAGGACGATGTCGCCGTAGGCATTGAGCCAGCCCTCAACCCAAGAGAACATCCTATCTGCCCATGAGGTAGTAGCAGGTACTCCCTTCCTAGTGTATCTGTGAAAGGCAAGACAATTATTTGGTCGGTACGTAACACAGATTGTAACAAAGAAGTAAATCGTGAACTTACCCATGGACGTGCGCCAACACCCGCTGCCCCCGAGGGGGCTGGGACCTACTGTTGTAGACCGAACTGGCGCAAGACCGCTGCACTTGGTACACCTCCACGAAGACTTCGTGCACCAAGGCCCTCCGCGTGTACCAGCACACGTAGTCTCGCGTGCACAGGCTTGACAGTCCTCCGGGCGCGCGCGTCCACCCTCTCCTGAGTGTACGGTGTCCAAATGACACGGTCATCCGTCAGCTGATCGAACATCGCAACGTAGTCTGGGTAGGACGCGTGCGTAGTGATTGGCGTGTAGGTGACCTGTTGATTAGAACAATGGAAACTTAGCACACGAAATTATCATTACATTACAAAAAATAATAAATGATCATGAAACTAACCCATCGGTGGCACCACACCGTGCCTATGGTTGGCCGGTCCACGACGTCATCCTCGGCATACAAGTTGACTATGTATGCTCCCAAGTCCAGCTATGGTCGTCCGATTTGGAAGCGCTCGAAGGACCACAGCTGAAGAAGCAGCAGGCATCCAGAGAGGATGGAGCTGTCTTGCACCTGGTGGCACGTGTCATACAATCCGTGATACGTCGCGCTCAGCACCGCCAGACCCCAGGCGTAGGGCTGGATCTCCTCCACCGACTAGTCCGCCAGCTCATGTGCATACCAGATGTAGTGCTTGTCGACGCTGTCGCCGTGGGACCCCAAGAACATGATCCACCCGAACGGCCACAACAGGTAGGCCTCAAAGTGCCTCCTAACAGTGTTTTCGGTTGTGTTCTCTGCCATACGCTCGGGCTGTAATAATACATATACACGTTAGCAAGGTTCACAAATGAATTGATGCGAGAGGACGATAGTTACGAAGACTTACATAGAACTGGCAGATCCACCTCAGCGTCGGTCCGTGGGTGCTGCTGAACCCCCTGTACCCGCTACCCGGAGGCATCACATCTTGGAACCTCGCTAGGTGCTCTATGCGCCATGTGGCCGAGATATTGTACGTCGCCATAGGGAAGCCAGCGCAGGGCAACCCAGTTAGGAAGGTAACGTCCTAAAGGGTCAGCGTTATCTCCCCATAGGGAAAGTAAAACGTGTGCATCTCTGGCCTCCAACGATCAACCAGTGCCGTCAGGAGGCACTGGTCGTACGAAAAACGCCTCGATGAATGACCACCGCCTGTGTGGTCCTAGTTATCCTCCTACATCGCCTCCACCATCCTCACTAGTGGAAGGACGCTTGCCGCTCTCAACCTGCGTCAAAAGGATTAAGAACAAACTTGATCCACCCAAAGTAGTCAGGCTGCAATTGAGTACACAAAGGTCATAACAACACGTACCTCAGAACCCAGTGTGGGTCCACCCTCCATGCCCTGATTGGTGTGTGCAGCCGCAACGCGCCAAGCTCAATCGCCGCCTCGCCCTCTTGGGGGAGGATGGTACTGAGGTGGCTATGGTGATGTACATCAATCACCGGGTCAAGCAACTCATACGGCCACTGCGCAGCTTGTCCTCGGTCCGCCATACCTAAAAATTCAGTGCATACATTGTAAAGACTACGAGACATGTGCATAAGGTAATAAGAAGCGGCATTAACAAATTAATTACTAGTCACAAATAGAAACAAAATTTAAGTTGAGATTATTTTGGTTATACGTAGCCTATGTAGCAACTCCAAATTTTCTTTACAATTTTAAAATGTGTCATGCTATTTTCGTAGTTTAAAATTATTTTTTGGCATTAACAATATAATTACCGCACACAAAAGGGAAGCTAAATAAAGCTAGGATTATTTTGCTTACGCTCTACCTACCCTACTTAGCTACTCTATAATTTTTACAGATTTGTAATAGGCATCTTCCTATTCCTACAGATTTATCCTAAAATTAACTTGCACACATTGTAAAGACTACAAAACATATACATAAGGTAATAAGAAGCGGCATTAACAAATTAATTACAGCCACAAATAGAAACAAAATTTAAGTTGGGATTATTTTGGATATACGTAGCCTATGTAGCAACTCTGGGTTTTCTTTACAATTTTAAAATGTGTCATGCTATTTTCCTAGTTTAAAATTAATTTTCGTCATTAATAATATAATTACTACGCACAAATGAGAAGCTAAACAAAGCTGGGATTATTTTTATTATGCTCTACCTACCCTGCTTAGCTACTCTACAATTTTTACAGATTTGTAATAGACATCTTCCTATTTCTGTAGATTTATCCTGAATCATGCACTACATAATATACGCACGATGATGTAGACTATACACAGCTCAAATGGTGTACTACATAATTTGACTACAATGATCTAATCTACTTAATTCTATGTCACTATTTTTGTTTGCTAACCGACAAGGTTTTGACATAATGTACAAAGTTGTAAAAACATGTACCTGTAAGATGGTCGACCGAATCTGATGCTCTGTCTCTCTCTCCTATGCAACGAACTGGCATAGCTTCGCTACCTTTCTTCTCTCTCTCTCCTCCTCTCTTCTGTTTTTTTTTCGGAATTAAAATGACATTTCTACTATTTTTTGTGGTTTATATAGATGGATGTCTATCGCTAGTTGATCTGGTGACAGAATTCACACGGTTTCCTATCGCCAGTTGAACTGACGACATGAATACTGTTCACTTCATGTCATCATTTCAACTGACGACATGGAGTTGGACCGGCGACAGGGAGTAAACAGAGTCCCTATCGCTGGCGATAGGACCCTGTCGCCAGTTCAAATGGCGACAGAGACTAGTTTTGTAATTTTTTGAGGTGACTATTTATTTTTGTAATTATATTTTAAAATAATATCATTTTAAAAAATTCTTCCCAAGGATTATCTGGTTTGGTTTTTTATAGGTTGATTGCTCCCATTCTCGTTGGTTCAATTGAATAGTATGTGTGTAACTTTGCTTTACTTCGAGTTGTCCTAATGAATGTGCAGGAGATACTGCAAGTTGAGCATCTGTACATGGTCCACACTGATCAAGAGGCATGATTCTGCAAATAGATTTTGATTAATGAGTTAACATGAATTAAAGGCGAATAGAGCCTAAGGTCTTTAGAAAAGAAACCATCCAACTTCTTTCGAGATTCAAACATGTCCGTTGCAAATCAGTCTACACTTTCTATCTCCTTACCCCTAAAGTAAACCAACCAACCATATCATATTCTCTCCTTAAAATTATCTTGAATCCTATTTTTTCAAGGGGGCTGCTACACAATGCTATACCGTTGGAAGCACTTCCAACGGTATAGCAGTCTCATGAAGTTTTGTTATCTCTACTACTTAAATATTGGAGTTGGTAGTCGTGTGCCCTCCCACCCGCTTTGTTTTCCGTTCGATCAACATCTTCATCAGAACACCGACGACTCAAATGATTTCGTGCGGACAGCAGCAAGCCAGTAGCCCTAGCCCACTCTTGGTCTCTCACGCCGCACTCCTCACTCTCACACTCTCTCACGCTCCCGACTATCACGCTCCCACCTGCGTCGCCCGCTCTCGTGGCGCCCTCCCTACCCGTGACGCCCGCCCTCCCTCACCTCGCCGACATCGCCCGCCAGATCAACCTGCACCGCCCACCTCTCCCCACCCGCGCCGGATCTACCGACATAGCCCCGCCGATCAACTTGCGCCACCCACCTCTCCCCACCTGCGCCGGACCTGGGACACGGAGCGTCGCCCGCTCTCGCGCCGCCCTCCCCACCCGTGACGCCCGCCCTCCCTCACCTCACCGAAACCACCCCATCGGATCAACCTGCACCGCCCACCTCTCCCCACCCGCGCCGGATCTGGGACACGGAGGAGGAGGAAGAAGATGCGTGAGGGGCTCGGGTGCGAGGTGAGGGAGGGCGGGCTGTGCTAGGGACAACGAGGAGGAATCTCCCCACTCGCGTGGCTCGGGTGCATGCCCTCGTCGGATCTGGCTGTGCTGGGGACACCGAGGAGGAGGAGGGGGAAGGAGCAGTTCGCATGAGGGGGGAGTCGGGAATGGAAGGGCATGAGGACGAGGAGGCACAAGCAAGACTCGGCAATGGGCGACGCCCACCCAAATTTCACGATGTTGCGTGCTAGCCAACCGCCGTTAGCTTACTTGGCAACCGTCCAGCTCTGCCAACCGCCAAGAAGATAGAGCCACTGCCCCCCACCACCCTACCCATGATGTTGAATGCACGACGGTTGCATTGCAGTCAAGGATGCTCTAGCGGTTGCCTCCTTCCAACATACAAAAGATAGCTCCTCTTCCACATTACCTCCTTCCTGCACTTCCTCTTCCATAAGAACTGGATAAATAATTCGCTTTGCTGCCCTCTATCTTTCTCTCTGTATGTAATATTCCTCTTCATGCTTGCTTCTTATTTTGCTTTTTTCGGCCACTACATCAATTAGGTACATCAAAGTCATCCTCATTGAGCTTGAGGTCAGGTCGTCAAGACACAGAAGGGCTACGACCAGCACGCCAGCGTCACCTTCTAGTTAGTCATCTATTTCCCTTGTGTCCTCAATGTATGTTCATTCTGTTCTTTCACCTGGCCATTGGAAATGAAAAAAAAAATCAGCAAACTTTGTAGTATTAGCTTTCTATTTTAACTTCCTTCATGATTATGTTTTTGCATGGTGACATGTCTTGGCTTTACCTGCTTGGTGAAAGGAAACAGATTGCAATACCAATACCATGCTCTAAACTTTGTAGGTTGACAAATTAAAGGTCTTAGCGACTTCCATTGCTAATTCATCCTCCAAGGTAGAGAAGTGTATTTTGGATCATAGGTGTAGCTTCCATAGCTTTTTTCTATACAGATATTTTGATCTCATTTGCTAACACTTGATAGCATCTTCTACAAAATTATGGATTATGTTTCTTCATTGATGGTTCCTTCAAGTTTATGTTTTTGCTGGATGAATTAATTCTTATATTCTACTAACATGTATGATATATAGTCGGTTTATCTTTTGAGAATTCATCAATTTATTAAAATTAACACTTGCATGATCACTTTATAAAAAAAGGTTGTGAAAAGAGAGAGATTACAGTGCGACTATATTGTATATTCCATAATATGTCCACGCACATCAGACTTTGCCAATATTCACTGCAGCAGTATATGATCTATAGCTCTGTACTTCAGATTTGTATGGCTCAATTATGTTTTGTTGGATTCACAGAATTATGTTTTGCTGATGTTGATGTACATGTTGAGTCCAAATTACAATCCAATTGACTATAAGGCTCATCATTATTTGATTGAACCGATGATGTCTATGTCACTCTGAATCATTTCATTCAACCACATAAGGCTCATCATGTATAAGGCTCATCATGATTTCAGAAGTAGAGTGTGCATTTCTAAACAAATTGCACCTCCTGTTCAAGTTTGGTTGAGGGGATTTTGTAAAGCATTTAGATTCCACTAATAGCTGCTCAACTTCAGGTTTAACCAAACTTGATTCATATATATAGAGAGAGCTCAACCAAGTTACAATCTACTGTAAACTTGCAATTAGATGTCGCTTTGGTTCGTTTTTAAAATTACATGTCCTCTAATACTTACAACGATTCCAATGGAGACATATGCGAATGCTTTGATCTCTGAATAGTTAATGCAAGCTCAAACTCCACTTTTTTGAACTTTGCAATCTGTGTACTAATAGACTGGCTAAAATACAGTATGTTCAATGTAGATATTTTTCCCATTTATTTTCTAGGCTATTTTGAATGTTTTTACTATTAATTCATGACCAATCTTTGTTGTTTCCTTTGTAGGCATTCCTTGATCATTCCAAAAGGCCATTTTCCATCACTACAAGCAACACCATCATCTGTAAGTGTTGGCATATTCCCCTCCTCCTCCCCCACATTTGTGTGATTTTCTTTTTTATGGATCAGTGAAACAATGTAGAGGTGTTGTATTTGTAAATAGGGAGAAGTGCAAACTTGATCCTTAAACTTGCACACTCTTAAGGAATTAGGAGAAAAAAGTGGTGAACAGTTGTATTACCTTTGTGTAGCTCATGTAGTTTATCTAGCAAAATCAATATAATGTCATGTAAATATGCTGGGGCTATCCTTTAGTTTAAAGTCACATGTTCCTTTTCAAATGTTTTTGGGTGGCAATGCATCATGTGGTATATTTGACTAATCTCCAACATCACAGTTATATACAAGCCATCAGGTGCAATATCTGAAAAAACTGTTGTGCTTCCTAACATACTCTTGTGAAACTTGCTATTTGTTGAGATGCATTAGTTAAATTATGAATTAGAGGATACCAAGGACAGAACGAGCCAAGTAGGTCAAATGCACTTGTTTTGAGAAGGATGTAGAAATTTGGGGAAAAGATTGCTAGCAATACAATGGTACATATGTATGCATGCACTTAAGCTACTCCACTTCAGAGCAGAAACTGTAGTTAGGCCATGGAACAACATTTTTTGAGTTAATTTCGGTTTGTAGTTTCCCAAAACAGTGAACATTTGAATTGGCCTGTTGATATAGGTTGTCATGTGACAACGGTGTCCGGAACTAAGCTTTTGAGCACATTTAGTATAATGCAGTAGAAGAACTAAATGTAAATATTCAGTGTGGTAAGATGTCAACCATTAAATCATTAAATGGATAGATGACCATTGCATAACATGTGAGCCATATGTTGCTTATTCTTCTTAATTACAGTTTATGATTGATGCTCCTGATTTTGTTTTTAGGTGTGTTCTCGCCATTTGGATTATAGTTGATTTTCTTTATTACAATAGAATACAACAAATCATTCTAACATTTGGAGATTGAGGTAAGATTTCTGTCTTATCCTTTTGATGATTATGACTTGGTCAAGCGGGATGTACCTTATTATTTTAAGGATCAATGTTGTTATTTTTAGCCTAATTAGTTTGGATTGCTGATTTCTGTTGGTACTTGGCAACTTCTTTGGAATTGCATATCCTTTAGTGTTAATATTTGGAAGTTGTTAATGAAATAGGAATTGACTAAAGTTTACTATTTCCAAGATATTTATGTTTGGTCCATTTTCTGAAAAATGAAAATCCCATGAGAGTGTGTGTGTGTTCTCGACTGAACTTTATAGAAGTCACTTAGTATTTGATTAGTTGAACCTGAATAATAAAGCCCTCTTAAAACTGTATAAGTAGACCTTCTCAGTAAAACAGATCAAAGTGATTATTATCAAAATGATTCAAATTGTTTCGAAGACCAAACATGCATTATTTTGCATTTGGTCCTGTCATCAACTGATGTAAAGATCAGTTAGTCCACCATATTTTTTATTTACAGAAAGATACTGAAATGGCTCCATGTGCTCTGATTCATTATTTTTATTATGATCTATCTAGCCGCAATACCAAAGTGTTTCAAAGAAGGATTACCTTGACTTGGGTCTGCCTCAGGCCTAAATTTAGACACAGGCAAGCTTTATGATACTTTTCAAAATTAAGGTTGATCTGCGGTTGATAGCCACTAGCCAGGGTTAAAAATGTTGGATTCAGATAAGACAGTGTTCACAAAAAAAATGCATACCCACAAGAAAAAATAGATTTCATATAGATTTGGTTATCACTCAGATTTGAATATGTATCAGATGACTAAAAGCTTACATAGATTATCAAATGCCATTGTAGTAATAAGTTTTTCTGAACAAACTAGATTGCACATTAGAACCATACAGATTAAAACAAACCAACATTTAGTCCTAGATCCACCTTTGCCATCCTAGAAATCAGCAATCCAAAATTTCTGGACAACAGCACCAAGGACATCACAATTACACAACCCACTATTAGTTAAACTACTGTATTTCACGATAGATCATGGAAGCATCAAGACTGACAACAGCTAGAATATGTTGTCTAATTAACCACTTCTACTCATATCGTGTGCCTATTGCATGAACTAAATTACTCAAAGTTTGATGAAATTTGAAGGTATTATGTCAAGAAACATGCCATTTACTTTGCATAATTGTTTTATTTACTACAGATTGTAGCCAATTTTGTTGAGCAGAATACCATTTTCCTTCTTTATTAAATAGACTTCTTTTTTATTTTATTAAATCGACTTCCGAGATAGATATTTTTGACTCTGTAAATTTGTACTTTTTATTGAACTCTTCATATGCTCCTGAATTTGATGCTAACCAATGTACACTTCCATATTTTTCTCTAGATTCAACCTGACTGGAGGCAAGCTCACTTTGCACAGTCTCCTTGAAGAGAAAACCAAAAGAGGTAGGATATATTATTTAACATCCAGTCCCTTCTCAGACTAGATAAATAATTGTGCAGTGGTTTTTCATTTCATAGTGTTACCGTAAATGTCAAAATGTCAAAAAAATGTTGGTGACATTGCCGATGTGGTATGCATCATATAAATTGTGTCATCGCATGCCAGTGTTTAAAAAATATCTAGGACAGAGATGCAAACTATAGAGAGTTATAGCAAAAACAATACAAAAATTGTTCCACTTTCACCAGTATCATTTACATAGATTAAAGAACAGGGAAAGACAAATGAGTTTATAAAAGAATAGCCTTCGGGTGAAATTAAATATAGCTTATAAGCCTTGAGGAAAAGGTGCAGTAG
Source organism: Phyllostachys edulis (assembly GCA_036346405.1). NCBI lineage: Eukaryota > Viridiplantae > Streptophyta > Magnoliopsida > Poales > Poaceae > Phyllostachys > Phyllostachys edulis. The sequence goes on along the minus strand of CM070546.1, from coordinate 46,126,963 downwards.
AGGCTAGGGCACAAACAAATCTAATGACCAAAATCTAGAGCTTACCAAAGCTAGAGCATATTGCACCAAGTAGTTGTTATTCGCAGCTCCTCCTGGCTGCAATATCAAATGCAAAGTGATGTTATGTTATAGGAAGAGAAGAAAGAAACATTGTGATTTGCAAGGTTATTGTTTGTCTGTTTCTTTCTCCTTCAATTTAAATGGATTTGTTTGTTTGTCCATGGATTTGCAGCAGTAGCTAGCTGTTGATACTTTTTTACACTTGCTAGGTAGAAACTTTCTTCTGTCCCATGCCATACCACTTACTGTTCTTTTGCTACAATTCTGCTTATGAAGAATTTAGTTTTTCATTGCCTATAGTACATCATATAGTCTGAATCCCTGATTCACCCAAGAAAGAATCCAGTAAGCTTTATAAAAAGAATCACATCACAGATCTCTCATCGCTATCATGACCAAGCTCCCCCCTCTTGCTCTAGCCCCTAGACATGCTACAGCCTCACACCATCAACATATCTCTTTTCTCTTCTCTTCTTTCTGTCCAAGGCCCAATTAGTTTTTGCTCATTGACAAAAGGCTAACTTCTTTTGTCCTACCATAAAAGTTCATCAATATCTTCATGTCCTTGTAGTACAACTGTACAACCTACATACATGCCTGCACCTGATGGGGCCCTACTGGGATCTTTCAATCAGATCAATCAACACTAGGACACTACACATGATTTCAGTCATTTTATTTTCAAATTGGTTTGGCTCCTTAGTATCAATAGTGTTGTTGTCTTTACAGTTCTATTAGTGCTATGTGATTGACTGATTGTGTGCTCCCGCCACCATGAAAAAAAACAAATTTTTATGGTAAGGTTCCTAAAATATTTATTTTATGAATGATTATGTAGCTCAATGGCACCAGTTAACCGAATGCGAAAGAAAACGTATGCGATGTTTTCCGAAAGCCCAGTGGTGCCTATGTGAGTTGTCCTTAAATGTCACGTCATTTTAAGTAGGAAAACAATAGAAACTATTAATATTGTGGGAGCCCCCGGGTTATTTCCATAAGACCGAGACCCGCTCGAACTTAAGGAGATAACTCAGAGCTTCCAAGTTAATGGATTCTAAATTAACTCCATCTAAATGAGAGTTCTTTATTGAAACTAGATCCCCGATGATCATGCGTACTGCTCCTCTGCAAGCACTATATGATTATCGGTTTCTTAAATAATCAAAAACCCCATTTAATGAGTTAAAATGGAATCCATGAACAGCGAGCAAGAGATCATATTGGCTCCCAAGATCAGTGACCAACATGCCCCAAACTCACATATAGCATTGTTCACATCCATACAACAATCATACATTTATAGTTTCAAAAGACATACAACATAATAGTTCAAGTTTAACTATTACAAGTGGCTCGGTCGGCAAAAATTTTAAAAAGAAATAAAAGTAATAGCAGAAGCAAAAATAAATAGACCAAAGTCCAGCATGGCATGCCCCGTAACCCATCGGCAACCGACTAGGAGTTAAATAATAGCACTACTCGTCAGTGTCGCCTAAACCGACACTAACGAGCTCATCGGGCTCACAGTTTTCCTCACGTGAAATTGCAGCAACCGTATTGAGTACAAAGTTGTACTCGCAAGTCTTACACTGTTGGACCGAAAAGGCGACTAGAGGGGGGGGGTGAATAGGAGCACTATCTATTTTTCGCTTTGATCTGATTCAAACAAGATATTGACTCCAATAGCTATGAGAACTATGAAGATCAATATATATAAGCGTAGCGGAAGACTTGTACTCAATCCCATTTAAACCCCCAAAAGAAACGACCAAAAACACAAAAATCAGCCTGATGAACAGTGCTGATGAACAGTACGGTCGAACCGGATGAGCAATGGCGGTTGTACATGCAGTCCGGTCGAACCGGATGAACAAAGTGTCGGTCATTCCGCATGAACAATAAAATCGGGCGAATGAATAGTAAACAGACAAAACGAAAACAAAATTGACGTAACTTTTGATCCGTAACTCCAAACTTCACGAAACTTGAAACACACCTTCCTCGAAGATGTCAGAACCTATTCAAGTGACGATCGAGAAGATCCACGTCAAAGTTTGATCTTTTCAATTTTACCGAAGGAGGGTTCAAAAGCGAGAAAAACGTAAAACTTGATCCAAAACTTGCTCATGGGTGGATGATGATCAAGATGACCTTAGATGGGTTCCCACATATCCCAACAAGCAAGATCAAGAAGAAAAAACCAAGCAAAACTTCATGGATCAAAGAAAGACCTTAAATCACCAAATAGAGAGAAAGAAAGCAAATGAACTCATCTTTGAGAGAACTTTCTTTGGATTGATTTGATGTGGTATAGGTTTACACCATCCATCAAGGAGGACAAAGACTCAATACATGAGCACGAAATCAAATCCAACTCTCTAGAACCCTAACCTCCACTAATCCTCTCCCTAAGCAAACTAGGGTTTCAAACACAATGAAAGGGTTGAGGTGGTCATCCCAACACCCCTATTTATAGTGGAGGTTAGACCTTCTAGAAGAGTAACCCTAATGGGCTCCGTTAAGGCCCAAAATAAACGGGTCACACACGCACGCATCTCAAAGTGCCGTCTTCACTTTTCTTGACCTAATCCACTTCTTGGCCTTGACCGACTTGCGCCGGGTTGACATTAGGTCACCAAGGCGATGTTGGTGAAATTACCAAAATACCCTTCTCGATCTTTTGCAAAGACCAAGTCCCATCTTCGTGAAGCACCTCCATGCTTCGCCACGTGTGGTTGATCCAATGCTCTCTTCATGTCGGCAAGTCTCTCCCATCCGGCTCCCACCGAAACCACCATGGCACTTGCACCGACCCGCAGCTTGATCGAACTCCGTCGACCGAATCGCCTGTTCGGTCACCTTTGTCCTCTTGCGCAATGCTTGACTCCATTGACCTCACCCGATCCCGATCGTTCGGACCTCGGCTCTCCAAGCTTAGTCCCGATCATCCTCGCTGATGACCGTCATTGACCTCCAAGCAACCTCGCACATCAATAGACAAAGAAATCGAATCCGGAACAAGTTCTTCACAACTTGACCCACGTTAGTCAAAACATGCATCATGCAACACATATGCCATGAAACCCATGAACTTGACCTAACCCAAAAGCAATTCTCCAATTGAAATGACAATCGGCACAAAATCGGTATTACCGCCATGTTATGGCGGTACTACCAAGACCGCGTAGTATCGCACTCATAATCATGCGATCGTATCGCTACCCAAGAAATCCAAAACTTCCCAAATTACACTCGCTTACGGAAAAACCATACCGCACACATGCGGTCATTCGCGATGCTTGGTACTCTCAAGAACCAAGGCACGGTACTATTAAGATCATGGTCGTCTCATGACTTATCGCCGATGCGACCGATTGTCCCGACACTTGCTGAAAACGATGTTTCGACAAACCGAGAACGACATTGCCAATTGTAACATCATCCTAAGATCTCAGGCATATCCCCATAATATCCACATACACAAATAAAAATTAGTTATGCATAGAGGTTGTTCCAAAGGATGGCTCATATTGGCTTAGTTTTGCGAAAAGACGCAACAATTTTTAACAACCTACACATACTAGTTTTTCAATTGCCATTTTCTAAACAGATTTGAAGTAGAAGTAAAGCATGTGAATAAGTGATAAATTGAATAACAAAAGAATCAAACAAACGGCAAGGTGGCTGCTCACTTTGATACAACAAAATGCATGAACATCCCATTCATGTCGAACCAATACTATCCGCATTTTAAATACATAGTCTAACAATAGTAACTCCCGAACTCAAGCGGTTGTCCATAACCGTGGACACGGCTATTCGAATAGATTTATCTCTGTAGAAGTGTTCTACTTTACCCACACGACTCGATTAGCCCGTAAGCCTCCAGATGCTTCTGAAAATAGCATACTTCCTTAGGTATGTCGGCCGGGGAGAATCGAGATACGGTCGTTTTTAGCAAGAAGACCCTATTGAGCTAAGTCCCCCATGTGAGATGTTTCCTTTCCTAGTACAAGCGTCTGATAGCACTTGCTAGGGGGCTCACAAGTTGTATTAGAAATACCGATGCAATATACATAAAGAAAAATAGTGCGTCTCTTGCACTCTATAGAAAAATTACATCGGCTCCTAAGGAACATAGAATTTCACGGTCTCTACGTCCTTACACCACCACGAGACTTAACACAATAAAATCTTCCCCCTACTTGACCGTACAGTACCCATATCCCGCGTGTGATAGCACGAATGTACTTGAATCAACGACGTTACCAAAGTTCGGTCCTTAATGGTCCGGACAAGACATCCACATACCCAAATCTCGTGCACAAAGGCACCATCACTAGCCAACACTTGTCCAGACCCCAAAACTCATTTAAAATGACAAACTTTAATTTAGAAAACAAATGTGAAGATTTGGATCAAAAAGAGTATAAGAAGGTGTTTGTTTCCCAAAATTGTCGAGTTAACCCCGACAATCAAACTACCGTTCTAGACTTGCATGGCTAAGCAAACTCGAACACCATACTTCACACATCCTAACTTAAGCATGTGGTACTGGGATAATTCAAGGATAACCTCATGATTTAGGATATAGCTAACTACACATCACAAAAATAGCGACATAACAAAATAAGCATGCAATCAATTATCATTGCACTAACTTAACAAAACTGGTATCAAATGTGATGCAAAAGAAAGTTCAAATAATGCTTGCCTTGCTGGTAGCTCAATTGCTCACTCTCAGTGGCGTAGGAGTCAATATCGATTTCTCCAGAATCTAGAGAAATAACGATATCGATAAACACCGAGAAACACTTCAAAAATCAAATTGCTAAAAAATGCTTGATATTTCTGCAGTGACTAGTGCATGATTTTAGATGAAAATAGGTGAAAGATTTATTCCAATTGGAGTTAGTGTGTGAAAGTTATGGCTATTTGAAAATCAGATTTCAATATGTTCAAGTTCAAGTAATTTAATTATTTGGCCAAAATTTGCAGAACAGTAGGGGATATAAGAATTATATAGATAAATAGGGAATATTTTTATAACTCCACAATATTTGGGTTTAACTCATTTGGAGTTTTATGAATTAGTTATGCCTTTCCCAAGTTAATAACCTTTTCCTATTGTAAAGATAATAGTTTTATGGATCATTCTCCAAAATAATAATTTTGGCTATAGAGAAAAGTTTGAAACCAATTTCATAATAAATTTCATTAAGAATGAAAATTATCAGATTTGGTTTCATCCATTTTGGAGTTGAGGAGAATTAGTTATGTATTTTTTAAAGTTATTCATATTTTCAGTGTGCAGATTAATACGTTTTGGATTTTTATAAAGCATGTGTTCCTTTTCTTACCGAGGGCTACGCTAGCCTCAGTCTCAGATAGTGGGGCCCAGCACAACACCGTTTCTCAATTCGTTTACCGATTCAAACATGCGATGACAAGTGGACCCGTCGTGTCAGTGGTTCACTGCAGTGCGCGTCGAGTGACGTTCAGACCATGGTTGTGGACCGTTAGATTAAGATCCAACGATCCACAATCATGGCATGTTCAGACGGTCCGAATGGCCCAATTGATCTGGATCGTTTATTTCACATCGGACGGTCCAGATTTGTGGCGCGTTTGGATGGTCCGAACGACCCACTTAATCTGGACGATCGCTTTTCAATCGGACAGTCCAAAAAGGTCCTAGTGAGTTTGGGTTGTGCGCAACTACAGGGTGCGGGGCTTAAGGCTTGGTTCCACATGTCATTCTCTGAAGGCTAAGTAATACATAGCTAACCTCTGGGATTTCTGACAAAGATCCCGCAATTAAAAGCTAATCATTACCATTAATTCCTAATGATGCTGCTACTGGATTGTCGGGCGTTCCGACAAAAATGGCCCGATGATGACCGAGCCTCATGGCGTTCGACCCGCAGCGCGTGATCCAAAGGTATGAATGAGTTCTCAATAAGCTTGCGCACCTAAAGGAAGTGGTGGCGGCGGTTGGGATGGCCCGAAACGGCGGCTAGCCGGTGGTGAGTGGCGGCGAACTAAACGGCTAACGTGCATGCGATGCTTCAGTGGTGCATTGAGCAAAATAATGCATGAGTGAGCCACTGGCGTACATCAAGAAGCTCACCAGAGGGTTGAAGTGGCCGGAGAAGCTCTGTGAGTGATTGACCACGGTAATAGCGGCGGTGGTGGTGCGGCTCATGAGGAGGAGTCGCCCTAGGCAAAACCAAAGACATAAAAGAGGTGAGAAAGTTTGAGGGTGACTAGAAGATGGTGACATTGCATGCAATCAGGAAATGGCTTACTCGATTGACAAAAGATGACGAATAGGGTTCTTGGCCGACAAAAGGGAGAACACCAAATTCACTAGCTGTTGTGAAGCAAACGAGCAATAAGTTGAGGAGAACACTTAGTTAGGCCCTAAGGCACAATGTGACGCACAAGAAATGGAACTGGTCTCACCGGAGACGAAGATGGTAAAAAGAGATTGGGCGCGGGCGCACTTTAGAGCTCCAATGGCACGATCGGTTCCCATGAGCTACAAACAAGAACAAGACCGCACATAAGCAAGAATGGAAACAATAAGGAGTGTAGAAACTGAAAGACCTTTCGACAAGGATTTTTACTGCAGTGATGAGTTCGAGCAAGCCTCCCTCCCCTCAGTCAACAGAGGAGAAGTGAGGGAAATTAATGGACATGGAGGGGGTCTTAACCCGAGAAGAAGCGAAAAAGGAGGCGGTGTTACAAGGAGGAGCTCTAGGAGTGGTCAAGAGGGGCGGTGGCTCATGGTGGTGACAGCATGCAGCAGGTCTCATGCAGTGTGTGGCGCTCACGCTCTGAGCATGGCAGCACGCTGGAGAAGACGCCTCCGACGAGTGGGTCCAGGCGGTCAGAGGCACAAACGAGGAGTGGCTCGGGTCAGGTGCGACCGGTGCATTAATTTGTTTTGATCAGCACCATTTAATCGTGAATGAACGACTTAGATTGGATGGGCCGTTCGGACTGTCTCATCAGACAATCCACGAGGGCCACACGATCTCGAATGGAGGGTTGAGTTAGTTGGGCCGTTCGGACCGTCCGAACGGCCCGCTGATCTGGACCGTTGACAATTCATCAGACGGCTCGCGCGAGGTGTGCTAAGTTGGTTTGGCCAAAACAGTTCACCGAGTCAGAAACGAGCTCGAGGAATAGTATCGGCCGGTTAGGTTAAGGGTTTTTGACTGGTTTAAAACAAATCAATCCTAAGTTGACCAGGCCTCTAAAAATAGGAATAAATTTCCTAAAAATCTAAAATAAATCAGAGGAGTTCTTAGAAACGTCTAGTGTTCCTAAAAATTACTAAACCACACTGTTCATTAAAATATTTTGTACAAAATAAATCCACAACCAAAATAGGTTGATGGATTGACTTTGAATTTTGTAGGGTTTGAAAACAATCCCAAAAATTTGGGAAAAATTATCTTAATTCAAAATAATTATCATAATATTTGTATAAATTATCTCCAGAGGAGCTTTAGTAGCATTTGTTGTAGTTTTGTTCTTGAGTTTACTTCTTTAAGTGTAGGTTCAAGACTTGTACAAGATTTTCCAAGTGCAATATCTAAAGCAATGCTTGAAAACAATGATGCATGCTCATGAGATGCATATTAATTATTATTAATAAACTTGGGGATGTGACAAATATGCTCCTTTATTATAGATTCAAGGAATTCGACGACATTGAGTTCGGGGAAGTAGATAGATGCTGGATCATTTGTGTTCGAGTAGAGGCGAAATTTCCTGTTGAAGATAATGGTGAAACACTTCGATTTATCTTAATGGGTGCGACTGTAAGTCTCGCATTTAACTAAACTCCTAAAAATAACATTAGTACCACACGCTAACTTGGTTTATTTTACACTCAAAGGGATCCAAAATTGAAGCTTTTGCTCAGGGAAGAAATGTTCATAGGTTTGACATAACACTCGATGAAGGGTGCACATACAACATTCATAGTGTTGGGTTCCAGCCTAACTACGAGGAAATTCATTTTCGAACCATTCAATCCTCTTATGAGTGTTTGCTCACCAACCGTGCAACTGTTGAACCTTCTGCAGTGTTGATGGATTTTTTGCTCTACCCAAAGCATTACATGCCATTTCAAGATGTGTATGCATGACCAAACAAATTTTTTGTAGGTATGGTTTGAACTTCATATGTACTAAAGGATAATAAATGATATTTTGGTAGCAACAAATGAACTTACAATAATTCGTGCAGATATAGTTGGAGTGGTTGTGCATGTTGGTGATCTTGAGCACCAACAATCCTTTCCATGCCGTATAGCCAATAGAGAGTACACACTCGTAGACATAAGGTATTTCTATTTTCATCGAAGTACGGTTTGTTATCAATCTATTAATATTAGTATTAAGATTGGCACATAATAATGATATGTTTTCTATGTTCAAATTGTAGCTTTAATCTCATAGTTGTTCAAGTTTGGGATGAGCATTTAACCCAACATGTGCTCAGTTGGTCGGCTGCTGAGGCTTCTCGCCATGTCATTCTTGCAACTATGTTGAAAAAGGATAACAAGCACGATATTTGATTCATTTCCCTACAAAATATTACATGCTAGAGGCAATATTGTGTTACATAAATTGTACTCCTAACATGTTGAACTTGATAATAGGGCACGTGGAGACTACCCAGTACACAAAACTTGCATTTGCCCCGGATGGCCAGATCTTCCCACAACACATGCACTTCAAAGTAAGTGATCGTTATAGTAAGAAATGACTCCATACAAAAAAAAACTTCAATTTGGTTTTTCTAATACACGCCACTAAATTATTGTTGTAGACTTTCGACGCCCCTTGGTGGCAGGAGCTTTTGACCTCACATTCATTAGAAGATTTATCGAGAGGAGGAGGGAATACCTAGCTCATGTGGTGTAAGCAACATTTGTTGTAGTTACGAGCGCTACTCATCAACGCCTTTGGGATTAGTATTAGTAGAAATGTTGCTGAGATGATTAGTGATGTAATTGGATATTGGACATGTTTTATTATTGTGTTCATATGTACATTTGTTTGTATTGGCATGTTTATGTATGTTTCCATAACTACGTTTGGTTGGAGACTATTATAAATTTAATCCCTATGTCATAATCCCCTATTGCATTTTCTGTGTGTCCTATATTCTCAAATTACCACGATGAAGTCCTGGTACGTTTGTTGGATGTCTTATACTCTTATGCAATGCAAACACTAAATCGTTGAAAGGCTAAAATTATTATGTAATACTTGGCACAAATGATTCCTGATTATTCACTGGGTGATTTGAGTTTATTTGTCTATTTTATCTCAAATTTCTTGGGTCATCGGACTATAGTGTCATTACACGCATATATAAGATTGATTTGAGACCTTCAATTATTTCATTACAATTTCTCATTGATGCCAGCCTTATTAATCGAATGCTGGTCAATCAAGTACATTTAGCAGATAGATTCTTCCTAAAAACTAATGCAAATACAATAGGGAATGATTCATAGCAGTAACAAATGAAGAAAACATAACTTAAGAAGATTGCATACGGATCTAAACTGTGATCCTTTTTTTAGGGCTGCAAAGATGTCAAATCATCCAAACCAATCATCATAGAAAGGAAAAAAAAAGGTTGCTATGTTGCCCACCCTTTTAATATTGCCTATATTATTCCATTCGTGTGATACTATACATGAAAATATGTGTGCTTTCTTTTTGATCTATCATTTTAACAGTGGTGGATGCACATCATGCTCCAAAGAGACTGCGCACCAATAATGTGCCACTAGCCCCTACTGGGTTCACTACTACAAAACAAGCTATAGTAGACGCCCATCACGCGGTTCCTTTGGAACCGCTCAGGTTGGGTCGAACCTGCGGTGGCGCGGGCGACTATCACGACGGTATTTTTGGAACCGTTTGTGATAGTAATCTATCCTGACGGTTGATGAATAGAACTGCATGAATTATCCTGAGCGGTTCTATTAACAAACGCCTATGATAACCCTCTAATCACGAGCGGTTTTAGGTTACAACCGTGCATTATTATCCTGAGCGGTTCTACATAAGAACCGTCTATGATATCCTAGCTGCACGACACATCCCTCGCCAAGATCGCCATTGTGTGTCCACTACCGCCTTGCCAGGTGTGTCCCTTGACGCCCGCCTTTGCCCGCCCCTCCGCCATCTTTGCTTTGGATCAAGAACCTGGCCCCTACACTGGCTCCACTTAGATCTGCTCCAACATACCTGCTGCTCCTCCCCAGGCGCCACATCTGCGATCATGGATGGGATGAGGAGCTCCTACTATGGGCAAATAGATATAGTAACTTCACCTCCAAACTTTTTTTTTCATTTTGGAATTTTCATATATATAGCCAAACAACGTGGCCAGTCGCTTACAAAAAGATTAAAAAACTAGAAACCTATCTAGTGGCGGAGGTAGGTCGCTATCTCCGTCTTCAATACTTCGTGGCGGCGGCGTGGGCGGACGGTTCATGATCGAGCAAGCTCAAATCGTCCACCACGACACGCTGTTCGAGTGTCTCCCAAGACCCTCGATCGTTGAACCAAGAAGAATTGACCCCATAGGCACTCTTCTCTTGCTTGAGGGTCTCGGCCAGTCGACTCGATCGCTTCTTTGCCTCGATTAGCGATCCAAGTGACGGCAAGCCTCCTGGAGATGTGCAACGTCGTTTTGGAGGACCACGTCGACGACGCGATAAACTTCGCCGAAAGTGGGAGATCACCCAAGACACGGCGGAGGAGGATGTCAAGACGGCGGAACGTGGCGTCACCCGCTCCGGCAAATTCTCGGACAGAGGAGGAGGAAGACATTGTTGAAATAGTGTTCTTCAGCGAAGACGATTCAACGTCTGTGAGAGAGTGCGTGTAGCGGTGCGTGTCTGAAAGAGGAGGCAGACCATTTCTGTTTTTGTGGAGAAAGGGGATCAAGGAGGTTGTGTGAAATACATTGTAGAAGGGGACACATCTATATATAGAACAAGTTCTAAAGCCAGAACGGGAGACGAAGAGATATTTGGGGAGCTGTAGCGACGTTGGAAAATGAAGAGATGAAGCCACGCCGTGTGATCGTGAGACGAAGAGACACATGCGGGAAAATGAAGACGAAGAGACACGCGGGAAAATGAAGAGAGTTATCACAGACGGTTCCGTAGTATAACCGTCTGTATAAAGAAATCACAGACGGTTCTATTTAAAAACCGTCTGTGATACGTTCCATATCACAGACGGTTCTATTATAGAACCGTCGGTGATACGTTCCATATCACAGACGGTTCTTATCAGAAACCGTCTGTGATATACTTTTTATAAGGCGGGAAACGCTAGGGTTTTGCTCTCACTTGTCACATCCTCTCCCGCGCCCCTTAGGCTCTCGCGCACTCGTTCGCCTCCTCTAGGGTTTAGGGCTCGCCCGTAGTTCACCGCCGACTACGACCTCGGCGCCGCCGCCCCCGACATTGGCGCCCCCAACCTCGGCGCCTTCAACCTCGGTGCCGCCGCCCCCGACCTCGGCGCCTTGACCTCGGTGCCGCCGCCCGACCTTGGCGCCCCGTTCACCTCCCGGCAGTAAGCCCGACGCCGCCTCCAGACCTCGGCCGCCGTCCTCCTCCCGTGTCGGCCTCCTCCTCTGCCTGCCTTCTCCCGCGCCGTCCTCCTCCCTCTGCCGGCCTTCTCCCGCGCCGTCCTCCTCCCGTGTCGGCCTCCTCCTTGCACCGTGAGTTCTTGTGCGGCATCCTCTCTGTGAGTATTGCTCTTCTGTGGCAGTTCGGCTTTGTTGATCAGTGGGCTTTGTTGACATGCTCTGTGATGAACTCTATCTTATACTGAGATTGAATGTGATAGTTAGTTCATACTTGAGCTCTATTGTATTACTTGCTACTGTCAATATGATCTACTATTAATTGGTTACTTTCGGTTGCAAATTGATCAGTGGGCTTTGTTGACATGCTCTTTGATGAACTCTGTCTTATACTGAGATTGAATGTGATAGTTAGTTCATACTTGAGCTCTATTGTATTACTTGCTACTGTCATATTGCTACTATCAATATGATGTACTGTTAATTGGTTACTTTCTGTTGAAAGCTAGTTATTCTGATTCTTCATGTTCAGTTCTATTGAGAGTATTCAATTTTCGTTGGTAATCTAATGACTAGTTTGTGATTCTTCTAGTAGTCTGTATGAGCTCATTCAACTTTTCATTTGCCATTTGTTTTTGTGCATGCTTGAATCTGTTTTTGTGCATGCTTGAATATGTTTTTCACACAATTGAGATCATTTGACGCTAAGCAAAGTATTGTTTAGAGCTCATAGTTTGAATTTATATTATCATATTCATTTAATGAAGAGTATAGACAATAGGATTGAGATGGCAAAGACTTGTTCTTTAGCTACTCTCCTTACGAGAGCACATAATATCATCAATCAATATGTTGGAATAGTGTATGCATGCCTTTGTTAATCTCTAGACCTTTTATTGGTGAGAGTTTAATCGCATTTGGTTCTTATTAAGAACCGCCTGTGATTCCTTTGCATTTCCTTAGAGAAGCTGGTGGATTAATGAGTGTTAAATTCTTTAGGAATTATGCTTTAATGCTAATTAATTTTGTTGGGATTAATTCTGAAATTTTGCTTGATTCTATTTTGTTTCTATGTCTTTATTAAAGGCTAGTCTTACGTACATGAAGCATTAAACCTTTGCTTAGCATTTTCTTCGTCGATCTGACACACTTGATTGTACCTTTGCTTCGTGCCAATCCTCCACGAAGACGAAGCAAATGGTACACTCGAAAGTGTCGAGCTCGATGAAGTAGGCTCGAACAAAGATAGGCTCGAACAAAAGATTTATATGACTAGTTTCTATCTATACAAAAATCACAAGAGAAGCTGGTGGATTAAGGAGTGTTAGAATAGGAGCAGGGAGGCGGTGAGCCCTAAAACATTAAACCTTTGCTTAGCATTTTCTTCGTCGATCCTAACACACTTGAGTGTACCTTTGCTTCGTGCCAATCCTCCACGGCACAAAGCAAATGCTACACTCCAGTGTGTCGAGCTCGATGAAGTAGGCTCGGGCAAAGATAGGCTCGGGCAAAATATTTATATCACTAGTTTCTATCTATACAAAGATCACAAGAGAAGCTGGTGGATTAAGGAGTGTTAGAATAGGAGCAGGGAGGCGGTGAGCCCTAGAGCATTAAACCTTTGCTTAGCATTTTCTTCGTCGATCCTGACACACTTGAGTGTACCTTTGCTTCATGCCAATCCTCCACAGCATGAAACAAATGGTACACTCCAGTGTGTCGGGCTCGATGAAGTAGGCTCGGGCAAAGATAGGCTCGGGCAAAAGATTTGTATCACTAGTTTCTATCTATACAAAGATCACAAGAGAAGCTGGTGGATTAAGGAGTGTTAGAATAGAAGAAGGGAGGCGGTGAGCCCTAGAGCATTAAACCTTTGCTTAGCATTTTCTTCGTCAATCCTGACACACTTGAGTGTACCTTTGCTTCGTGCCAATCCTCCACGGCACAACACAAATGGTACACTCCAGTGTGTCAACTTTTCATTTGCCATCTTCATCTCTATAGTCAACCTCTGTACTTCTTCCTGAGATTAATTGTTTCATATTTATGCTGGAATGTTAGTAGTCCAGTATGAGCTCATTCAACTTTTCATTTGCCATCTTGATCTCTATAGTCAACCTCTCAGTACTTCTTCACGAGAGCAAGTAAGTGAGATGGCAGAGGCACCGTCTTCGCCCCCCACCGACGCCAGATGGAAGAGGCGCCGACAAGGCCGCCAACACCGAGCCCGCAGATGGAAGAGGCGCCGACGAGGCCCGACACCGACGCCAGAGATGGAAGAGGCGCCGACGAGGCCGTCACCGTCGACTCAGTAATGACACTAAGCGAGATGGCAGAGGACAATCGAAAATGCCTCTGGGCCGACCGTCATCACGGAGGTCGGTGACTTTGGGGTCCCTCTGAGTCCCAAGAGATCAGCGGCGAGATTTCGGACCATCTGCGGGATACTTGCAAGGGAACGAGTCCTCATCACCACACCAACGTGGAAGGACCTGACGAAAGAAGCGAAAGGCGCGCTGTGGACAGAACTTTCAGAGAAGTTCACTATTCCAAAAGCACATGTGGCACGCGTGCGACGGACGGCGATGCTCACGATGGGTAAATCGTGGAGGACCTTCAAGAGCATTCTTGTCACGAAGTACGTGAACACGGGTCAGACGCCCTTCGCGCAGTATAGATTCTTGACGCGGGAAGCATGGGACACCTTTGTGGCTATGAAAACGACGGCCGAATTTAAGGAGCAAAGTGCGGCGCACAAAACTCTCCAGACACGAAACACTCACCCGCACAGACTCGGCACCGCTGGGTACGCGGGTAAATACGAGGAATGGGCGGCGGAGAAGGAGAACCCGTTTCCTGATGTCACAGACCCGCGTTCCCTAAGCTGGTTAAAAGCGAGGGCAAAAGTCTCGTCTTCGGGCAGCATCTCCTTCACAAACCCGGCAGACCAGGAAGTGTCCCAACGTGTGGTAAATATGTCGAACTACTAAGTTGTTAATAAGTCCATAACTTCATAGTGCCTATAATAACGTGATGACCTCTTGCAGCGTGACTTGACTGCCCAAGCTTCCCAAGGCTCCTTCCATGCAGACAGGGAGAAGGATATACTATCTACGGCCTTGGGAAACAAGGAGCACCCGGGTCGCACGCGAGGCCTTGGGGTTAACGTACCTTGGAGTCATGGATTCGCGGACGACTCATCGCACGATAGGACTAGGAAGAGATCCAAGGCGAGCACGACAACCCGGTTGGTACAAATGATTACTAACCAATTTCAAGTACAGATGGCGGCATTGCGAGTCAAATGGATATACTCATGAGCCACGGTCGCAAGCCGCCCGCTAATTGGGAGGCGATCCTCCTCGACGTCGGAGTGGCGTCGCGTCCACGCATAATTGTGAACATGACGACGTCGATTCCGATAGACAACATCAAGGTAACGTACATCTATGGAATGCACCAAAGATAGACCATAGGACGCCTTAGCTAATTGCGTGTCGTTTTGTAGGAGCCGACGCCTGAAGCTCCAAGTGAGGATGGATGGGTCCTTTGTATTGAGGTCAAGCAGGGATGGTGTATCCATACGAGGAAGGGCAAGCGGTCTGACGGTGCCACCGGCGCCGCGGTTATGCCAGGTCCGTGGATATGGTACATGTCAATTTCCAAGCCGTCCGTGAAGATTTGCCCGAACGAAGAGATCACAACACTAGGGGATGCCGTCCTCTCTTTTATCCAATGGCCCAAGAAGGACATCGCTCGACCCAAAGAAGGCCGCGATCCGACACGACCATTCCTCTCAACGGGACCCTCGATGACTCCACCTCATGTTTAGCCTCGAAGGCCACCTCTTCGATTCCCGTGGAGAAGACGCCGGGAACAACAAAAGTGTGCCGTCGTGTCGGTTCGAGTCGTCTCTCACAAGAAGACGCCGCCAATCGCTAAGGCCAAATCGAAATCGATGAGCGTTAAGGCGCCTCCCAAGTCCGGAAGTCCGCGATATCCGGAACTACATCATCGAAAACCGCAGTGCTCAACGCAGATAATGCACGCCGATATGCTTGTCGCTTTGCATGCACGGTACTTGAACAAGACCCAAAAGAAGGGTTGCGATCTCGGAATCACCGTGGAATCACGAGGACAAGCATTTCTTCAACGGACGAGGTACTTCGTCGTGGGCTTCAACGACTTATATGAACTATTCAACCTCATTGGCCTCGGCGTCTCGCTTCTACGATGTTGGACCTTTGTAAGCGCATAATCAAGTTCTACATTCATGTAATACCGATAAATATCACAACTCATTGCTTATGTATAGATACATGCTGAAAAATATCCGGGAATGGAAAGAACCGGTGGGTTTCCTCGACCCACATGTGGTATCATTGCAAACCATCCAACAAGACTCGTCATTCGTCGAAAAATACATAACGATGTCATTGCTTCGTCAAACGAACATGAAGTACATAGTGGTGCCCTACAACCAGGGGTAAGTGTCACTACTTGCTATACAAATTTCATTTGTACTTTATACGCAGCACGAACTTAGGTTTAATGACTATAGCGACATACATTAGTAGGTACCACTGGATCCTTTTAGTTATTATACCCAAGAGGAACCATGTGATATATCTTGATTCCCTAAACCGCAACAAGCACGACTTCAACATTCTAAGAGGAATACTCGAGAGGTATGCTCATTTCCTCCTTACATAACTCTATTGTAGTCTTCATTCGCTTTGAAATGGCCGAGGATAACTTTTTGAATCATGTAGGTCGCTCATCAATTATGTTGCCAACAAAGGAATATACGATGGAAAGAGCGTCCAATTAACACACAGATGGATTTTCCTATGCAGCGCTACAACACGATAATCCTATATCATACTTCATAATAACGCGTCTCGAATCGACTATACCTATATATGTAATTCTATTTTTGCGGTCCGCCAAAGAAAAAGATGATGAGTTATGTGCAATCTACGTGCGCTATCATATGCACTAATCCTTAGAGCTAGGAAGAAGGATCCCGAGGTTTGTCAATCTTGAAATAATTATTTCCTAATTATAAATTTAAATATATATATAGCTTACCACTTTACTCTTAATTGGTAGCGACGTGTCTTGGATTTACAATGTGATTCACTCGTTGCGGAAGAGATCAAGGACATTCGAGGAAGCTCGCACCTTTATCAACACAAAATCATTAACGACAATGGAGAGTTTCACTCCGCCAACCGAGAGCATCACCCATGCCGACACCTCTCATCGTAAATAATTGTAATCCAGTTGTAACTATAGCGACAATACTTGAACAAATGCGATCTTTTGTAATTTATTTTGAGTAATGATCACTTTGAGTTATCAACAATTGATTATCTCTAATGAATCTGTTTTTGTGCATGCTTGTTTTCAGAGGGCATGGCTAGCAATTCCTGAGGCTAGCCAGGAAAACAACAAAATTGTGTTCAGGGGTATGAGCCATCACGAGCGGTTTTTGTTAAAATAAATGCAGGAAGGCAAGTATCACAGACGGTTTCTACTTAAAACCGTCTGTGATACGACCATATCACAGATGGTTATAAAAACAAACCGTCTGTGATCCGAGCATATCACAGACGGTTCTAAAGAAAAGCCGTCTGTGATATTCACAAATCATAGACGGTTTTTATTGAGAACCATCTGTGATATTCTCGGATCCTGAGCGGTTTTCCCAAACCGCTCGTGATACTAGCCTTCCTGAGCGGTTTTTAGTAAAACCGTTTGTGATATTAAATATCACGCGGTTTTTACCGCTCGTGATAATATCCTGTTATCACATACCAACAAACATAGACGGTTCGGAAACTGTCTGTGATGACGGTTCCGAACCGTCTGTGATGTGGCTTCCTGTAGTAGTGGTTGTTTATACGTGAGGCATCCAATGCTACATACCAAAGTTCTGCTCCATCAGACGACGGAGATGAGCCTAATCAAACGCCCATGTCATATACATTTCCATCTCAAAATACCTTCACGACAGGCGTATTGCTACAAGGCGATTGCTCAAATGGTACAAACATTTGTTTACACGTATGTTCTAATGATACACACATTGTTGCACCTCTTATTAGTTAATTATTATACATGCGCTATACCCTTTAGGTAGGAAGCATGACCGTGATGTGGCGGCAAGTTCTGCTACCATGACACCAGAGCAAACACAACCAAGTCGTGGTCAAGCAGAGGTTCGCATTACACCAGAGCAAAGTGCGGCAAGATGTGCTGGATAGAATGCGAGGAATGGAACCCTTACACAAGAACAAATACAATCAAGGCGTGATCGACATAATGCTAGGTATGCAGTTTTGACACCAGGGCAAAGCCTAGCAAGGTGAGAGCGTCTTAGAGCACGTCGTCAAAGTTTAACAACTGAACAAAGGCAAGAGATTAATGCCCGTCGAAGAGCATGTAGCCAAAGTTTAACAGCCGAGGAGAGGGGTGAGATAAATGCCCGCCGAAGAGTAGCCAGGCAAAGCATAACACTCGAGGAGAGGCAAGCGCTGCTAAATGAACGTAATGCAAGCTACACAACTAGGAGAGACACCCCATACGCTGAATCAATTGCAATGCAATGCCCAAAGCCGAGTGCTTCAACAGTGGTCAATCCATCATCGAACTCACATTCATCAGCGACAGATTCATCATCGACTTCGCTCGCCTTCGCTACTGCTGATCCCCCAACACAGTCATTTATTACGGATGATGGTATCGTCTACACTTATATTTAACTTTTTTCTTGAAGAAGAAAAAGAACCGTGATTAACCTGTACTCATGCAAATGTTAGGTGGTCTACAAACCATCCATGAAGAGGACATAGATGACGAGTATTACATGTTTGCCGGTAGAGGTATTTCCAACGCCATTTGTCTATTCTATCCGCTATACAACACCTATCATAACCCATTCACTCTAAGCCCATCCAGGTGACGACACAATAGCGGACGCAAACTTTGATGAGCCAGTAGATGCCTCCGTCATAGGCTCTAACGTCCAAGATCCTTACGACCGTGTGTATAGCAACATACCAGATAGCACGCATGTGCTAAAGCATATGGCGGACTGCGACAAATGTGGCGCGAAGAGGTTCCAGTACGAGACGAAGGGGTGTCGGAACGGTCAAATCAGGCTGTTTGACCCGGAGCCGCCCCCTGAACTCCGGAGGCTCTGGTTGAGCGTGGATTCTGATGCTAGGCATTTTTGGAACAACATTAGATTCTTCAACGATCACTTCTCCTTCACCACCCTCGGTGTGAGCCTCGACGAGAACTACACCAACATGAGGTCAGGAGTGTACATGTTCCGGGCTCACGGCCAGATTTACCACAACGTACATTCGTTTGGTCCAAGCGACTCTGGCCCGAATCATTTGGAGCTCTATTTCTACAACGACGACCCAAGTCTAAATCATCGGTTCCGCCACTCTCCTAGCCTGGACCAGGAAGTCGTTAGGAGGCTAGTCGACATCCTTCGAGACAATCCATACTCTCGAACTTTTCGTAGCCTGGGCCAGGCCGAAGACCTCGAGGAATTCTGCGTCTCGCTGAACACTGACCTAAAGATGGACCAACGGGTCCACAATAGGCTAATAATGTCGGAGGTGGCCGCCGTGTGGGTTGAGGGGAAAGAGCTGCGTAGAGAATTATATCCCAGTGTAATCCTTTACGGTAACAATAACGAGAAATACACTATCAAGCCATACTACGGATGCTACGACCCCCTGTCGTATCCACTGTTCTTCCCAGGAAGGGAGCTCGGCTGGCATCCAGAGATCTCGAAATATGGCATGCCCATGGAAGCTGTAATCGGGGCAAGTGACAACAACAACGAAAACAACAATGACGAGGGTTCAGGTTAGTATTGCGGTAACATGGCATTTGGTCATTCTTGCTATCCTATCTATCAACAGTTGCCTAACATTTTATGGCCCCTTCTTGTGTGTAGATTCGAATAGTCGGCTCTGCGTATCTGTAAGAGACTACTACTGCTACAAATTTCAGATGCATCATGGGATATTCAACGCCGTACTGTATGGCAAACGCCTGTTACAGCAGTACGCGGTTGACATGTACATCAAGGTGGAGAGTTCAAGGTTGGACTACATCAGGGGTCACTAGACGGATATACGTACTGACTTGTACCAAGGCGTGGTTGATCGCATAGAGTCTGGAGAGAGCCGTGCGGATGATGTGGGCAAAAGGATTGTGCTACTGGCATCATTCATCGAGGGTAGCAGAGATATGAAGCGAAGATTCATGGACGCTATGGCCTTGGTGCAGAAGTATGGGAAGCCGGACATCTTCCTAACAATGACCTGCAACCCCAACTGGGAAGAGATAACGCGTGAGCTCGATCCTGGACAAACTCCACAGGACCGCCCTGATCTCATCGTTCAGGTATTTAGATCCAAGCCAGAGGACCTTAAGGAACAGGTACTCAAGAGACACATCCTTGGCACAGTAGCTACCTATGTCTATGTCATGGAGTTCTAGAAGAGGGGTCTCCTGCACGTTCACTTCCTTTTGATCATGAAGGGAGGGTACAAGCTCACGTGTCCCGAGCAATATGACTACCTCATCTCCGCCGAGCTCCCAGAGAAGAACAAGTACCCAGAGCTATACGAGATGGTCGTCAAGCATATGATGCATGGCCCTTGCGCGGAGTCTTAAATCCCAAGAACGTGTGCATGCAGGACAATGCTTAAAAAAACTACTACCTGTGCCCTTTCAATGCAGCTACCCTATAGGGCAAGGACTCGTACCCCATGTACAGGAGACGGGATGACGGCCGTCGTGCAAAGGTTCGAGGATGGATGCTTGACAATAGGTGGGTTGTGTCGTACAATCCTTACCTCTTGAGGAAATACAATTGCCACATCAACGTGGAGGTCTGCTTGAGCATAAAGGCCGTGAAGTACCTTTTCAAGTACATTTACAAGGGGCATGACCATGCATCTATTTCTCTTGATGAGCCCGATAGCAACGGCGACATCGATGAGATTAAGCAGTTCAGGGATGTGAGGTGGGTTACGCCACCAGAAGCTCT
This sequence comes from Phyllostachys edulis, assembly GCA_036346405.1. Lineage (NCBI taxonomy): Eukaryota > Viridiplantae > Streptophyta > Magnoliopsida > Poales > Poaceae > Phyllostachys > Phyllostachys edulis. Next base: position 46,106,184 of record CM070546.1, on the reverse strand, counting down.
GTGGAGGATCTACAGCTTTGACCTTAGCAAGGTCTCCCCACTCGTGTTGCAGATGCAACTGCATCTCCCGAACATGTACATGGTCTCGTTCCGCGCGGGACAGGATCTTCAAGACGTCGTTGCCAGGCACGGCGTTGAAAGGTCCATGCTTACGGAGTATTTCGAGCTGAACCGGACAAATGAGAAGGCTCGATGCATCCTGTACAGGGATTTTCCAGCAGCATTTGTGTGGCAGCCAGGTCAGAAGAAATGGAAGACAAGGACAGAATGCACATAGGCTGTCAGAATCGTGTCGGCCCATCTAAACGAGGGGGAGCGGTACTATCTCAGGGTGCTCCTAAACCACGTGCCTGGAGCCACTTCCTTTGAAGACCTTAGGACGGTGAACGGTGTAGTCTACCCGTTCTTCCGTGAAGCCGTCGAAAAGAGGGGACTTATCGAGGTCGACAACACCCTCGAAGAGTGCCTTAATGAGGCCGAGCTGTTCCAGATGCCATCCTCGCTCCGAAGGCTGTTCGCGACTATAGTGGTCTTCTACGAGCCAAGCGACATGTGTGGGCTCTGGGATAGGCACCTCGAGGGAATGTCGGACGACTACCGCCGATCCCATGCATGCCCACGCACGGTCGAGCATATGGTGCTGTTGGATATCCAAAACATGCTGCAGTCGATGGGGAAGGACATAACATCGTTCCCTCTCCTCGCTATCGATGAGTCGCACAACAATGCCAGAGGAGAGGCCAGGGAGATCTTTGAGGAGTCAATGATCGAGTTAGACCCTGAGCTTGCGTCTCTATCATCCTCCCTCAACCCCGAGCAGAGGGTTGCGTATGATGCGATATTATCTGTGGTTGATAGCGGCGATGGAGGCGTCTTCTTCGTAGATGGCCCAGGTGACACTAGAAAGACTTTTTTGTATAAAGCATTGCTCACAAAGGTCCGAGTTGAGGTCAAGATAGCAGTGGCAACCGCGACGTCCGGTGTCGCCGCCTCCATCATGCCTGGAGGCAGGACAACGCACTCGAGGTTTAAGATCCCACTCAACATTGATGATAGGGCGGTTTGCAGCTTCACGAAGCAAAGCGGGACCGATAAACTTTTTCAGCGAGTGTCACTGATCATATGGGATGAAGCCTCAATGACAAAGCGACAGGCGGTCGAGGCCCTAGACAGTAGCATGCGTGACATCATGGGCCGACGCGACGTACCATTCGGGGGGAAGACAATCGTGTTCGATGGAGACTTCCGGCAGGTTCTTTCGGTTGTTCGCAAGGGGACGAGGTCACAGATAACCGGTACGACGTTGCGTAATTCATACCTATGGGAATGCATGCGCCAGCTCAGGCTCGTCTGCAACATGAGGGCCCAGAGTGATCTTGAGTTCGCAGAGTTCCTACTTCGGGTCAGGAACGACACCGAGGAGACCAATGAGGATGGCTGCTTACGGCTTCCAGACGAGATCTACGTGCCACTTACTAGGAAGGACATCGACCTCGATAAACTCATACATAGTGTGGTCCCTATGCTGGATGAGAACCTTTCAGACCCAAACTATATCACATCTTGAGCCATCCTGTCGACCCGGAATGAGTACGTCGACAGGATCAATATGAAGATGATTAACCTGTTTCGCGGGGAGGAGATGGTGTACCATAGCTTTGATCGAGCAGGGGACGATCCCCACATCTACTAACCTCCCGAATTCCTAAACAACCTGACCCCTAACAGGCAACCTCCGCATGTACTCAAACTCAAGATTAACTGTCCCGTGATACTACTGCGGAACATTGACCCCGCTAATGGACTATGCAATAGGACGAGGCTGGTGGTACGGGGGTTCCAGAAGAATGCGATAGACGCCGTGATCGTGTTGGGCCAGCACACCGGGAAGAGGGTGTTCCTACCTCGGATACCTCTATGCCCCTTTGACGACGATATGTTCCCGTTTCGATTCAAGAGAAAGCAATTCTCCGTCAGGCTCAGCTTTGCGATGAAGATCAACAAGGCACAGGGGCAGACCATCCTGAGCGTCGGTGTCTACCTCCCCGATCCGGTGTTCTCTCATGGACAACTGTATGTTGCGCTATCTAGAGCCACCGCCAGAAGCAACAACAAGATCCTTGCCGTCGTGGATAAGGAGAAGGATAAACGGCGCAAGTCTAGGAAGACTCGTGGGACCTTCACAAAAAACATTGTCTACAAAGAAGTTCTAACTGCATAGACGTGGTATTGATCACTCGATTGTAATTTTATGGTTGCTAAGTAGATAATTCCTTTACTAATTTTTGAATTGATTTTCTTTGTTCAGGTTTGGAGTGGGTTTGTTGTGTTGTTTCGATCTTTGACGCATTGGCGAGGATCTCACTCACCTATTGGCAGGTACATTATAACTTTAGGTTCAATTTGTTACTTGTCACAATTTCTAACAGAGTGCAGGCCTTGAAGATCAAGCTTTAGTTGTGTAATGTATATTTTAGAGGGGGAGTACTTATATTGATTTGAATTTTTTTAGTACGTCGACACACATGTTTATCATCAACTTTTAGTTATTGTGTCTTTATCTATTTCCATATTGTATTCTTTGTCAGATTGGTGAACTTATGGCAACGTTACTTTTGATGTTATCCTTGAGCGAAAATTGTGTCTGTAAGGTCTATGTGAATACTTCAGCATGTTATCGCTGACCCTATTCTAAAACTTTGTCCCCCCGTACTTTGAAAATTTGATGATTGCATATTCGAGGGAATAGTATGCTTCAAACATGATTAGTATGCATTACATACTAAAATTTCGGTAAAGTATGAGTTTCCGTTGCAACGCATGGGCACATGACTAGTGTCTCATGAAGTTTCAGATGGCCCCTTGTTATGAAGTTTCGTTATGTCTCATTATGTTTCACTAGGTTTCGGAGAGTTTCAAATAGTTTCCACAAAGTTTCAATGAGTTTTATCTAGTTATTTGGGATTAAAACTTCATGAAACTTAATGAAACACGATGAAACTTGGAATAAAATTTTATGAAACTTGGGATGAAACTTCATGAGACTTGGGACGAAACTTCATGAAACTTAATGAGACTTGGGACGAAACTTCATGAAACTTAATGAGACTTGGGATGAAACTTCATGAAACTTCATGAGATATGGGATGAAACTTGATGAAACAAGATGAAACTTGGGATGAAACTACATGAAACTTAATGAAACTTTATGAGACTTGGGATGAAAACTTCATGAAACTTGGGATGAAACCTCATAAGACTTGAGATGAAACTTCATGAAACTTAATGAAAGTATATGCAACTTGATGAAACACGATGAAACCTGGGATGAAACTTCATGAAACACGGTGTCACCACTAAAAACTTGTCTTATACAAAAAAGATAAAACTCCATCAGACTTGGAATAAAACTTCATGAAGCACATTATGATTTAAAACAACAAATCAGATCCATTCCAGTATGAACAAAGGATCAAACAACAAATAATACTTCAAAAGGAGTAGCAAGCTTTTCAATCACCAAACCCAATCAAACAAATAGAAACAGAAGCATAAAAGAAAGCTTTCTCACCACCACCACCAACCATGGCGCCATCCCCACCTGAGCAAGTAGGTGGCGCTATTGGCCCGCTTCACCTGCGCCGTGGCATAGGAGGCGCTGTAGCAATAGAGGTTCAGCCCAGGGGTGGGCCTGAGCTGGCACCGGCGCCAGAGACGGTCTTGGTGCTGCTGCATGGTAGACACCACCGGTCGCGACCAAGAGCTAGCACTCTTGGCGCGCTTGACCTTGGGAGGAGGCGCCGGCGCGTAGGAGGTGCTGTAGCATCGGAGGTTGGTGGCGGCTAGCACCGTCGGTGTGTAGGTGGTGCTCCTCTCCTGTGTGTGTAGCCCTGCAGTAAGGACCAGGTGCCAAGAAAGCAGGAAGCGAAGGAATTGCGGAGGCCTTTTTATCAGGTGATCGAACGGTTGTGTGCTATCCTGTCGTTTTGGATTGAAACGCTATAGTAACTTAGTATTTCTCTTTTTTCAAATCAAATTAACTCATGTTTTTTAAGAAAAGGACAATCTATTTCTTCTAAAGTACCATCATTCTTATAACATGTCAATTTCCATTTTAACTTAGTATAAGAATCGTGACGGCTCTAACCAGTAACCACACATCACAAATTTTTTTAGATAGTGAAAGTATAACTTCTGGCCTCTACACCAACTAGGGATGCACACAGGCATTACATCACTATCAGCTAAAATCTTAAAACAAAAAATGGCCAAAAGCCAACAATGACAAACAAATTGTCATGCAAATGCTAGCCTAAAAAACCACCTAGCCCCACCTTCGGGACCAACCAGGAGATCATCCACATGCGAACAGTAGCTGTGCAACAAAGAGGTGATGATGGGTCAGTCTCCGTAGTGACGCCTCCAAGAAGAGATACAACTCACGTCGTTGTCGCCGGATCCAACCAGCGAAGGTCAGATCAGGAGTTTTCACTCCAAAGCTCAGGTATCGGTTCTCCAAAGCAACGCCTTCAAGAAGGTAACGCCGCTCAGGTCGACATCGTTGCCGGATCCAACCAGCGAAGGCCAGATCAAGAGTTTTCACCCCGGATCGAAGGTACCAGTGCTCCAAGACCACGCCACAGCACAACCTCGTCACTGGATCCAACCAATGAAAACCAAATCGCCAAGACGATGTCCGCAACATCCGCAACGACCAACCGCCGCCAGCACCAAAGGAGGGCGACGTCCACCGTAGCTCACGCGTTGGCTGATTACCAATCGTCCACTGGGGAGGAGTCGAGCGTCGCACAAGCCACCGCCACCGAGCCATCGCGATCTCTACCAACTGCGTCAAATCTAGATTTGCACCGTGCCACCTCTGTCATCATGCCATCGACGAAGCCGCACCGCTGAAAGAAGCCGATGGAGTAGGACCCCGGATCACCACGCCTGAAGACGAGCCGGCGGAGAACGGCCCCAGATCCAACCTTGACGAAAGTCCACACTGTTAGAAATCGGCAGACAGACGTCGGGCGTCGGGAGTGCGATGCAGATCAGGCGCCACCACCGAGAAGAAGAAGCCCTACTGCCGTTGCTAGCCGGCCGGCGGCCGCAACGGCGGTGGCGAGGAGGAAGGTAGGAGGAGAGGGGGTTTGTTTGGTGGTGGCTAGGGTTTTTAGGAGGAGAGAAGGGCTTGTTTGCTGCTGGTAGATCGGCGATATAGCATATCTCATCTTCTGTTGATATAAGGGAAACTGATATAAGAGTTTGAATTTTTTTTGTTTTCATGGCAAGTGTCGTCTCATATATCTTTTAAGGTAGATGAAGTATTAACTAAGTGAACACAAGTGCAAAGTCAAATATCCTATACTAACAACGTAGCAACTAGCGCTCGGACGTACGATAGGAAGGTTTCCATCGTACGGTCCCGACTCTTCTCGCACAACATGTCCGATAAACACATGCAACAAAAAATTTCAACATATGCAACAAAAATACTTGGATGTCAAAAAATAGAGAGGGGGATCCGTATTTTTGACAAAATCACTTAAAAGAATTAAAGATCTCGTTAACATACATAGATATACATGGAAAATTAGCACATAAGTTTGGAAAAACCTTAATCGATGATGTTATAACCTCTGCAACATTTTGAAAATAGATATGCAATATTTTGGGGGCACACTTGCAACAAATTTGAGGTATAAAATGTCTCAAGTGGTTCAACATTTGAGGCGAACTTATAAAATATTTTGATTTTATTTTGTGCAACAACCAGCAGAACATTAAAAAAAATCTGAAAAACTCATTTTAATATTTTATTATTGCAACACTAAAAAATACAGTCCCAACATCTCAAATCACCTTTTGCAACAAGCAACATCCGAAATAACAGACGCAACAACGTTGGATCGTGAGGATGCAACATATCAAAGAAGAGGATGCAACATCACAAAATTCCAGATGCAGCATTCAAAAGGAGAGGATAGAACATCTCAAAATATCAGATGCAACATTTTAGAAAATTATTGCAACAATCAAAACAAATAGAGGAAACATCTGGAAACACCTATTGCCAAGGTAGTTAAAATCGCGATTCTACTCGTAAAGTCGTACGATCCCACGATCCCACGACGACCAAACGATCCAGATCGCACTGCGGATCGGAATCAGGTAGGATCGTGGTAGAGTCGCGATCCAAAGGGTAGAGTCATGTAGAATCGTGTAGAATCGCAGAGTAGGATCGTGGTAGAGTCGCAAATTTTTTTTTTGGCAATTTTTTTCCTTTTTTTTTTTGCAATTTTTTAGGGCCCGATTTTCTTGATATTTTGTTATGACATGAGCAATCTTGAGCTTGATAATGATAAGCTATTTTTATTCTGTAGTATGTCTAGTCGCTTTTAAGGAACATGCAAGCGTTGCAATTAGATATTGATTTACAAAACTTGTGAACATTTCTCATTAATTGTAGTAAACTAATCAAGGCCATTGGTCATTCTCTTGTAGTTCGAACTATTTCACCCATCATGTCGATACCATTATGCTTTTACATTGTGTGATAAGAAGTGTTTTGCCCTTTTTGGTAATAAGTAAGTGGTAAACCTTATAAGAATCATACAAACTTATAGTATAGATGTTAAATATGTGTATTTTACAAATCCAGTAGAATCGCCGATTCTACGATTCGATACTACGATTCGATCCTACCGGAGGCAAATCGATCCGACTCGGGATCTCGACTCTGACTACCTTGCCTATTGCAACATCTCATGTTTCCGATGGCAGAGGGCATACATTGACACCGAGATTTGCCGCACCGTGTCGTTATCCTCCTCGCGGGCATGCAGGCCCTTGGTGGGGCTGACGCAGGTGCTAGCACCTCCCGATGAGCGAACGATGTTGGATGGAATGAACCTGTCGCCGTTCTCGGAGGAGTCGACGATGGAGTTGGACCGACCGGGGGACGCGAGGAAGAACCAACGGGATGTGATGGCAGTGGATAGGTTGCCGCCTCCACCTCCGAGTCGTTGGGGTAGAGTGGCGCGAGCTCGTCGAGGAAGCTGTAACATCACAAAAATTGGGATTGTTTTCAAATAAGTAAAAATGTGAACTTTCTAAAACTTTTGATGGATTTTATGGACATTTGCTTTTCTGGAATTTATTACAAGACTTTTTTTGTATAATAAAGGAATTAAAGAATCGAATACTAGAAATATGAAACTAATTAAGGATCAAAACAATTTGAAACAAAATATAATAATTGAAAATACAAACTTGGTGTAATTTAACTTTCCATAAAATAAGAATTACTTAAAGTATGTTTTGCAAATTTCCCCACATCAAATAATAAAAGTGCATACCAACAGAAGCTTAAAAGAATTTGAGGAAAATATACATAGCCCATACAATTCTGAAATAATTACACAATAATATACACTATGTCTGGAAACCTCCCTAAAATTTTCATAATTTCTGGACATGTATTTATATTCCTAAAAATTCACTAAAACTCTCAGCATCTTCTGAAAAATCTGGAAATCCATATTATTTCCTCACCCACTAACTGGCCAGGCCCACGGTCCAGGCCTTCTCTTCCACGAAGTCCCAATGCCCATGCCAGCCTCGCTCTCTGCCATGGCCACACGGCGCGGCGCTTGTGCGAGTGCCACCAAAGCTTCGCCCGCGGTTTTGGCTGCCGCCCCCGGTTTTCTACCTTGCCCATGCCGCAGTCGCCTCTTAGCCCATGCCCTGTGCTGCTCCTACATGCCTGCGCCGTCACTCGGAGCTGCTGCACCCATGCCGCGTTGACGCTATTGAACCGAGTGCATCACCTCGCCATCGACCTCTCCGCCACCCATCCTCCTCTCACCTATAAATGAGCGCTCCCGTGAGCCACCCTAGCCCTTGCTGACATTCCCTGGCCTCCCTACTCTAACTTTCTTCTCTATAAGAGCAATGATCCGAATGCCAAGAGCCAAGCCTCCTCCAAGCATTCCGACCACTCCGGCGAGCTCCGATTGTCCCCAATCGTGTCACGCTGCGTCCCACCTCTCCAAGAGCCAAGCCCCTCAAACAACTTGGAGAATCCACCACCGGAGCACCGCGCATGCACCTTCTTCCCCGTGACCAGCCAACACCGCCTCCACCGCTGCCACATTCCTTCGGTGATCCTCTGTTCAATTCCTCCCCATAGGAGTATACTCTAGTCTCCCTCTACCTCTCTATACCTCTCATTTGTGCTCTCCTTCTCTCCAGGATCGCCTCCATGGTGGACTACCCCGCACCACCCATGGTCGCTGTCACCGGCCCGACTCTGGTCTTGTCCGCCTCCACTGACCACACCGGTGATGGTGAGTCCCCTACATCCTGCCGATGCCCATGCTCCGCCTGGTTTTCCCCCTATTCCTCTCCAGCGTGCCACCCTCTTCTCCCCTCCACAGCCGGCCACCCCGTGCCCTTGCCGCGTCGCCACTAGCCACCTTGAGCAGCATCACCACCCTCGTTGGGACCGCCCACGCCGGCCTGTTCCATTTTGTCCCTCCACGGCCGCCGGCGTCACCTCCTCTGCCAGCACCACCCACAACGTTGACGCTACCCTGGGTTCATCTGCTCTAGCCCATTGTTCCTTGTCTCTGTGTACTCTCTCTTTGTTGTTTGCAAGTGTGTAGTCCATAGGTGTTTAAATTAGAAGATAATTGGTGAAGTGATTAGCTAATCGATCACTCAAACGATTTAACAAATTTGAAGTTGAGATGTGTAGGAAGTTTAACTAGTGCCATTTCTGTCTAGAAGGTTTTCCATTTGCAAGAAGTATGGACAGAGAAGATAAAAACTAAGGATGACTTAAGATGAATAACAGAGAAAATTAGAGGCTTTATTAAAAAGATCAGTGAATAAAATTGACAACTAATGGGAGCTTCATATTTGCAAATCACCTGATAATAGCTAAATCAAAGAGTTAAAGAAGTCATTGATTCAATTAGCCCTTTTAGCTGAGAGCTGTGATGTGGAATTAGTGAGCATATTAGATGACAAGACAGTAAAGTCCCTTCGAGGAAATGTTAAACAAAGAAGGTGATTAATTTGAAATGTCAGTAGAACTCCCTTGTTAATCAAGTCATCTATTGCTAACAAATATTATGGCTGTCCATTAGGTCACTCAAATAAATTAACCAATTTTGAAATCTGATATTTGAAGAAAGTTTGTTTGTATAACTTCAGTTCAGAAAGTTTGTTTGTTGTTTGATGTTTAAACTGAAAAGGTAATATGAAGATAACTAGAAATATCAGTAGGACTAATGACTTTGCTAAATACCAGTAGTGAGAACTTTTCATTGATTCATTTAGCCATTTGGACATCTCTCTAATAGAGGCAACCAAAAGAGAGAACAAGAAGTTGAAAAGGGGCTATTCAAAATAAAACAGTGAACCTCCATCATACATTTGAACAATTAGCAAAGTAGTTAGTAAACTAATTAGTCAAGTGAGCAATTTGTAATTAGCAAATTGAAATGTTGAAATTTGGTAAGAAGATTTATTAACAACACCTCAAAACAAAGAAAATCCTTTTTATGAAATCTTTGAGCAGTAAAAGGTGATTAAAAGAAAACTTGAACTGTTAGTGAAACCCATTTGCTAAAAACCATCTATCAAATGCCAACAAGTGTTATGGCTATTATTTAAGACACTCAAGTGAATTAACAAATTTGAAGTATGAAATTTGTAAGAAGTTTAGCTAGTAATACTTCAGTTCAAAGGTTTTCCTTTTGTAAGGTACATGAATAGAGAATATAATCTAAGGATCATTAAAGATAACAATAGGTAAGTGACATGGTTAAAACAAATGATTAGAAACTTTATTAATTCAAATAGCCATTGAATATTTACCTAGCAGCAGCACCCCAATCTGAAAACAACTATTGCTATGTTTATGCAAAAACAAATAGTGAATTGATGCCATGTTAAATACAAAGGAAATATTTAAGATTGTGACGTTGGCTCAGTCAATAGGATTTAGGCTAAAAGAATAAGAACTAGTATTGAAAGATGATTCTTCAAACCAACAGTGAACAACCAATGGTTAAGTGAACTAACTAATCAAAGAGCGCCTTGGTTAGGCGAGGGGTTAATATGATAAGAAAAATCTGAGAAGAACAGTAAGTAAACCACTAATGGAAGCTTTAGATTTGCAAACCACATGATACTAGTAAGTCTAGTAATTAAAAATGTATGATAGTGCTTAATAGCCTTTAACAACCAAATGAATAGAAAGAAAGCAAACTTATGAATTTCATAAATGATCACAGTGACAGTAGACTTTCACTTAACAAATGCACAACAAGAATTTGTTAGTAGCTAATCCTTCTTAGTAGAATTGTTAATAAATCAAAGCTTGACCAAAAAAAGGAACAGTGAGCTAAAAGCCATGACAAATGCAAAGGCTAGTTAAGTAGGAATCATCTTGAGTTTATTAGCCATTAACACTTAATCTAAAAAGGATAAAACTAATTAGAAGTCAAGAGTTAGACTACATGGTTTCCTAAATGACAGTAACCATATGCCATGGTTTTGGTAATAGCAATAGTAGCACTACGTCAATGAGATAGTTAATAAAAGATGGTAAGGCATTTAGAGATTAAAAATCATTAGTATGTACTTAGCCAATGCAACTAATGTATAAAGTTTTGAAAATTCCTACAAACATTATACTTAAATGAATTTTAGAGACAATCAGAACATATAAAGTTTTGAAAAAAATACACAGGCAATTAAACTGTGTCGGGAGGCTCCACAAAAAATTAATAATTTTTTGAGCTTAGTTTCTATATTTAAAAAATTCTGGAAATGGAAGTAACTAGCGGCGATATTATTCGTCTAATTTTTTGGTGTTCGCGATATTATTTTCCAGTGCGTCACGAACGAAGTGGCGTTCCTCCGATTACGCTCTGACGCAATGTCACTGAGCTAATTTTTCCATAAAAAATAAGTTGTACAGAATGAAAGTGATAAGAAAGTGGGCTGACGTCCTACCCCTGGGCGCCTCAAATTGGACCTGTGGGGTATAACCTTATCCTACTGACAAACCTTTTAACCTTTTAAGCATTTTTAAACAGTATATTTAGCATTTACGGAGTACCAAACACACACGATAAAAGCCATACACCTACCTTTGTCAGTTGCCACCAACCATAGTACAGTTCGACCAGTACGTCAATGCTAGTTACGCTACTACGACCGCAGCACCGGCCATGGCGGCAGGCAGCCTCAGCCGATCCGCGACATTCCTGTCCGGGTGAGGCCAACCGCTTCGCTCCTCTCGGTAAATCTAACCCCAGCTAAAACAAACACCCAAATTAAGCGCACAAGAGAAGAGAGAAAAAAGTTCGCAGTAGTGAGCTCCCACCACTCTCCCCTCTCTCTCCCCACCAAACCCTCCGATCCAAACCACCCTCGCATGCGGCCGCGCCCCCCGAGGCCGCGGCGCTGCTGACACCCCCCGGAGACCGCCGACCATGGGCGGCGTCACGTCCACCATCGCCGCGCGCTTCGCCTTCTTCCCGCCCACGCCGCCGTCCTACACCGTCGTCGCCGACGCCGCCACCGGCCGCCTCCTCATCCCCGAGATCTCCCGGCCCCCCGCGCGCCGCCGGAGGCGCGACGGCAGCGCCGGCGGGGACTCCTCCGGCGCCGCCGCCGAGGAGGAGGAGGGCACGGAGGTGGTGCGCCTCCGCACGCGGCGCGGGAACGAGATCGTGGGGGTGTACGTGCGCCACGCGCGGGCCTCCGCCACGCTGCTCTACTCCCATGGCAACGCCGCTGACCTCGGACAGATGTACGGGCTCTTCGTCGAGCTCAGCCGCCGCCTCCGCGTCAACCTCTTCGGGTAACGCTCCCCCTCCCCCCGCTTCAGCTGGCTCGCTTGTTACTAAATTTAAGCTGGATTTGGCTGGGAGCTAGAGGGTTTCCGTTGGGGGAAACTTACTTACTGGAGGGGTTTGGGAAAGGTGTGTACTTGCGGGGTGTTGGATTTTTCGTGTGCATTTATTGTTAGATTTGGTGTGCTCATTTCCTGATTGGTTGCTGCAATTATGCAAAATGTTTGGTTATACACTAATTCTGAACATGGTAGCGGCAATTGTCTCTTACCACATGAAATTGGTGCGAGATGTTTGGAACTTCGGATCACACACAAATGGTCGGCATATTTAGCTGCGGAGGAAATTCACCTGTATTTACTGGTAGTAAGCTGCCACGTCTCCCCTATCCTATTAGTTACTTTTACCATTATATAATTTGTCAAGCCATGGCAAATTAACCTTTTTTGTATTTCTGTTTTCTCCCCCAAGTCTACTTGATTTTTGTTTTTGATGGTAAGGAAACACCACATTAGTGCATAACTTTGGAAATTTGGAGCAACTGGGGCACAATGGATCTAATTTTAAGGGGAAAAGTGACTTCAGAGTACAGGAGTAGTTGGTGTGCTGTTTGTGGATGTATAAAAAGAGAACTTTGTATCTTACTTTCAGTTTTAATAATTCCAGGCTATCACTTGTTACTTATTCGCTAAGAATGGGACTATAGTACTGTACCAGACATTGTAGGTGTGCCAAAGAAGCAAGATGATGTATTTTGTGGAGATAGCTTGGATTTTACACAAGAAACTTTTCAACGATGAGGAAATGGTGTCCTGTATTTCGAGGCATAATTGGTGGACCTGTCTGGTGGATCACCTATATACTTAGTGATTGGAATTATGCAGAGAGATGCCCATCATATTTTTGGATTCCAAGGAAGAAATCTGTGTGTGTGTGTGTGTGTGTGTGTGTGTGTGTGTGTGTGATGCGAAGATGGACTAGATTGCTGTAGCCTACAGCCTGTAGCAGATTTCCTTTTAGGATCATTACTATTCCATAGCATATGGACTGAAATTAAACCCTATTATGCATTTTTTATTGTATATCTGTTGCCTAAAATAATCTTCTGAGTTGAAAGCTCTAGGAAATTTGCAAAGCGTATTCAGGATCACATAGAAATATGATTGCTTGACAACTGAAGTACTGCATTTGAAATGCTCCATTTCTGCCCTATTATATTATTTGGAGCAATATTCAACCTCTTTCAATTGCTAGGCTTCCCTCTACGTTACTGCTTGATTTATGGCCAAAGCTAGTGCCCTGCACCAACAAGAACAGTTAAAATTACTGGAAGTTTTTTTTCCTGACATCATTTTAACAGACCCCACATGTTTTGTAGGTATGATTATGCTGGCTATGGGAGGTCTACAGGAAAGGTACCCCTTCAGTTGTTTTATGCTGGTTGCTTCATTGTTAACTTAAGTAGCAAAGCTAATCTTTTACCTAACCATATCTTAATGGACAGTTTATTCTTCCATTGAACAGCCGACTGAGTGTAATACATATGCAGACATTGAAGCAGCATATAACTGCCTCAAGGAAAAATATGGTGTCGTAGATGAGGATATAATTCTGTATGGTCAGTCTGTTGGAAGTGGTCCGACCATTGATCTTGCTTCACGATTGCCAAACTTGCGGGCTGTGGTTTTGCATAGTCCCATTTTATCTGGACTAAGGGTACTATATCCAGTCAAAAGGACATTTTGGTTTGACATTTACAAGGTATATTTTTACCCTGCCCCCCGCGAGTCATGGTTGCCAAATGGCTGATATCTTCTTCCACCATTTTGTAGAATATCGACAAAATTGGCTTGGTAAATTGTCCAGTGCTTGTCATTCATGTAAGTTCTGTTGTTCTACTCTCTTTTCGTTTTCGCCAGTGACTGCTTCCTACATCGGGTCCATGGTGTGATTAGGTTTGGATATTTTTTTCAAGAATACAGATTATCTTTGGATTTGTATTAGCAGTACATTGAGAAACTGAAGATAGATAATTCTTTGTCTTTGAGTTGGTTATGCAAAGTAAAAGATTCATGTGTAAACACTCATGAAGCCAAGTTGAAAGAAAAAAATCATAAATGAAGTAAATGAACAATCCGATGTCAAAGTTATGGAGGTGAAATAACTGGTGTCCTTTACAGTGTTGTTATTTATCACCGTAGGTGCTGTCTTAGAATTTTGGTGCTCTAATTGTCATAACTGAATAATTCTAATACCTATACCAGGGTACATCAGATGATGTTGTTGACTGCTCCCATGGAAAACAGCTCTGGGAGCTTTGCAAGGTAAAATATTCACCATTGTGGCTAAGCGGTGGTGGCCACTGCAATCTTGAGCTGTATCCTGACTACATCAGGCACTTGAAGAAGTTTGTGTCGAGCCTTGGCAAAAAATCAGCAAAAACTGACCTGAAAGAGATAACAGCGAAGGATGACACTTCTAGTAAAGATGCTGAGCCTGCATGCTCAGACAAACCCCAAGAAGCTGCGAAGTGCTCACAGTTCTCGCGGAAGAGCTTAGATAGTCGAGTTGGGAAATCCAAATCAGTGGATGTTCCTGAAAAGCCACGAATGAGTTCAGATGACGTTGACAAGTTCAGGAGGAGAAGATGCTTGGTTTGGTGATCTATGATGTGATCTTCTGCACAATTCATGGAGCTGTATCTGAATACCATAGCATGGGAATCAAGCAACTGTATTACATCGTATAGAGAGGAACGGCACCAGCAGTTCTCGCAGTGGAGGGATAAGAGCTGTTTAATAAGGAAAAAAGAATCAGGAAGCTGCTGGAATAAATTATCATCCATCAAGGGATGCATCTCAACACTGGTAACTTCCTCGGTTAATTAACACTGTTTTTGCAACACCAGTAGGATTTCCATCATGTAAAAGTGTACCATTATTGTCTGTAATCACGAGGGACAAAAACAGAAACATTTGCCGCCACTTTGTGCACAGTCTAATGCCTTAACGCAATCACCAGCAAGATATTCGAGTCTGGATGTTCCAATTTAGGGTTTATATGTTGTCTCGCTCCAGGGAGATTTTTATCGGTTTATCTTGCTTCTCGTTCGACTATTCTTGTATATATCTAGATCAGAAGAATCTAGGCAAATTGCAAAGTCAGACGAATCTCAAACGACAGCGTCTACTAAGTATTCATATGTATCATCACCACTCTTACGTACATTGCCTCTGTTCTGGTAGCCAACAAACACATAATTTACATCACGAGGAAGCCTGCAAGCAAAAGCAAAAGAATCGCATCGCTCATACAACAAGCACACCTCTAAGTAGTACGTAGTCATACAAATAAACACGAACAAAGCTCGGTCTCAAGCACTGATCTAATCTAGTCAGCCGGTCACTGGCTAGTGTTAGGAGTCGTGGTCTTGCTGTCCCACGGAGCATGCACCGTATCCGGAGAGCAGGGCGCAACAAGGCCCTTGTCTTTGTCTCCGTCTCTCTCCATCACGCATCCGCCCTGTATGCCCCTGAGCACCTCGAGCACCTCCTTGATCGGCGGCCGCATCTCGCTGTCCTGCTGCAGGCACCGGAACGCCAGCTCGGCCACCATCGTCATCATCTTCTTCGTCGCCGGGTCGGATTCGTAGCCGAGCTCGAGGTCCACGAGCTGCTCGAGCTGGCAGTTCTGGATCTTGTTGATGGCCATCCCGGCCAGGTTGATCTCGTTGCGCTGTCGGGTGATGTCGACGGCGGGCTTCGATGAGATGAGCTCCACCAAGACGACTCCGAAGCTGTAAACGTCGCTCTTGTCTGTGAGCTGGTAGCATTGGTGATACTCTGGATCCAAATACCTGCCATGCTCAAGGGCACAGTGGTTAAATACTGAAATAAGATAAGATTGTTTGTCTCCTGTGTTTGCTCTAGCTTTCGGATGATGAACTGGTGGGTACATGAAACTCAATATAGAAGTACTATTCGATCGAACTGACTGGATTCGTATGAAGTGGAACTTGACATACCCTGGGGTTCCCTGGGGAACGGTCGAGACGTGCGTGACGTCGAGGGGGAAGAGGCGGGAGAGGCCAAAGTCGGCGACCTTGACGTGGAAGTTGGCGTCGAGGAGGATGTTGTTGGTCTTGACATCGCGGTGCACGACGGGCGGCTCGATGGCGTGGAGGTAGGTGAGCGCGGCGGCGGACTCGACGGCGATGTTGAGGCGGAGAGGCCACGTGAGGGCGCGCTCCGGCGCTCGGTGGCCGTGCAGGTGGTCGGCGACCGTGCCGTTGGGGACGAACTCGTAGACCAGGAGGAGCTCGCGGCTGTGTCTGGACGTGCAGCCGTAGAACAAGACCAGGTTCGGGTGGCGCAGCTGGGACAGGATGGCCGCCTCGTTCACGAACTGCTCCACGCTCCGGTAGGTGTTGTTGTACAGCCGCTTCACCGCCACCACACGCCCGTCTCGGAGGAATCCTGAACAGAAAGAACCCGGCCTTGTATAAGTATTGTACATTATTTGGTAGTTTAACATATGAATACTACGTGCATGCGTATGACAGTATTACGAGGAATTATACTGCTAGCTAGTAAGCATACGAGTTAGAGTTGCCCTGATAAACCTCTTCAAGTTGAAACTGAACGTATGCAGTGTGCCAATTGGCAAATCTGAAGATTTGCAAATGCATTTGGGAGGTGTGCAAGCAGAACTTAGGACTTGCAGAATGGCAGCAAAATACTCATTTTATCTATCACCTCTACAATGACGCAGTGGCTTAAGAGAGCATGTGTACCTTTGTAGACAATGCCGAAGCCGCCGTCGCCGAGCTCTCTGCTGTCATTGAAGGAATCGGTTGCCTCCTCGAGCTCCTCGTAGCTGAAGAGATGCGTTTGCAGGTCCTGGATGCTGCCGGACTCCATGTCGCCGCCTCTGGAACGTGGGGTCCCGCCGGAGCCGCTGTACTTGAGGAGCTTCGAAGATGAGGTGACCTTCTGCTTTCTCTTGCGAATGAGTAAAAAAGCTATTACGCCAGCAACAAGCAAGGCAGAGAATCCACCGACCACCGCACCTGAAATAGCGAATGAAGATCGAGCAGTTTAGCGATTGACATTGCTGCAGTCAGTTGTAGCACATGGAAGAATGTACAGAAAGGTTAAGTGCAAGCTGTAAACCACAACACAAATCACCATCATTTGTGGATTTTTTTTTCTCATCTCTCTGCTTTCTTCAACTATAAATATTCAGTGTAACCAGTGCATAAGTTGCAGAAAGGAGAACCATTTTGTGCAACTGAGAAAGTGACGTGGTAAAACCAACAATTTTATTGGTATGTTAGACTTATAGTATCTAGAGTCAAGATTAATGCAATTCAAATATAAGGGCATTCCCAATAGCTTGATACTACAGTTTATTACTAGAGGAGAAAGAATGGTTATATGAGGTTTTAGATACCACCACTCCAATAGTTTATATCTTCAGCTTGTTACTAAAATTTGCATCTAGATGAGAGAAAATGACTAGTTCGAAGAGAGATGACCCTATTATTTTCTTGGTTTCCAAAAAAAGGGTTGATGCTTGCATGAGTATGAAGCTCATTCTCTCTCTTCCAACTCACCAAAAAACTGACATGGCATAGCTATAGTATCAAGCAAATTTGCTTGTTGGGACTGCTAGGGAGTTATAATTAATTCATATACTGATTAATTATAGTCGATGAAATTGCTCATTAACTGGTCTTGAGCGGCATTCAAACTATATAAAACTAAGAAATTAACAGCATGAAGTACTATTGGTAAATGCGACCCAGGTACTATATGTATGTATTGTTACCTGCTATCTTTCCTACCTTGCTATCCGAACCTGCATAATAAGCACAAAAAAAGAAGAAAATGTCAGAAATTAAGTATAAATGAAAATTGAAAAAGTGAACGTCTAGTCGATTGTTTTCTGTCAATTGATTCAGATTCTTTATTGGAACCTAAGTAATCCAAGAGAAAATTTTACATCTACTGCCGATGTAACACAAAGAAGCAGCATGGGGAACTTGACCAAGTTGCTGTTTCCTCCTGGTGAAACTGTCACATACTAATCTCCAAAGACTTGAAAGTTCAAACATTGGAAACTTTGGCCACAAAGTAAAGGATGAATTTATAACTTTGACTATCGATGGGCAACAGCCTACACTTTCAAAAATCCAAATCTTGTACTAACAGTGGAGCAAGATGCAGGATCTTCCTTTTTCTTTTTTTCTTAGTTTTGTTGACAAATTATCGTTTTGTTTTAAAGATATGGTGCATCATGTCATGTGAGATGGGGAAAAAAACCTAGGACTTTAGAGAAAGTTGCATCAAAGCGTAGTCGTTTACTTTTCGTCATGGGCTTAGTCCTTAAAGTCGCAGTTAACATATAGGCCATGACAGATACTTATAGGTAGGACATCGGCATCAGGAAATAGAACTGCGACTTTTGCTTGGCTTTATGATTTCTTCAGTTCTCTTTTCAGTCATTGACAGATTCAAACCTTCCTTGCCCCCTAGTGGTAAGAGGTACCGTAAAAGAGTTGAAAAGATAAAACTTCAAGAACACGCTCCCCAAGAAGTTTGAATCAAACGTTGATGGTCCAAAGTAGTGATTTTGTATCCATAGGATAGACACTCGCACAGATTCTGGAAGTAAACCAGATCTTAAACTTGTGAACGGCAAAGCCTAAGTTGCTGCCTCTGGCGTCTGGTGCTCGTGTAATGTGAACAGCAGCGACGAAGGCAACAGCAAACAGTTCAGGGCTTCAGGCTATGTGCTTTTCGATTAGGAAGTGTGGTAAGATGTCGACCACTGAAATTAACACGACAGGACTAGTGCACATCAACTTTGCTGTATGTCGGTAAGTGCCTAAGTGGGCCTTGATCCATCATACGTAACCATTAATTCGCCGGGAACCGTTGTTTGGGCCCCATTGTCAGGTAACAGGATGAGCACAGGACGGTGCACTCTGCACGGTGCACAGTCTACAGCTCTTCAGATTAAGCTAGTGTACTATGCAATCAAGATATATGTGACACTGGCTTTTTGGAAAGGTCTTTCGGGTTGAGTCTACAGAATACTGTGGTAGCTACGGTAGTCACAGAATTTGGTACTGCAGGTAGCTGCAGTAGACACTAGACAGGGCAGGAAGAGTAACAGAAATAAACCAACGCGACTTAATTATATCTGAACCGGTCCATGGTCGTGCAGGACTGTGCCTTGAGGAAATGGAGCTGCGTCGCGTGCCCGTACTGGGGCCGACGTGATCGATGTGGCCTAAAGCCCTGGACATGTATATCTTCGAGTCCGACCCATGATCCCACCGACGATAGCCACTGAAAAATCAGAGGCTCAGTGGTCTACCACCAGGGCTTTTAATACCACGAGACATCTTTGTCGAGCGAAGAAAGATACGGGGTCACTTTAAGAGATTTAGAGCGCAGAGGGGCGGGTGAAAAGAAAAATGTGTGTTAATTGCAATATTTGAACAAGAATGTCTCCTAAATTATTTATCATATTTATAGTCCGGTTGAATTGTTTTGCTAGAAAAAATGAGCTTAACAAAAAGAGATATATGATGAATACGTTTAACGCTGTAAAAAACAAATTATTGTACCAAAAGTTCGAATTTACTTTACTTAAGCCAAACAATTACTGCACCGTCTAAGCACGACGCAACCGATCGTAAAACCGCGTGCGTCCCCCGATCCACCTCCCACCCTCTCTTCTATCGCCCCTTTTTCCTACAATACTATAAAAGATTTACTGCGGCCTCATTATATCTTTTACTACAGTACTACAAAGATTTACTACGATTTTATTGTGCATATATATATATGTGTGTCACTCGAGTATCTTGTTTCTTTGAAATTTGTCATTTTTCCTATTTTTCTCTTATTTTTCTATGTATTCCCTAGTGAAGTACCCCTCCTACCCCCTTCTATTCATATCACCCCATCCATCTGATTATCACAACACAACAACCAACCAGAAGAGTAGAAGACCAGGGCTTGGCGGCGAGCTCCCGAGCGATCTCCAAGCGAGACCGGCCCCATCTCCCCTGATCTCCCCGCCGGTCCCGCCCCCCAGTCGGCCGTTGCGTCCTAGCCCCGCCTCCCCTGAGCAAGCTCCAAGTGAGGTCGGGCCCGCCTCCCCGAGCTCCTTGCCGGTACTAAGCTGTTATACGCCCCATGGGAGCCGGCCGATCGGAGCGACGACGCGGATAGGGAAGATCGACGCAACCGCACCAGGTGCGGCGGCATGGCTGGGGTGGGCCCAAAGACGCGACGACCGGTTGGGGGCGGGCCCGGTCTCGCTTGGAGCTCGCTCGGGGGAGGCGGAGCTGGGGGAGGTGGGGCTCGGACACGACGGTCAACTGGGGTGCGGGACCGGCTTCTGGCTAGTGTTGTGCTGTGCTAATAGAGGATGGATGCTGATCAATCCGAATAGAAGAGGGGCAAAAGGGTACTTTAGTGGGGAATAGATGGAAAAAAAAGAGAAAAAAAAGAAAATAGGAGAAAACTAGAAAAAATATCAAATTTCGAAGAAGCAAGAAACTCGAATGACATATCCAATTTCATAAAACTAGGTGGCATACCGAAGTAACATGTTTCTAGGTTGGATATATCCAATTTTGCCAAGATACTGGGGCATGAGTTGGACTGACGTACTTAAAGTTTTGGTTCGGTTCACAACACAGATAGTATTTCTCGAGTTAATCTATCTCCATCCGTCAGATTATGAGTGCGCGGGAAGCTAGCTATGACTTGACTATGGCGTGCAGATTAATCGCCAAGCGACAGAGAGTGGCCGGATTGATTGCTAATGACGAACGGGCTAATGATTCGACCGGAAGCTTAGGTGGAGTACGGAGGTATTAAACCAGTTCGATCAGAACGTCTTACCGGACGGTGGCGCGGTGGAGTCAGATATCTTACTGCAGCCGTCGCTGTCCACCAAGCCGTTGACGCAGAGGCAGCCCAAGAACCCGCCGGTTTGGTTGTAGCCGCACTTGCCGTTGGATTGCTCGCACCGGCTGCACTTGCCGGAGCTCCGGCCCCAGGTCACCTGGAACCCCTTGCGGAGAGCCTCGACGAACCCATTTTCCCTCCACCCAGGGTCCTGTGCATTGGCCGGGAGGGCGTCTATGAGCACGGGCACTTTGTAGACTGCCTGGCACCCCTGCCACCAATCTTTGTGAGGCACGTCGCGCTCCGGAAGCACGAACGACATGGTAGGCCGTACGTCGGAGCCTCCGCAGGTGATCGGCTTGATGGTCGGCGGTTTGGGCGGCGGCTTGGGAACGGCGTCAGCTTCCGGCCCGAAGGTGCAGCCGATGAAGAAGAAGAGGTAAGCGGTGATGGAGTTGGGAAAGAACAGCCGGGCGGCCGGTAGGACGGTCACGTTGTGATCGACTATGGGGCAGCTCCTGCCGACGACTTCGGTGTCGACGAGGGAGACGGTGAGGCTGGTGTAGTTGATGTCCGATACAGTGTAGTTGTCACGGTCAAGATGCAGGATGGGCGTGCCGCCGTCGCAGATGATACCCAAACCCGGGTATCCGCAGTACGATTCCCCGTACTCCGGGATCACTTCGGTTGCGTTGGAAAGGTAGAACGGATAGCGGACGCTGACGCCGCCGCAGGTGTAATTTTGCCGCTGACATTTGGAGGGATCGTAAGTGTCACCGGTAAGATAGCCATGGGAAGCGGCGGCGAAGAGGACGATTAGAATGAGTTGGCCATGGTGGTAGAGGAGAGACATGGCCGATCTGGCCATTTTTTTTCTCTGCTTGGCTCAGGGATTCCGGTGGTTTGGTTGGTGGCTGCCTCCGTTTATAAGCCGTGCGTTAAGCATAACTTGGCAAGGTTTCGGTGAAGGTTGGGCGGCCAGTGAAGTACATGCCCTACATACGGCACATGACAGTTGGGTGGCCTGTAGCAGCTGCGACGCGCCAGCGGCAGCTTACCGCAGCTCCGCAAGTCGCTTGTTACCTTACCCTGTCCTTGTCCCGTCGCGACTCGAGAGCAGGGAAGAATCTTTCGTTTTTCAATTTATTTCGTTAGAGGCTGAAGGCCCGAAATTTCCATTTCGGAATTTCGGTTATAATTTCAGTGAAATTTGGACAAAATATGACCGAAATTTGGATGAAATTTGACCGAATTCAAATGCTGCCGAATTTTGGATGTAATTTGTCCAAATTCAAATGTTTCCGATTTTTTTTGAACGAGACGTATTTATTTCGGAGGGTAACGAAATTTCTAAAATTGTGAACCCTGCTTGAGAGTTGTTTCCTTTTGGTTGGCGTCAAAAGAAAGATGCTCTTGGTGTACGATATTATTTGGCATTTCCATTTAGAAGGTTTGACTGTGTTTTAGAATGATTTTGCATATTCTACTATGCGAAATTGCTAATTTTGCGGACACCCATGAGATCCCCATCTCACGTATGCCGTCGCACACCGTTCTATCCATGTTGAATCCGACCTCAACTGGCGATTCACGCATGTGGGTGAAGGTCAGACATCCGCGAGTTGAAAAAAGTTTTGTCGATCCCCGATGGTTCGTCCCACGTGCACATTCCCTTCTCCTCCCATGTCGTTCCTCTCCCTCGCTCGCGCTGCCACACGCTGCAGTCGAACTATCCCCGCTATTGCATGCGGCTGCGAGCCTCCGCACCTGCGTTTCCCCTTCGCTTCCTCCTAATTGCTTCACCGCACTTCCTCCTCCCCTACCCCAACGCCGTCATCCACCCCGATGCGACGCTCCTCCTCCTCCAGTGGCACACACCCTCCCCCTTCGCCGGCGCCCTTCAACTCGTCGTACGTGCTACCACAGCTCATACTCCCCGTGAGCCCCAATCTTAGGTGATTTTGTTAGGGGTACAAGATAGACGCACAACCCACGTACACGCATGCACGTTCCCTACACACGCTAGGAAGTTAATTGAAGGTTCCATGGCCTCCGAAGTGTGGGTACACGTTGTCCCACTTAACGCACACGCGTGTGTGTACCATTTTATTTCGGCGAGCACGTGCGTTGAACCTGAGGTTCGAACGCAGGCAGGCTAGATGCACGGCGACAGTCCTAGCCAACTGAGCTACGCTTAGTCCTCAGGTGAAATTCTTTCAAACCCTAGGTGAAAGTTTCCAAATCTGATTGCCAAGTTTTTCAAATTTTGGCTTGATTTTTTAAAAACCTGTGGGATGAAAGTTTTTTATGAATCAGTTGAAAGTTTTTTCAAATCAATTGAAATTTTTTGAACTGAATTTGTTTAATCAATTTAAAGGTTTCGAACCAAAAGTTTTTTGAATGAGTTGTAAGTTTTTCAAACCGGAAACAATTTTTTTTGAATCAGTCAAAAGTTTCGAAACAAAAGTTTTTTGAATTAGTTCAGAGTTTTTCGAATCGGAGGCAGAGAAGACGGCGAGTGTCTGTGAGGTGTTGATCTCACGGACTCCCGTAAAATATGACAGTACTGCGGTAGCTAGCTACCGGGGATTTTTTTAAAAAAAGAAGCATAAATCAGTTTGAGTCGATGACTCAGTGGTACCTGAATAAGACCGTACTCGTGAAAGACAGACTTAAGGGTTAAATCTAAAAAACCTTGTAAAAGTCCTTGCATTTATGCTTTATCACTTATCCCTTGTAAGTCATTTTTTTGTTTATTGACACTCGTACAACTCATTCTCCGTCCAAATACCCTCTATAAGTTCATTTTTCTTCTTTTTTATCGCTGACATTTTGCGAATTTTTATCAGATCGCGATGATGTCACACTCTAGCACGAAGTCACACATATCTGATGTGGCTACAATTACCCTGCCCGTGTCCGGTGTTCTTCAAAGAAACAAAAAAAAAAGAAAAAAAAAGAAGAGAACTGTGGGATTGTGATCAGACGGCTAAAAAAGTGACTGAAAAATAAGAAATTTTCAGTTAACTGAGTAATAGACAGTCCCAAAAACAATAGCAAAGTTTCATTTAACCTCTTTCAATGCAAAAATATTATTAATTGATCCCTTGTTATATTTTTCTGGCTCCGTCTCTAGTTGAGTGGCCTGTAGCAGCTAACACGCCAAATTACCGCAGCTCTGCAAGTCGCTTTGTTACCTTACCCTATCCTTGGTAGGCGTCAAAGGAAAGATGCTTTTGGTCTACGATATTCTTTGGCATTTCCATTTAGAAGGTTTGTGTGTGTTCGAATGATTCTGCATGGTCTACTCTGCGAAGTTGCTAATTTGCGGACGCCCATGAGACCCCAATATCACGTACGCCGTCGCGCACCGTTCGATCCGTGTTGAAGCTGATCTCAACCGCCGATCCACGCATGTGGGAGAAGGTCAGGCATCGTGAGTTCACAAAGGTTTTGTCGATCCCCGATGCTTCATCCCACGCGCTCATTCCCTTCCCCTCCCATGCCACTCCTCTCCATAACTCATGCCGCCGTGCGCTGCAGTTGAATCCCCCTTGCCGCCGAAAACAATAGCAAAGTTTCATTTAACCTCTTTCAATGCAAAAATATTACTAATTGATCCCTTGTTATATTTTTCAGGCTCCATCTCTAGTTGAGTGGCCTGTAGCAGCTAATGCGCCAGCTTACCGCAGCTGTGCAAGTCGCTTTGTTACCTTACCCTGTCCTTGGTTGGCGTAAAAGGAAAGATGCTTTTGGTCTAGGATATTCTTTGGCATTTCCATTTAGAAGGTTTGTATGTGTTCGAATGATTCTGCATGTTCTACTCTGTGAAGTTGCTAATTTGTGGACGCCCATGAGACCCCAATCTCATGTACACCGCTGCACGCTGTTTGATCCGTGTTGAAGCCGATCTCAACCGCCGATCCACGCATGTGGGAGAAGGTCAGGCATCACGAGTTCACAAAGGTTTTGTCGATCCCCGATGCTTCATCCCACGCGCTCATTCCCTTCCCCTCCCATGCCACTCCTCTCCATCGCTCACGCTGCTGCCTGCGCAGATTGAATCCCCTTCTTTGCCGCCATCTGGTAAATCATGGCCTCGAGCCTCCGCGCTTGCATTTCCCCTTTGCTTCCTCCTAATTGCGCCTCTACTACCACAACGCCGCCATCGACCCAGACATGGCCCCTCCTCCTCCTCGACAGTGGCGCACACCCTCCCCCTTCGTGTGGTGTCCTTCAACCCACCATACGTGTCGCCGCAGCTCACACTCCCCGTGACCCCCCAATTCCAAGTGAATTTTTTTAGGGAATTAATCAAAGGCTCCACAGCCTTCGAAGCACGGGTACGCGCTGTCCCACTTAACGTGCACACATTTGTGTACCCATTTTATTTCGATGAGCAGGCGCGTCAAACCTGAGGTTCGAACGCGGGCAGGCCAGATGCACAATGACAACCATAGCGAACTGAGCATATCCTCAGGTGAAATTCTTTCAAACCCTAGGTGGAAGTTTTCAAATCTGATTGAAAAGTTTTTCAATTTTTGGCTTGTTTCTTTTAACCTGTGGGATGAAAGGTTTTTATGGATCGGTTGAAAGTTTTTTTTTAATCAATTGAAAAATTTTGAACTAATGTTTTTAAATCAATTTAAAGGTTTCGAACCGAAAGTTTTTTGAACGAGTTGCAAGTTTTTCGAATCGGAAACATTTTTTTTAATCAGTCCAAAGTTTCGAACCAAAAGTTTTTTGAATTAGCTCAGAGTTTTTGAATCGGAGGCATTCAAAAGACGGTGGCGTCTGTGAGGTGTTGATCGCACGAACGCCCGTAAAATATGACAGTACTGCACTAGCTGGCTACTGGGGATAAAAAAGCAGCAGCAGAAATTAGTTTGGGTCGGTGACTCAGTGGTATCTGAATAAGTCCGTACTCGTGAAAGACAGACTTTAAGGGATAAATCTAAAAAACCTTCTAAAAGTCATTGCATTTATGCTTTATCACTTATCCCTTGTACGACATTTTTTGTTTGTTGGCACTCTCGCAAGTCATTTTACGGTACAAATACCCTCTACAAGTTCATTTTTCTATTTCTTATCGCTGACTTTTTGCAAATTTTTTTTTATCAGATCGCGATGATTTCACACTCTAGCACGAAGTCACACATATCTGATGTGGCTACAATTACCCTGCCCGTGTTCGGTGTTCTTCAAAGAAACAAAAAAAAAGCGATGGAAAATAACCTCTAGTCCTATTCCAGTAATCAAAGCATTTCACTTCACAGGAAACGATCGCGTCCAGAATTGGTCTCACCGTCGAACTTCCCGATCGAGTTCGGACTTGCCTTATTCCGCCCTGAACATTTCTGTGCAGTTACAGGCTTGCAGGGGTTAGAAATTTGGTACTTTGAACTTATGCTATAGTTTTCTGACCAATCAAACAGGCTAACAGCGTACACCGTCAGGAAGAAGCAAGCATCAGCGAGCGGCCGGCGCAAGGAGGGACGGAGCCGAGCAACCGATATGGGAAGGCCCAACTGAAAGAAGAAAAACAGAGGAAGGCCCAAGATACCAGCTTTGTGACCTGGTTGGTGGTCCAACGAAATGGTGGGTTTTAAAATTTTAAATCCAAACAACTACTGTCAAATAGATTTCTAGTTCGTATGAATTTGTTAAGATTTGATCACGTAACCTCTGCTCTGCTGCTACTTCTCGAAAGAGCTCTAATTTTCGAACTTTTGTTCGAGAAAAGGTAAGGCCCGAGATGGCTGCTACTACGTATCAACCGAAACCTACGAACCCCAACTAATTAATCCCCTTTTGGCAACATGGAAGAAAGAATAAAAAAGAGGCACCAAATTCGAAGGGCTTGTTCGTTGAATCGCTACTTACCGGCACTGCAATCCCGATTGTCCACTCGTCCGTTGGGGCACAAGCAACCCATAAATTGGTCGGCTTGGTTGTAGCTGCACCGTCCGCTGGATCGCTCGCACCGGTTACACGGGCCACTCGTGTTGTTCCATGCCAACTGGAAGCCCCGACGAAGAAACTTCGCAAATTCACCGTTCCTCCATGCAGGATCCTTTGGGTCGATGGGGTCATATTTGAGCACAGGAACTTCGATGACTTGTTCGCACGCCTGCGGCCAGTTCCCGGGGGGCACATCATGCTTTGGAAGCACAAACGACAGCCCAGTACCCGTGTAAAAGTTTTCGCAGGTGATCTCGCCGATGGCAGGCGGTCGGACGAAGTAAGACGTGAAGTGGCAGCCGAGAAAGAAGACGAGGTAATCGACCGTGCTGTCAGGAAAGAACAACCATGAGTTCTGTGGTAAGGTCACGTTGTGATCTACTCTTGGGCATCTGCTGCTGCCGTCGAGGACCTCCGAGTCGGCAAGGGACACGTTGGCGCTGCTCCAGTAGTTGATGCCCGTGACCATGTACTTGTCGGAGCTGTTGAGTTGCAGGATGGGCTTGTCGTCCTCACACAGGATCCCCAGGCCAGGATAACCACAGTACGAATTGTTGTACCGGTTGATAACTCGTGTGTCTTGAGCACGATAGAACGGGTAGCTGATGTTAACGCTGCCGCAGGTGTAGGGTTGCAGCAGGCACATGGAGGTGTCGTAGTTGTCACCGGCAGGATCGCCAAGGGAAGCGGCAACAAAGAGCAGGAGCAGCAGCAGCAGCCGGTGGCGTAGCAAGAGAGGCATGGCTAACGAAGGCAGGTGGAGTTGTTTTCTCCTTGGTTTGGTGTCTGTACCGGGTGGTTTGTTCGTTGCCGCCCGCCTGTTTATAAGTCGTGATGGCTTGGTGAGTTTCTCCGAAGGCTGGGTGGCCAATGAGAGGGAAAGCCTTGCTTGACCATGACCAGTTGGGCCTTGCCAAACACCAATTAGTGCCACGCAAGTCGGTTAGTACCTCCTGTTGTTGTTCCGTCGAGACTCTGTGTTTTTTAATTGGTTGACGTCCATGGAACAAAGCCTCTTGGTCTCCGATATTTCTGTCTTTTCACTAGAAGGTTTGCATTCCGAATTGCTAAGTTTAATAGTACTCCTAAGTGGCCCCCAGCTACGTAAAGAAACAAACAATGAACTGTCACGTTTTCTAGATGGACGCGGAAGATAAAATTTTGGGAACCACACCCTCTGCCTTTATTCAATATATAATGGCACCAAAGGCACGACGTTGTGGTCCGTCCGATCGGGAATAGATGCTCCTGATCAAAGGAGGAGAGAGATTGATGGTTGGAAAGTTCTCGCGAGGAATTGAGATAATCTCGCCAGGTTTAATCCAGACCGTTTGGTGCTCGATCCAACGGCCACAAAGCGCCAAAAGGCAGGGAAAGGCAGAGAAGAGGAACGGCAGAGTATTTGCGTCCGTCCTGTGGGTCACTCGTTGTAACCAAACTCTTGTTTCACATCGAAACAGGGAGTCAGGGACAGTACGACCCTCTTCTCTAGAAAGCTCCGTGAGCGCATGCAGCAGGCCGACTGATGAATCTGATCCACGAAAAGGTGTGAATCGGCGCAAAGCCGGAACAAGGGGTGCAGTAAGGTTATAAACCATCCTTGTCGAGTGACGAAAGCGGGAACGAGAATTTCTAGTTCTCTGCCTACCCACGCGCTATTGGTTTTTCAGGCAATCGTACCCTGCTAAATTTCCGATTAGATGAGGTCAAACGTATACCATTTGCAATGGGCGCAAGTACCAGCAGCAGGAACGCGCGCGCTCACCGGACAGCAGGAGGCTACGAGATGCAGATTACCGAGCAACTAGATAAGAAAGCGCCAGGGCCGCATGCAATTGGATTTAAGGTCCGGTGACATGCCAAGCGAGGTACTACGAGATGCAGATTACCGAGCAACTGGATAAAACTGAAGGATCGGTTTTGAACAACTTACTTGGTGGAGACGGGGAGCTGGCACCGCTGCTGTTGCAAACCTGGTAGCATGGCTTCGTTGTGTTCCGGTTCCAGGTCAGTTCGAACCCGTTCTTAAGCACGTCACCGTATCCACCAGGACCCGGACCACCCCTTTTCAACATGGGCAGCTTACTTGTCATCATCAGAAAATCTCTCTGTACAGGCGCAACGAAAATCTGGTCGCAGTTCCCAGCCAAGTCATACTCTTGAGGCATGCCATCCTCAGAGGTGAACACGAAGGAAAATTTTCGGCCAGACGGACCATCGGACCCTGCGCAGTCGATTTTGTGTGTATCTTCGTCAAGACCAGGCGGCACGGTGTCGAAGTGGCAGCCGTAGAAGAAGGTGAGGCTGTCATAGGAGCTGGTGTAGTTCAGCAACTCCCGGTCCAAGGTGACGTTGTGGCTGACTTTTAAGCAGCTGGTCCTGCGGAGGGCATCAGCGTCCGCGAGCATGATGGTGTGATTGTCGTAGAAGATGTTCTTGATGGTGTAGCTGTCGTTGCCGAGTTGGATGATAGGGGTCTTGGATTCCCCCTCGCCTTGGCAGGAGATATTCAAATCGGTGTAGCCGCAGGAGTATGATGTGTAATCGGCGGCTTCTCTGGTTCCGTTGGAGAGAGAGAACGGATAGCTGATGTTGACGCTGCCGCAGAACGATTCCGAGCACATGGAACCGTCGTAAGTGCGTGGAAGAGGCGAGCCATGGGAGGCGGGGACATGGATTCCGAGGAAGAGGAAGGGGAAGAGGAAGGGGAAGGGTAAGGGGAAGGGGAAGGACGAGCAAACGTGGTAGGTGAGCCATGGCGAGACGAGGCGGCCGCACTTGGCTGTTTTTAGGCTATACGAGTTTGGTTTGGTGAGCGCCGCCGGATATAAGTTGCGTGGACAGTGGACTTGACCGGGTTTCGCCCAAGGTTTGGTTGGTTGGTTAGTTGGTGAGCCGGAGGTGGGGCACGCGCCTACACATGGCTGAGATGATTGGAAGACCACCGAAGCAACCTGGTCTCTGCGTCTTGGACTCTTGGTGGTTCGTGGCAATGCCAACGAATGGATCATCGGCTGCCTGTAGCTCGGTACAAACTCGATAAGCTCGGCCCCTAACTCCAGCTCGGCCCAAGCTCGGTAGGCTCGTAGTAAGCCCGCTAACAATCAACTATATTTATCAATTTTCAATAATTAGAAAAGCTTGAGTAAGCTTAAGCTCGAGCTTGAGTAAACTTAAGCTCGAGCCTGAGTTTGATGAGAGCTTGGTAACAGTTAACATACAATAATTTTCAATAAAATATGAGACTTATTCGAGAGAAGCTCGATAACAATCAACAACTTACATACAAGACTATGAAAATAACAAGCCCAACCGAACTTTTTGAACTCGGCTTGTTAAGGCCCGTGAACTGAAATTAGGCTTGAGCTCGGTTTATTTGGCGCTCAGGCCAAAGTCGAGCAGTTTGCGAACCTTTAGTTTTTTTTCCCCAGCCTTAGCTGTCTGCTGCGTCATGCATAGGTTTTGTTATTTCGTCCCGGCGAGACACGCACCTCGGTATGGTTTTAGTTGACTTCCATGCCGGTCAGTATATCATGCTAGGCTGCTAGCTACTTGACTACGATATTTTTCTATGCCTTTCTCCGGAAGATCCTTTTTCATATGAACTGAGCACGCGAGCATTGCGCTGTAGGGAATACACTTTCGAATGGTAACTAACATACAGACTGATGCTGAATTATTTTGGGTTTGCTAGATTCACATGAACTGATCCATGTGATCTAATCACAATAATCAGGATGCACTGGTCATATTCTCATGTAAGATAAACTGTTCTCTTCTGTTTGAGAGGTCCTCACTGGAGTATATTTCTTAAGTCGCGTAGGACAGCTATTTCAAAAGGTAAAACGTTACAGAAGAAAATGCACAAGAATCCAAACGCAAAGGTGCTTTACTGTCTCTCTAATTAGCAGGACTGAGTCAATTTGACAATAGTGCATGGCAAGGGCAAACTTGGGCAGAAGTACTCGCATGGAATGCTTTACTCTTCTTGACTTGTATGCTACTACTATGACTTTTGAAATGACAACAATTGTGCGGTAGGTATTTGTACACGTCTAGTATTTGTCTATTGCATGAATTAGCATCTCTACTTGTGCGATGGCCTCTCCGGTGCGTGCCTCATAGATTAGCCTAAACCCTTTGACTCATTTGTTTAAGTTGTAATCATCATCCAAGTAATGTGCAACAACATTAAGATAGACTGCCCATTAGTGGGATGAAGTTCATATATCTGATGTTAAAACAAAAGAAAATGTAACATTCAAGAAGTCCTTTTTCAAACTTGATAGTTTATGTCAGCAGAGTTCTACTATGTCACGCGCAGTTGTTCTCCTATTGATATGTCGGTATTGTGAACAAGAACCGTGTTGGATCGTTCTCTCGAAACTAGAGCTTTCGTCCATCATAATAAGAAGATCCTCGGTAACTATATATCTAGAAATTTCGTCTCTAGCTACCTGAGGGTTGTACATCCATGTACTCACCAAACCATCGATCTCAAAGTTAAGCTGGGTATGGGCGTTCCCCCCGGCGTCCACCTAGCCGCTATCTTATTCAAACATGCCTTCGCGTGCCACTTGGGATGACATGCTCCTCCACCTGAGCGTGTAGATAATTTAGCATGACAATATTTACAGGTGGCATATGCTACCTGACGCCCATCCTCTATTTCAGTGTTGTACTACATATGCTGCCAACACCATGCATGTCAGCCGCTGAAGCCTCCACCCGCTGCTTGTATCGATACATCGACCTCGGCGTTCGAGCTGGACAAGTGGGCAACTTACGGGGTGGGCAAGTGGGTATCCTCGAAGTCCTTCGTTTCGTCCATATGCTGGCCATCCATGTCATAGTCTTCCATGCCCGGGGAGAGTTGGTGAGGATCGATCTCTAGCTCTTGCACTTCGTCTCGGGGAGGAGGACTAGGAGTGTGAGGGCGCGCTCTCCTGCTCGAGTAGTACCAGTAGAAAACTAGAAATTAGAGAACAAGGAGAGAAGAAAGATCTTGGTTGTGTGGTGAAGAAACGAGGAGAGAGAGGGATTTATAGCAATAGAGGTGGTGAGCGTTGCCATTTGCCCATTGCAAAAGCTGCCTACCTCGGCTGCCCGTTGCCTCTCTGCCTCACCCACGCTCCTCTGCTCCTACGTCATGTCATTTCAAAAACCTAGAGCCTATCTGCAGCCTTGCTTGCCAAAGACAAGAAGACTCATCAGCGTTCGTTCTTTGCTACTACCGCCGCACCAACCGCAGCCTCGCCGCCTCCACGTCGGGCCATCTCGCTCTCCACAACTCCGCCTCTCCCACTTCCACTCCCTCTCCCTCTTCGCCACTCCCACTCCCTCTCCGCTCAGCCTCTCTTCCACCCCCACTGCCCCCACTCTTAGCCTCCCACCACTCTAGATCTTTGCGCAGGCGGCCGCTCGTGCAGGAGAGTGGAGGTGGCGGTGCCGGCGGTGACGTGGTGGTACGTAAGGTGAGTAAGGAGATGGCGTCGTTGAGCTCCATCGCCCCACGGCCTTCCCCTGCTGCTCGGCTCTCCAGATCTGGTGAGGGGAGCTGGACGTGCCGGTGACGAGCGAGGAGGCAACGACGACGCGCTCCAGATTTGGCATGGGAAGGCGGCGACACAGTTGGGGAGGTAGCGGCGTGGGCTACGAGTGTGGAGGCGAAGGTGCGGACGGTGATCGTAGAGGCAGAGGCGCAGACGGCGACATCAACCTCCAGATCTGTGCGCGGCGAGGCGAGGCACTCAGCAGAGTTAAGTGCGCGCGTGACGTCGGTTGGCGCTGTCGACAAGCGTGGAGGCGAGGCTTGAGCTCGGCACGACCGATGAGCGTGGAGGATCACAACTCAGCGCGCATCGTTGCCTTGTCGGCACAGTGGTGCGTGCTGATATTGATGAAGAGGTGGCGTGTGCGTGCTAGGCTCGGTGGGCCCACGGTGACGTCGATAACGAGGACGACACGTGCGTCGGTGGCGTGGAGTTGAGGACGGTGTACGCACGGCCGATGGAGAGGACCTGAGGACGGTGTGCCCGTCGGTGGCGAGGTGCACGTTGCGAGGTCGACGGGCGCTCGGTGGCCGCGCACATGCTGGCTAGATGGAGAGGACCTGAGGACGGTGTGCCCGTCGGTGGCGAGGTGCACATTGCGAGGTCGACGGGCGCTCGGTGGCCACGCGCACATGCTGGCTACATCGACGCATGACGACCATGGCCGTCTGTGCTCCTGTCTGCTTCTCCCTCTTTTACTCTCCAGTCTCTGTGTGCCGGGCTGACAGCAAGCCAGCGACAACAACGACAATAGTGGCAGCCTCCCCTATGCCGCGACAGGCCGCGTGCCCTGCCTTCGGGCCGACGTGGCCTACTGCGGGCCGTGCCATCTTTGGACCGGACTGGCCTATTTTGTGCTGTGCTAGCTCGAGCACAGCCCAGACAGATATGTCGTGCCACCCATCGTGCCTGGTCGATGGGCCAGCATGACCTTGTGCTCCATGCCAACCCGGCCCTCCCTTTTTGTGCTGTGCCGGTCGAGCCCGATCAAGCCCGGCCTAATGCCTAGATCTAATCAAGAATGTGTTTTGTTGACTTTATCTTGACCGCTATTTTCTTTATTTTCTCTTT
The DNA here is from genome assembly GCA_036346405.1 of Phyllostachys edulis. Lineage (NCBI taxonomy): Eukaryota > Viridiplantae > Streptophyta > Magnoliopsida > Poales > Poaceae > Phyllostachys > Phyllostachys edulis. Next base: position 46,072,794 of record CM070546.1, on the reverse strand, counting down.
TATGCTGTCCTAACGCATACATGACCTATTGTTTCCAGACTAGTCACTTGAGGGTAGACATATCACTTTGCACAAGAAAAGAAAAAAAAGAATCAGAAAATAAACGGGAAAAAAGAGAGAAGAAGATGTTTCCGCCTGGGCTCATACAAACAAGTGGACATGCACAGTGTAAAGGCGAGACTTCCATTTCGCCATCTAATTAATGAAATAAGAAATGTCTTTCTGAGCAGAGTTTACTGGGGACTGCAGAAGTTACTTTGTTGATGGCTGATTGCAACCTAACTACTTGTACTCCAGTAGGATTACACTGAAGGCTACAGTTTGTTAATCTGGTCATTACCTGGGAACAACTGTACAAGAGCTGGTCCTGAATTCTGTTATTCGGAAACCTTTTTTTTTGTTCTCCGGACATTCATTGAGCAGATAGGTCACTCACTCACCGGTGATTCGGGGTTGTAGTTTGCTTTCACTTAGCCTTAAGTGGCTCGTGTATTTATGCGGTTAGATTTGTTTCAAAGTCTATGACATAAAATAATATAACTTAGATGTATGAGGATATATTTACATATCTTTACGCTATTTAGATTTCTAAGACAACATAAACATTAGAAACGAGAATAAAAGACTGAAAGAAAATATAACTTGTGGAACACAATTGAAATATAAGCTTTATGGAAGAAAATCATTGATCACAATAAGTTGTTGGGGGTTCTTAGAAACATAACCACTCCTGGTCATTCATGTATCATGTAGTTGTATGCACATCTCCCTCTATTTAATCTTAAACAATACGTTGATTCTGTGTGTGAAAAATTATCTCATTAGTTTACATGATATTAGAGTATCTTGCAAAGTCACACGCCAGCTGCTCCACTGAACCGTGTGTCTTCTACCTCTTCTCGCCACCATAGCTTTTCTACTTCAACCTCTAACAACAAGCTCAATTCTTGATCATCCCTCTCAACTGCTATCCCTTCTAACGCAATACTCTACCACATAGTTATCTTCTACTTCTCTCCAATTATTGCTTATTGCTAATCGTCGTGACATCAACACGCATACACGTGCAACCGTTGCCGATCCCAGTCAGGAACACTCGTCACTCTCTCTCCAGTAGCCTTGAACCTACTCTCTATAGTTGCGTCAGCTCTACTTCGAGCTCTTTGCTCCTTTGCTTCTGTACCCACGTGCTTCTATTCGTATGGATGCATGCACGTATATATATGCATGATGTTATATGTGCTTTTCCCCGCATTGATCGCTTCTCTTCTTCGACGTTGGCCAACTCAACATTGTGGTTTCTTCACTAACTGTGGCGACCTCTCATCTTCACTGATATTAGCATGTCTGTTTTATTCACTATCTAATGATATAGAGAATCTTCTTGGCATCGCCAGTGACGTCGTGCCCCTCACTAGTAGGGATGAAAATGGAGCGGATAGTTTCCGGTTGGTCCAGGCTATTTTTGAATACGGATTGTGTTGACTCAAATATTTATCGGATAGTGTCGGATCGGAAACAAATACCCATTTTTTTTTACAGAAATGGATACAAATACGGTAGCTTACTGTCCATCGAATATAAATACGAATACATACTATCTGGAGATTCAAGAGGTCGAATATTTGGAGTTTTATAACCCCATTTCTGCCCAGCCTAGCCCATATGATATACATCAACATGGAGTCAGAGAAATGTGTCTAGAGTTCCTTGCATTCCTAATCAATCCCAATCTATTCACACCTACCAGGCTGCCACCACTCGCTGGCGCCACCCATCATGCCAATGCGAGGCGCCGCCCCTCGTCACGCCACCCATCCTCCATTCCTGCCACCATAATCGTGCCACCCATCTACGGTCTGTACATGCCTACACGTGAGCCTCTTCTATTTAGGTTTTCTTTGTTATCTCCTATGGTCCCAAGTTCCTAATTGATTTCTTATGTGTTGTGTCCACCGTTCTGTCCTAGATTTGTGAAGGAATCTACAACTACAAATAGTGTAAGCAATGCTACATCTCTAGCTTTGCTGGTGCCACAACCACCTGCTACTGATGTTTCTGAACCGACTGATGGTGCATTGGTGCCAGGAAATAAAGTTGATTTGACTGGTGAAACTGGTATCAACTCTCCTGCTGGGAATAGAGGAAAGAAGTGCAGCTCTGATGTTTGGGACCACTATAAGAAATACGAGGTTAAGAAGAAATGACCACTAAGTATTATCGAACTTGTGTTTCTTATTTCTCTACTAGATGTCATGAACCAAGTGTTGCTATGAGCTTGCGAATTTTGATAAACTAATTAATGTAACTTGCAAGTGCCTATGTGTGAATACAGAAAATATGAAGGATTCATAAATATTTGCATCAAATATATGTGTGAATTCAGAAAATATGAAGGATTCATGAATATTTGTATAAATTAGTTACATGTTTAAGTTGATTTCGGGTTTACAATTTAAGGGGTTTTCATGTGCTGATAAATATTTGTGACTGTATTTGTTTCGATTTGTATTCGCTCTGTATATGTATTCGATATTATTGGCATTTGCTATCACGTGTTATCCTCGCTAAAACTTTTATTTTTATTCAAAATTTTAGTTATTTTCATTAGAGTTCGTATACAAATCAAATTGCTAATTTTATTTAATTTATTTTGAATTTTAGTTATTTAGGTATTTTACTTGGAAAAATTTGCTTAGTAACATTGCAAAGATGTACAAACTAAAAAACAACATCGAATGTGAGAATGACAGGTGGGCCATGGGACCACATGTCAGTGATACATCGATGTTATTTTTCAACTCGTGGTTTCTTTATAGTGTTGCTCGAAAAATTGCCCCCATTTTACTTTGGAATTCACACAAAAATCAAATTATGAATTTTTCTTTTTCTTTTTTCTTCTAATTACAATTATTGTTTGTTGGACTTCATGCACAAATCCAATTGCTAAATTTTATTTAATTTTATTCTAAATTACAATAATTTAGGGACCTTGCATTGGAATTCGTATCGAAATCAAATTGCTAATTTTATTTTTTATCTCTGAATTATAATTATTTAGGGACTTTACATTGTAATTTGTGTCAAAATAAAATTGTTACTTTTATTTTATTACTTATTCCGAATTTCAGTTATTTGTTTTTGGATTTTGTACACATTCTAATTGCTATTTTTTGTTTAAATTTTATTCCTAATTATATTTATTTATGGATTTTACTTAGGAATGCGTATGGAAATCAAATTAGTAATATTATTTTATTTTTATTACAAATTTTAGTTATAGATTGTTGGAATTAGTATACAAATTCAATTGCTAATTTCTTTAATTTTTATTATGAATTACGGTTATTTAGGACTTTACTTTGGAATACGTATCAAAATCAAATTACTAACTTTATTTTATTTTCTATTCCGAATTTCAGTTATTTCTTAGAATCCGTATACAAATCTAATTGCTTATGTTTGTTTAAATTTGTTCCAAAGTATACTTATTTAGGGATTTTTTACATAAGGATTTGTATGGAAATAAAACTACAAATTTTATTTTATCTTTTATTCTGAATTTTTTTTATTTATGTGTTGTACTTAACATGAACTCTTTCTTTTAATGAAGATCGTTATAATCTGGACCCACCATGAACAATGGTGTAGATCTTTATCTTTTTACTCCGATTAATATGGAAATTTCTAGCCCGTGAGAATGAACATGGCGACTTATATTTCCTTTACTTTAATAAGATAACTAGCCGAACTTCTCGCACAATTGCGCGGTTAGATACTATATTTCTATGTGTTTCTTTACTACTTAAAAAGAACATGCTGGTGGTGAGTGATGCGTTCTTCGCATCACCCTCCAATCCTCGCAAGTCGCAACCCTCATCCCCCCGAGAAATCGCGTGTCGACGTGTGGACCTGATCTCGTCACCTTGGATCCATTGTGACCCCTTCTCTTTGGAAAATTTATATGAGCGCAGTCACCGCCTCTCGAATCCTTCATGGACCCTTCCTCCTATTTTGCTACTTCTGATCTCACAACCTCCCCCACTTTCCTCGTTGCAACGCCCCCTTCCCCGAACAAATCCCAACAACTCATCTTCCCTCCCAATTAGCGTCGCCCCCAGACCTTTCATCTGCCTTCGCCTCCCAGGAATAAGCCCCGTTCTTGACATCAATGAGGCTAACGTGATGTGGTCCCAACCCTTGGTGGCCAGCACGGTTGCTTGGCACCCGATAGAGTGAGGTAGCGCTAGCGCGCGACTTAAGAAGAGGAGACAGACGCGATGGTAATACTCCAGCTGCATTGCGCCTACACAACAAAACTATCGAGTAGGTAATGCTTTAGTTTCAAGTAAGCAATTCCTCCGACCAATTTTATTCTTTGATAGATATTGTTGTTTCGTGATTGTTTTCTGTCAATGCACCCTATGAACAACACAAGTTTGTCGCTAATGAATTGTACTAATCTGCCTACAAGATGTTCGAGGGAAAAGAAGTTCACATTGAAGCCTTATGAGTTGCTAGCTTGGGCAAAATGTCTAGAATAGCAAGCAACTACTTTCTTCGTGCTAGAATCCCTTCCTAATCAAGACAATGATAAAGCGGCCTTGGACTTGAACTGAGGATTCATAAGCATTTGATTTAACTGATATTTAGATTTTTTTAGAATATATTTACGTACCATGTATGCTATTTTAGATTTTTAAGATATCCTAAATATTGAAAATGATAGTAGAAACTTGAAGGAAATTACAACCCAAAGAACGTAATTGAAGTATGAGCTTTGATGGAAGAAAATCATTGAGCATAATAATTTATCGGGGTTCTTAGAAACTAACCACTCTCTATCATGCATAGATCATGTAGCTGCATGCCCCTATTCTTACTCTATTAGTTATTTTTTTCTTCCAAATTGTATGCATGCACATGTACTTCTATTTAATCTGAAGCAATACATTGATTATGTGTGTGGCAAATTATCTTATTAGTTTATATGGTATTAGAGTACCTTGCTCACGCATACACCGATGCACCATGAGCGACGTACCATGAACTTAGTTTCTCTCACATGTCAACTATACCACAAAATTGTGTATTCTATCTCTTCTCGTTGTCACAGTTTTTTTACTTCAATCTCCAACAGTAAGCCCAAATCTTGATCAATCCCTCTCAACTGCCACTCCTTCAAATGCAATACTTTACCACATAGTTATCTTTCACTTCTCCCCAATTATTGCTTAATGATAACCATTGTGACATCAACACGTATACACATGCAACCGTCGTTGATCCTAGTTGGGGACACGTGCTATACTCTCTCTCAGGTGATCCCGAGCATATTCCCTACAACTACACCATCTCTACACTATTTTTTTTTGCTCCTCTGCCTTTGTACATCCAAGTTTCTATTCGTTTGGATACATACACATGCATGATGTTATACATGCTCAATGTCATCTTCTCTCGTGTCGATCACTCCTCCTCTTCGATGTTGGCCAACTCAACGCTGTGGCTTCCTCACCAACTGCGGTGACCTCCCATCTTCAATGATGCCGACATGTCTGCTTAATTCATTGTCTAACGATATGGATAATCTTTTCGCCGTTATGGGCGACGACGTGCCCTCACCAATGATGTCACGCTTCTAGCTTCCCGATGGCTCCATATCGTCCATAGCTTGCCTTCAATGCAAAACTTCATCTCCTCTTTACGAGGGCTTCCCTATAGTCGAGCTTGTTTTGGACACTAGCCTCTTCATCAACGCTAATGCTAACCACTTGTCATCACAACCCTTGCCTCCTTCAACACTGGACTTTCTCTTCAATGGTTCCGACGAGCAACACAACATTGTCCTCATTGAATTACAAAGGTGAGCGGCATGACATTGTCCTCATCTCCATCGTCGCTGCCTTGGCTCTTCACTTCCCCTGTAGGTCAATGTCTTCTTGCAAGACAGATCAATGCCAATGCACTTTTTTGTGGTCTCCTTCGACACCATTCATGATATCTTCATTATAACTTGTATTTTTAATCAAAATTTTAGTTATTTTTTTATTTAATTCCATAGGAAGCAACAATATAAACACGTGATCTTTAGAGCGAACTTGATAGCTTCTTTTGTGTCTCCTTCGACACCATTCGTGCCATTGTCGTTATAAGTTTTATTTTATTCAACATTTCAGTTATTTCTATTGGAGTTCGTCTACAAATCAAATTGCTAAATTTATTTAATTTATTCTAATTTTTTGTTATTTTGGGATTCTTACTATGGAATTTGTATGGAAATCAAGTTGCAAATTTTATTTATTTTTTATTCCGAATTTAAGCTCTTTTTCTTGCAATTCGTACCCGGATCCAATTGCTATTTTTAAAAATTTTATTCCAAATTACAGTTATTTAGGGATTTTACTTTGGAATTCGCAGTCAAATCAAATTGGTAATTTCATTTTATTTTCATTCTGAATTTTAGTTATGTATGGTTGGATTTCCTATACAAATCTAATTGCCAATTATTATTTAATTTTTATTCGAATTATAATTATTGGAATTAGTATTGAAATCAAAATGCTAATTTTATCTTATTTTTATTCTCAATTTCAGTTTTGTTTGTTGGATTTCGTATACGAATCTAATTTCCAATTTTTTTATATCTTTATTCCAATTATGTGTGGCCGGGTAATCCTATTTGACACTGGGCACTAGCGCGCGGTAAATCTTAAGAGATAAAACGAGGCCTCCGAAAGGAGGCCGAGAAGGGCCGGACATGTTAACTTTTTTTTGCTGTCCGGATCTTAGCTCGCGCCGCCCGCGTCCGTCCGATTTCCAATCGACACCTTCTCTCGTCGTCCGCACGATGCTGCGCTGCGCAGCGTCGTCCGTACGATCAGCCGCCACGTGGGTCCTCTACGCGCGTAGGCACGTGGGCCAGCCTCGCTCCTCGCCACGCGGGTCCACACGGATCCTCTACGCGTATGAACGGAAGAAGTCCGCGAGGAACTGTAGCCTCGTACGAATCCAACCAATCTGCTCCTGTTCCTTGCATTTGCTGAACTTTCCGAACTCCAATCCTAGAAAAGATGAAAAGAGAGGAGGCCCCCCCGCCCCCGCAACTTTCTAGTCCACTGACTGAGGTCTGAGTACTACCAAACTTCGGAAGCAACTGGCGAGCGATCCATTCAACACGGAGTTGAGGCACGAATGGGCTATCGATACGTATACCGGACCGTGGGAAAGAGCTTCTCGCCAGCTACCATGAACCCAGTCTTGCAAGCCGATTCATCTAGTACCACCACTGCTAGTAGTTTTCCATTCGGAAAGATCGCTAAACAACGACGTGTGTTAATGCCCTGTCGGTCTGTCCGTTTCGCGAATGATTTTGATACCCAGGGCAGAACAGGACAGCCCCTGGCTTCAGCTTGCTCGTGCTCAGTGCAACCTCCGTAGCCACGAGGTGTTCACTTCTTGCCATTCTAATGGACCACTGGAAAACACTTATGCAGGAAGCAAGCCCATAAAGAATGAGTTAATTAAGAATTGGTGCGATAAATGGTTTAGATGGTCCGGCCGCTTCAGGTTTCTAAGAAACCGGCCGGGAGACCGTGTAAAATTCCTGTGAGCCACAGATTAGCAAACTTTCCACAAAGACTCGATTGAATCTTCAGGTCAGTGTAGCCGCACTATCCGCCCGATCGATCGCATCTGCCGCACTCCTCGGTGTTGGGGTTGTAGCGCATTTCGAACCCACCGCTCAGCACCTCACCAAATGATCCGTTCGCCGCAGGCGGACCCGTACCCGCGCAACATGCCCTTCTTATGTGCATCCAACACCGGCGCCACCACCACCTCCTCGCACTCGTACTCGTACGCGGCACCCGTGACACCATCATCCGGGAACGCGTACGAACTCTTGTTATATTCTGGTTCTAGGCACCCACGTAATTCCACGGCAAAGGATTTGGAAGCGTTCTTCCTGCAATTGTGTAGGATGGTGATGCTAGAGTTGGACGGCGTGAGCTGCAGCTCGGGTTGGTGGCTCCGAGGCATGGACACGGCTGCAAACTAGCAAGTTCGTGTCGGAGATGGACACTGCTCGGACACGTATTTGAGACATATCCGAAATTAAGCCCGTGAAAAAAATACTCCCACACGCATTCACCATTCGGCCCAGCCCATTTAGCCGAAGCATTGAAGGCCAGCCCATGTGCTTCCCCCAAATCCATCTCGACTCTGCTCGACGCCGCCCCTCCCCCTTTTTCTGCTTGACATGTCGCCGCCGCCGCCCTACTCCCTCCTTCTGCTCCGACGGCTACCCCCTCCCTCCTTCCTTCTCCCCGACGCCCGTCCCCTTCTCCTCCGGCTGCATCCTTCGGCGGCGATTGCCTCCTCCGACGACCGACGGTAAGTCAATCTTCTCATGCTCCTCCCTCTCTACTCTTCATGCTCCTAGATCTGAAAAATACTTGTCCTTAGGTTGGTAATACAATATGCAGCATAGCTTCCTTCCTTAGCTTCCTTTTTCTAATTGCTATTAACAAGTGTATGCTATTTCCACGGGTTTTTAGTTAATTTCCTTTAAACACAACATTCCAGTGATTCCACATAGTGATTCCAGTGATTGCTATTAACAAGTGTAGGACTGTGCATGTAGCAGAGCTTCCTTTGGTCCTTCCTTAGCTCTTCCTTTTTCTAATTGAAGTTTACATGGTTTTAGTTATGGTTCTACTATATTTATCGACCTTGTATGCAATGTGACTTTGATATTAGGAGATGGAACCGGGTGGTTCAAGTAATGAGCAGCAAAATAGCAAGGCTCCGAGTGGAATCAGATCGAGTCCCTAGAGAGGACTCGCGGAGGAGATGGAGGAAACGTGATATTCAAATGCAAGTATTGTCAACATGTGTACACCGGGAGCTACTCTAGAACGAAAGCACACTTGCTCAAAATATCTAATGGTAGAATCAAAATATGCCCAAATGTAATCGTACCTATCTTTATTTCCACCGGGCGAGATGTAAATCACCGGTCGAGAACCAAACTCGGCGCCTTTTGTCTATTGTTTTATTATCGGACATGCATCTCGGTAGCGATTAGGTGGTATGTTGGTATCTTTGATAACGCATTTAGCACCACTAACCTTCTGCGGGATAACATCATTTCTCTTGTACCCTTCGACCTAAGCGTGAATTTTGTCGGCGGAGCGAAACAACACCTTCGACCTTGCGGTGGGTGGCGGCGACAAAGATAGGTACAAAGCATTGCCGGGCAGTCGTAGAAATTTTCGAGAATCTCATCCAATTGCGGTGATTGACATTGGATAGGTATGGCAACACTTTTGAAATGTTTATGACCGATCCTGTTACCTCTCCAGGAGCCGAAGGATCTCCTTGAGATTATCAACGTCCTCCTTATTTGGTGATAAGAAAATCATTGCATCATCGGCATAGGCGGACAATCTTGCCTTCATGAATCTTCGCCTAGGCGTGAGCCACCCGTGTCAACTTAGAAGTGAACTTGCAAAGACTGAAGAAGAGTTAGCAAAAACAAAGCCAAGACATATTCCCTTACTCAAGATGGTTGTTAGGTATTTGTTGTTGCTTAATTACTTTCATTGTAAGAATTAAGTCTACATGTTACATTGTTACTTACATTTACTGATTAAGTTTTTTCTTTTCACGGGTAAATGAATTCTAGATTTCTGGTATTAATATGAAGTTATGATTGATGAAGAATTGAATGAAGAATGAAGAACGAAGAACTGTAGAGGCGAGGAGCCGAGAATCGTATGATGATATCTCTTTATCAATTTGAGTATACTCCAATAATGATTATAAGATACCACAAAGGGAGTTCCACAAAAAATTTCATTAAAATCCACTTTTTATACTAAAATTCGTGCATATACTTCTTTTATATATGAAAAAAGATATATAGCAAAAAGAAAAAGCTCCAATAAAATTTTTTCAATAAGCACAAGATATATATATATATATATATATATATATATATATATAGTCGTGTTCCTGTACACTATTTTTTATAGAAAATGACTAATTCCGTGCCCACGTCCATGCATCATAGGTTGGTGGTGTTGATGGCCAGGTTGAAGCGGAGGCGTGGGCACGGAGTGTTGGACGCATCAACGTGGGAGAGGGAGATGGTGTGCGAGCTGTGGTCGATGCCCAGCACTTTATACTGGTTGTATCGGACGGGGAGAAATAGAGTGGTGTCCTCGCAGAGGAGGCCGAGGCCGGGGTAGCCGCAGTCAGGGGCTAAAGATGAGCTCAGCCAAAACGGGTAGGTGATGGTCAGGTCGCCGCAGGTGGCGTTTCTGCAGGACACCGGGTAGGCGTCGGCTGTGGCGAAGAGGAGCAGAACAGGGAGGAGCAGGGGAGGCATGTTGGGGATGAGGAAGAGGAGGGCGGGGACCGCCGAGATTGAGTCAAAAGTGAGGGAGTTAGGCTGAGAGGTGAGAGCGACCGATGCTTCGACTGGACGCGGAAATTTTGTGCCACGACTGAGAGCACGCGGCAGCTAACGATTGCACGACCTTTCATCCTTGAACGTCCCGTTATTCATTGCGGACGGCGACGGGGTGGGCCACTCGCCGGTGAGTGGTCACTGGCTCACTGCTCAGAATACATTTTACATGACAGTTCGATAAAAGACGTGCCATTGATTACGGTCTACAAACATCAAAAATCAGAAAACGCGTCGGGGCGAAGTTTTGATATCATAATTTGTTGCATGGGATCATTGCTATGGTGTGATCGTTCATGTTGCTCCTGTTAAGGGGCTTGGTCACGTTTGGGTGTTTGTGTATACAGCCTAAGCCTAAGGAGGCACGAAGGGTTGCTGCGACCTAGCGCTTGCGCATATAAGAGGGGGTGAGGATTGGCGCCATCCCCTAACCTTTGAAGGCATCGCGCGACGAGGGCGCCAGGCGCATGTCTGAGGAGCATGTTCGCGCAAGAGGAGGTGAGGATTGAGCGTCGTCCCCTACCTTTGAAAGCATCGTATTATGAGGGCATGAGGCGCATGCCCGAGGAGCGCCCTTGTGCTTGAAGGAGAGAGCGAGGTTCGAGCGCCATCCCCTTAGCTCCGAAAGTAGTGCACGAGGAGGGCGCTTGCACATTGTAAGAGGAGGCGTTTCAAGCATCGTCCCCCTACCTTCAAAAAAAAAAAGAGCACGACGAGGGCGCGAGGCACATGTCCGAGGAGGACGCTTGCGCTTGCTGGAGGAGGCAAGGTTTGAGTGTCGTCCCCCTACCTCTGAAAGTAGCACACGAGGAGGGCTCTTGCGCATTGTAAGACGATGTGTGTTTGAGCGTCGCCCCCCTACCTTAAAAAATAGCGCACGACAAGGCGCAAGGCACATGTCTGAGGTGGGCGCTTATGCGTGCAGGAGGAGGCGTGGTTTGAGTGCCGTCCCCTACCTTCAAAAACAGCGTGATGAGGCCGCGGGGTGCTTGCCCGAGGAGAGCGCTTGCGCTTCAAGGAGGAGGTGAGGTTTGAGCGCCTCTACCTCTAAATGTAGTGCACGAGAAGTGCTCTTGCACATTGTAAGAGGAGGCTTGTTTCAGTGCCGTCCCCCTACCATAAAAAACAACACATTACAAGGGCGCAAGGCGCATGCCAGAAGGAGGGTGCTTGCGCTTGCAAGAGGAGGCGAGGTTTGAGCGCCGTCTCCCTACCTTCAAAAATAGCGCGCGATGAGGGCGTGAGTCGCGTGCCCGAGGAGAGTGCTTGCGCTTGTAGGAGGAGGCGAGGTTTGAACGTTACCCTCTGCCTATGAAAGTTACACACAAGGAGTGTGCTTGCACAGTGTAAGAGGAGGCTGGCCTTCGAGGTGAGGGGATGCCCCTCGTTTGTGACCAAGGGTAAGGTACCTACTCATTTTTGAGTGAGGGGGTATAGAACCCCCTCGTTCATGGCGAAGGGGGCATACGGGGAACCCCCTCATTTTTGAGGGAGGGGTGCGGCACCCCTCGTTCATGGTGAAGGGGGTAAGCGACGCCTGCCGAGGCATGACCGTCGAAGTGGGGGACTCTCTTGTCGCCGAGTTGTGGCCTTCGAGGCAAGGGGTACCCCCTTGTGTGTGACGAGGGGGTAAGATATTTCATCATTTTTAGGGAGGGGGTGCGATACACCCTCGTTCATGGCGAAGGGGGTACACCCGTGTACCCCCACCCCCTCATTTTTAGGGAGAGGGTATGGTACCTCTCATTCATGGTGAAAGGGGTACATGACGCCTGTCGAGGCAAGACCGTGCAGGGGAATCCCTTGTCGGCGAGGCGTGGCTTTCGAGGCTAGCGGATACCCCCTAGTTTTTTTTGTAGCATGATGATTTTTCATTTGTAGGCCGAGGCAATTTTGGCCGACATAGTGTACGCCAGGGCTCTTGGGCCATGCACAACATTTTTTTTATACATCGAGCACTCGCGTGGAACGTCGAGGTGTACGCCGGGGCCTTTAGGTCATGCACAACATTTTTATTCTATGCACCGAGCACTCAGTGGAGCGTCGAGGTGTACGCTGGGGCCCTTGTGCCATTCACGGCTATTTTATTTTATACACCGGACACTCACATGGGGCGTCGAGGTGTACTCAGGACCTTGAGGGTTGGAACATTTGTATTCACTAGGCACCTATATAGCAAGCTACCTTTTACCCGTTCTTCGTACTCGTTAGGCTTCGTGAATCCCTTTGAGATCCTTAAGCCTCTATCCTTAATGTTTGGCCCCGCAGCCATAACACATGAGTTCTGACATAATTTAATTTGAAGGAGCAGATATATTTTATACTGGTATGTGCGGTTGGCCATGTATTAATTAGCAGCCACCACGTAAAGCTGCACTCCTGCCACAACACTTGATAACATCGAATGTGATTATTCTTGCATGTGAGCGCTTCCAACTATACTTATCAATTCCATTCCGGTACTAACTGTAATGGTCGAAACATGCCATAACAACACCTAAACCGGCACAACGTAGCCTCGATCTCGTACCGGTCTTAATACCGGTCAATACCGGCCATTCCAGCCCATTCGGTCCATTCCGACCATTCCGGTACCTGTCAAAATAAATTCAAAATTGAAGTGGCCACTTATTTGAATCAGTTCGGAAGGTCGAGTCCACTACTACTCTTTCGATAAGTAAAATTATGCTAGACTAGTATGCTAGACTATGGTAAAATACATGAAATTATAAACACATGTTGTATTATTTAACTACATATGACCTTTATATTTATGAAGTAATTGAACGGTGCGTCATTTTATTCCATGGTTATGTATTTGAAGTGAGATTCCAAGTGAAATTATGTGTGCATATAATTACACACACACACACACATCTATATATATAGACGTATTCCATACTAAGAGGCAAACCGGAATGGCCTCCGGAATGGAATTGATAACTATGCTTCCGATCCAACAGGCTGTTCGGTCAGATGGTGGGGGGTTAACATCGTAGCTAGCCTACCAGTTTTGTGTTCGAGTCCCCTCTGTTATATTTTTTAGATAATGGTCCCCTGTGTTATGTGTGTCGTCCTAACTAATAAAAGAAGTAGTTTACTGTCGCGCGACATAAAAGAAGGAGTTTACTCCTACGCGATGGGACAATGTCCTTTCTCCGTCGCGTTAGCTTGGTCTACAAACCGCTCATGATACATCGGCTATCACTGCATTTATTTCAATCTAAACTGGTTGTGCTAGTCAGATATCATGGATGGTTTTATCTACAAACCGTCCGTGATAGTCAACTATCACAAAAGGTTTCATCTACAAACCGTCTGTGATAGTCAGCTATCATAGATGATTCTGAGTTAATAACCGTCTGTAATAGTCTGCATCACAGACGGTTCAAAAACCATCTATGATGACCTCATGTCATTACTGACCCATAAACTCAGATGGTTCACGGAACCGTCTGTGATGACGTTTTTGAACCGTCTGTGAAGACCTTTTATGTAGTAGTGCCCACTTCTTCTTCACATGCACACATCAAAATTCATCTCGCGCCGCGACTCACCACCTATGACGGCGATACCATGGAGAAGAGGTGGCGTCAGGGAAGGGAGGTGATGCAGCGACGGTGCACGAGGAAGAGGTAGGGACGAAGGCGTTCTTCCCTTGCCGCGCCGCCGTCTCAAGTTCACTGCACCATGTCCTCTTCATCCTAATCCCCCTTGTGCCGCCTCCTCCTTGTTTACCATCGCCGCCTCCTCCTTGTTTACCGCCACTCTCCTCCTCCTCCTCCCGCCTCCCATCTCCTCGTCACAATATGCTTGGCGAGGGCTGCAGAGGCCAATGGCTGTGAGAACCAAGTCATGACTTGGATTCAGAGTGGAAGAAGGTGGCTATTGATGTGTAGCCCTCTTCCTTGCAAGTCGGCAATGGCTGGAAATGGGCAGCACGTCAGGGAAGGAAGTCGGCATCAACTTTAACTTCTAAAGGTAAACAATATATGAGCTCAAAATTTTAATTTTCGGGTAGTAGTAGGTGATGCAATAGACGAGTTAATGTTTCTGTTTATATATGTGTGAAAGAAAATTAATATTTATTATGCGATTTAGGATTTTGTTTGCTATATGAATCACTCACTTTTGAGATTCCGTTGTAATGCACGACCACCCTACTAATTTGCGATGAAAAGGGAATGGAATAGGCAGACAAGCAGGCAGCCCTTGAGTCCCCACCGGATGTATAGTCGCACACATGCGTGTGAAGAATTTAGACTCGTCATTATGAGTTAATGGAGTATTTTGGTGATTAATGACAAATCTAAATGTGAGACTAATATGTTTATTGACTATGATATTGTTTAGTCTTATTTGGATGAAAATGTGAAAATCATGGAGGTATGCATTCGACATCATATTCTTATATATTGTTGGATTTCTCGGATCCAAAATATAGGTTGAACTCCACAAAAAGTTTAACTTGAATATGTGCATACGTTTTTATTACACATTCGTGTATGCACACATTTAAGGGGAGTTCACTCTATGTTTTGTGGTTTCATTAGTATTGATCCATATTTCTTTATCCACATATATTGGGGATCTTTACTTTGAAATATATCCTTTGAGTATATAAAACTTATGTAGTTCATATATACTCATATTACTTTATATTCAATTATTTGCAATTGTGTTGTGGGACTAATGTGTGTGCTAAGATGTGTTCAAGGCTTAGTCCCGAAGTTTGAATGATGACATGAAAAGGAAATGCAAAGATGGTAAAAGATTGACATGGCTCAAGACAACGGAGTCATGCATTGCATTTTAAAAAGCTTCTGGAAGAAGTTCAATGGAAATCGGTATGACCGCATTTGGTAAGCGGTATTACCGATGTGTAGTAGTACCAGAGTTTATATGGCGGAACTACCGCATAGAGGTATGACCGCAAATCTGTTGGCGGAACTACTGCAACTCGGTTGTACCGAACAAAGTGCGGTACATTTTTTTTTACAGAAAGTTGCATTTTTGGAGTTTGGTTGCTCCCTGGAGGTGCGGTAGTACCGCAGTGCTTCTCGCGGAATTACCGCAACCTGGTATAACCGAGATTTATGAAGCGGTACGTTATTTCCAGTACGTACCAATTTTGGACCTCAAAGGGAAGTGGTCGTACCGCACTTGTGGATCGGTATGACCGGAGAGCGGAACTACCGCATGATCAATGGCGGTAGTACTGCAACTTTCTGCAATGGCTTGTTTAGAAGCATTTATTGCAGGTATATTTTGGTAATTATTGTTAATCATTGTGGGACTAACATTTTCCATGAGTTGGATGAATATGTTATGTTCGAGGGTGATGAAGACTTTGGATAACATCATGAATTGATCGTCATCAAGTCAAGGTTCAAGAAGAGGATGCATCATGTGTTGATGCATATTAAGATCTCCAAGAGGAGATGATCATGAGTTGATCATCAAGTTAAGAGAAGACCCATCATGTGTTGATGGGGGTCAAGTAAAGGATGCATCATGGGTTGATGCATATCAAGACGATGACCCAGACTTGAAGTGAAGATGTGCGTCATCAAGCTTTAAGAAGATGCTCAAGGCAAAGGTATGACTAGCTAGGGCTAAGGATGTGTTCCTAGTCTTTTACCGGTCTTGGTGTTTGGTTGGAAGATTGGATTACTAGTGTAAGTTTGTCGTACTATTAAGAGGGGTCTTGTCTAGTAGCTTGAGTCTCATCATGTGTTGATAGCTCAATATTACTTGCTCTAGCTCTCTATGGTATGATGCTATTATTTGCGAATGTGTTTTGCAAATAGCCGAGGCTCATACATTTAATCCTTGTAGCATGTGACTATACTTTGCAAATGTGTTTTGCAAATAATTGAAGTCCATGTACCCACTCCTTGTGGCATGATTTAAGTATGCAAATGTGTTTTGCAAATTGTTGGGATTCATGCATTTTCCCTTGGCATGGTCTAAGAGTGTTTGTTGCTATTTCTTTGGACTTAGATCGTGATAGTGGCTCTTTGGAGTTGTGCTTTTGATTTGATCAAATGTGTTTGAGATAAATCAAATAGGTGGGTTGTGTAGCCCTCTGAATAGGCTTTCCATAGGTTCAAGATCACTCAATTCCAACATCAGAGTCAAAAGTTATAACCTTTTTACCGAGTGTCGTCTGTGCTGATTTTGGGCAGCGGAACTACTGCCCTTTGTACTGACGTACTACCGCAGAACGGTAGTACCGCACCAAAATTTTAACAGCTAGTTTTTGAGCCTTTAATGCACCATTTCGACCGTTGAGCCAAAAACGATAGTACCGGCCTTTGATGGCGGTACTACCGTATTTCGGCTGAATTTGCTGATTTATGCTCCCAATGGCTAGTTTTTGTGTGTGGGCTATAAATACCCACCTTGGCCGGTTGAGAGACAACTTTTGGTATCCCATTTCACTCACTTGAGCTAGTGTGAGATTCTCCTCTCAATTGTGCATGTGTTGCACCTTGTGAGCAAGGAGAGAGGTCTCTAGTTGCATGTGTTGCATCTAGAGATGAATTTCATATCCACTTGAGCTTGTGCATTCGTTGCACGTGGTGAGAGTCAAGTAAGAGGCTTGGCTTATTACTCTTGGTGTTTGCCGACACCCAGACGGCGTGGAGGCGTCGTGGTCCGATGATCTTCTCAAGAAACTTGTGAGAAGACCCAGCGTGTTGTGAAGGTTGGAGCTCACCTATCCGGAGCGGGAAAGAGCTACTACTAGTGGAATTGAGGTGTTTGGTTTAATTCGTGGAGTCAGTCCTCCAATTAGTTTGGGCTTACCTCAACGTGGATTAGGGGAGACCGGCAAGTCTCCAGACACCACAGTAAAACGTCATTGTGTCATTGTGGTTTGCTCTCAAGTGATTTACTTTGTGCAATTTACATTCCTAGAATTAATTTGCTTTTATGTCTTTGTATATTTACTATCATTATTAATAGACTTATATTGTTGGTGTACTTAGTCAAGACTAGTTGATTTAGATTTTAATTGAATAAAACCGAATTGATTTACAATTCCGCATAAAACTCAGTTTTAACCAAAAGATTTTTAAAACCATCTATTCACCACTCTCTAGTCAGCCTCCTCGATCTTACGTAGTGCCAGTGCCACTAGCAATCGAAGACCCAACTGCTCCATCAAAACTAATCGCGCCCCGCCACGTACCCCGCCACCTAACCCCCAACCCCACCAACCTTCTCTAGGCAAGTCATAGTCGTGCAATACAAGAAATAAGTTTAGTAGTCTGCCTGTCCTGCGGTCGCCACCAAATGATCGATCGAGCACATGCATCGAACCAGCTAAGCCAAGCAGCCATAGTAGTACGTGCCGTGCCACTGTGTTTCTCAATTCCTCGCCATGCCACTCCTCTTCCACCTCCTCCTCATCGCCGTCTCCCTCGCCCCTTCGGCCGGCGACAAGTACAACGCCAGCATGTGCCCGACGTCCCTCTCGTGCGGCGACAACGTCGATATCCACTATCCCTTCTACCTTTTCCAAGAATCCGAGGTCATCAACGGAATCGCCAATTCCTACTGCGGCTACCCCGGCATGGCGATCGCCTGCGTGCGCGGCCACCCTGTCCTGCAGCTCAACAACGACAGCTACACCGTTCTCAGTATCGACTACGGCAACAAGACCATCTCCCTCGCCGACACGGACGCTCTCGACAGCGGAAGCTGCCCCAGGGTCCGCCACAACGTGACCATCCCGCCACTTCTTGCCCCCCTGATGAAGCTGTCCAGCTCCGCCAACTACTACCTGTCCTTCTTCTTCGACTGCGCTTTCACGCCGGCCACCCCCGCGCCGTCGGGCATGGAGCCGATCAACTGCAGAGGATTCGATGGAGGAACTGGATCGTCTTACGTGCTTCGGCAACCTGACGTGCCCGCCGGAGACTGGCCACGGGCGTGCAAGGAAGCCTACGTCGTGCCTGTGCTCAGAGATAGCCTCTGGAGCGCGCAGAATTATTCGCAGTTTGCGGAGGGCGAGTATGGTGCGGTGCTGAAGCAGGGGTTCCAGTTGACATGGGACGCGAGCGCAGGGCCGTGCTTGGAGTGCGAGCAATCCAAGGGGCAGTGCAGCTACAATCACAGCGGCGGATTCCTGGGTTGTTTGTGCTCCGACGGGCGTGTGTGCGATCCGGACCGTGGTAAGTCTCTTTCTCGTGCAAACGTATTTACTTTCAGGAAAGCAATTTACTTTTCACTTCTATTTAGCACTAACTTTCGTAGTAACACTGTTGCGTAATTGCATTGTGCGATGCCAAGTACTGCTGTTCTAGGAGTTTAGGATGATAGTCAGGCACTCCTTCACACACCTTGTTGAGTAAAAACTAAAAAATGACATCTTGTTACTGTTTGCTAACTGCCTTGGTGGGGAGTGGGGACGGTGCTGACAAACGGCCGGATGGTACCGACTTACTTGAACATCCTTTCCAGACTGCAGAACTCTTCTGATTTTGACTTCTTTCTTCTCCATTTGCCGCCTGCTCTGCTAATCGAGCGCTCGGTTCTCTTCTCCTCCGTCTGTTTCCACTAGGGCTCTAGGCAGCAGCGGCTTGTGAACTGTGATGCTTGTTGACCACTAGGCACCAAACCAAGCAAGCAACCCAATGCTTTAGACGGCATGCGCTGTGAACGGTGGTCGTCGTCAGTTATGACCTAGCCTAGCGTGCTGCGAACCCAAATTTGATTCGGATGGGTGACGCGAGCGAAACGAGTGTCACGCCACTCCTGCTCACCAAAACTAGCGGTACAAACCGCCTCAAATCTTTGACTTTAACCTCACTGTACCAGTAGTTTATTCTGCTTGAGCCGTCAGGGAAGGAGAAAAAAATAACTGAACCCATTAAATAGCTCGACGTCATGACACCATGTTCCGTTTCCTGAATTCTACCCAGCCATCGCCTCTTGACATGTCACAATGGACCATGACCACTGCAAATGACTAAACGGCCATCTTAAGTAAGCACACTGCTAGTTAAATAACGTAGTGATGGCCCATTTTGCCGAGCAATCTGGCCAGCTGGCGTGGCGGGCTGCCTGGCGAGCGTGGCGAGCGTGATTATAATGGCCTTGATTAAAAAAAGAGTTTGTGTTAAGTATAATATATAAATAACAAAAATTTAGAATAAAAATAAAATAAAATATAGTAATTTGATTTCCATACAAATTCTTATGTAAAATCCTAAACAAGTATAACTTGGAATAAAACTAAACAAACATTAGCATTTAGATTTGTATACTAATTCTTAAAAAAAACTGAAATTTGGAACAAAATATAAAATAAAATTAGAATTTAATTTCGATCGTAATCCAACGTAAAGTCCCAAAATAAGTGTAATTTGGAATAAAAATTAAAGAAAATTAGCAATTAGATTTGTATACTGAATTCCAACAAACATTAACTTAAATTAGGAATAAAAACTAAAATAATATTAGTAATTTGATTTCCATACGAATTCCTAAGTAAAATCGTTAAATGAATGTAATTGAATAAATTTTAAACAACAATTAGCAATTAGAGTATACGAATTCCAAAAATAAATAACTAAAATTAGGAATAAATAATAAAATAAAATTAGAAATTTGATTTCGATACTAATTCCAATGTAAAGTACCTAAATAATTGTAATTTAGAACAAAAATAAAATAAAGTTAGTAACTTAATTTCGATATTTAATTCCAATGTAAATTGCCTATAATTGTAATTCGAATAAAAATTTAAGAAAAATTAGTAATTGGATTTGTATACGAATTCCAACAAACAATAATTGAAATTCAGAATAAAAAATAAAAGAAAAATTCACAATTTGATTTCCATATGAATTCCATAGTAAAATAGGGACAATTTGCTTAGTGTCGACAATCGAGTCGCCGATCTTACGAAATAAATAGAGGAAAATGACAAAGAGTTCTTGGGAGAGAATGAAACTACTCTTTTATTGCTATGAATTGGCTAATACAAAGGGTGCCCTCGACAAGGCAGTGGACTAATCCTAATTACACTGAGCATAATGCTTGCTATACTGCAGAATCAGACTTGAAACATGAATCTAATGCCAATTGTCATGCTTCAATCTGATGCAGTCTGATCACCTCGTTCCTTTGTGCTCCATCTTTAAATAACCGTCGAAGATGTGACAGTTGTTCCTGGAGAGGCACTTGTTGGAAGTGACGCGACTGGTCGGAGCGAGGCAGCGGTTAATGAAATATCAACTGTTCGGCGGTTGAATGTGTGTGAGACACTTCAACCGCATGGTGGTTGTTGTCAGTGTCTTAGAACCATGAAACGTCATATGGTTTGGAGCAAATATAACATGTATTCCATTCATCACACGGTATGGAATATACTTAGAGTTAGATCCGGATGCCACTTCATTGCTTCTACGAGCAGACATCTGGTCGAAAACTAGGTACAGGACCTCATCCGACCAGGATACTTATTATGTAACCTCTGGAATCCTTACGAACACAGAGTTCGTTAGCCTTAGGGGTTACGACCATGAAGACATATGATCTTTTATTATGTATTAAAGTAATACATAAAGATTTTAATCTTCATCACTTAGTAACACTACAAAGATACGAGATGAAAAATAACATCAATGTGTCACTGACATGTGGCCCTATAGCCTATGTGTCATCCTCACATTAGATTTGTTTTCCAATTTGTACATCAATGCAATATTATTGAGCAAATTTTCCCAAGTAAAAATACCTAAATAACTAAAATTCAGAATAAATTAAATAAATCTAGCAATTTGATATGTACACCAACTCCAATAAAAATAACTGATATTTTGAATAAAAATAAAAGTTACAATGAGGATAACGCGAATGGAATCGAAGGAGACTACGAAAGAGAGGAATGGCGCCAATTTGTCCCGGAAGAAGACATTAGCTCATAGGGAAGTGAAGAGTTGAGGCAACGGTGACGTAGATGATGACAATATCGCGCTGCTCACCTTAGCTGTTCAACGAGAAAAATGTCATGCTGTTCCCCGAAGCCGTTGAAGAGAAAGTCCAGTGTCAAAGGATCCAAGACCACGATGAGGCGTTGTGAGCATTGACTTTGTTGAAGAAGTCAGCGGCCAAAAAAGCTAGATGATAGGGAAGTCCTGATAGAGAGGAGATGAAACTTTGCATTAAAGATGAGCTTTGGACAATATGGAGCCATTGGGTAGCTAGGAAGCGTGTTGTCGCTGGTGAGGGCCACGATGTCATCGGTGATGGTGAGAAGATTCTCCGTCTCATTAGACAACGAATAAAGCAGACATGCCGACATCAGTGAAGATGGGAGGTTGCCGCGGTTAGTGAGGAAGCCACAATATTGAGTTAGCCAACGTCAAGAAGAGAAGCAATCAATGCGGGAGAAAAGGACAATAAGCATGTATAACATCATGCATGTGTATACACATGCATGCATCCATACGAATAGAAGCACAGACGTATAGAAGCAAAGGACCAAACAGCTCGAACTAGAGATGATGGGGTCGTACATAATAGGCTCAGGGCTACTGGCGAGAGTGTGACGGTGTCCCCGACTGGGATCGATGATGGTTGCACATGTATGCATGTTGATGTCACAACGATTAGCGGTATGCAATAATTGGAGAGTAGTAGGATATAACTATGTTGTAAAGTATTGCATTGGAAGGGGTAGTAGTTGAGAGGGATTGATGAAGAATTGAACTTGTTGTTGGAGGTTGAAGTAGAAAAATTGTGGTGACAAGAAAAGATAGAAGACATATGGCTCGGTGGAGCAACTGGTGTGTGAGGGAAGGTAGGTCGCCCATGGTGTATCGATGTATGCGTGAGTAAGGTACTCTAATACCATGTAAACTAATAAGATAATTTGTCGTGCCATAATCAACATATTGCTTGAGATTAAATAGAGGGAGATGTGCATGCATACATTTAGGAAAATAGTAACTAATGTAGGAAGAATATGGCCATGCAGCTACATGACGCATGCATGATAGAGAGTGGTTATGTTTCTAAGAACCCCCCACAACTTATTGTGATCAATGATTTTCTTCCATCAAATCTCATACTTCAAGTACATTCCACAAGTTGTATTTTCTTTCAAACTTCTATTGTTGTTTTCCAATGTTTATCACGTCTTAAAATCTAAATAGCCTAAAAGATATGTAAGTATATCCTCAAGCATCTAAGTTATATTATTTGATACTATAAACTTTAAAATAAATCTAGCCGCGTAAATGCGCGGGGCACCTAGTAGTTATCTTATTAAAGTAAAGAATAAAGAAGCCCACCACGTTTTCCCTCAATGGTTATAAATTACCATACTAATAGGCGGCAAAAAAGAAAAATCTACACCGACAATTATGGTGAGTTCAGATTATAACGGTTTAGATTAAAAGAAAAGTTCATATCAAGTACAATAAAAAATAACTGAAATCTGGAATAAAAAATAAAATTGTCAATTTGATTTCCATACGAATTTGTAAGTAAATCCTAAATAAATATAATTGAAATAAAAATTAAACAAAAATAGCAAGTGGATTGGTATACTAATCCAACCAAAAGTAATTGAAATTCGAATAAAAATATTATAAAATTATAATTTTGATTTAGATAAGAATTTCAAAGTAAAATCCCTAAAAACTATAATTTGGAAAAAATTTAATATTATCAATTGGATTTGTATACAAATTCAAAATAATACATAATTGAAGTTCGTAAAAAAATAAAAATTTGCAATTTGATTTCCATACAAATTCCAAATTAAAATCCTATATAACTAAAGTCTATAAGAAAGTAAATAAAATGATTAATTCCTTATATGCCACTGGAAATTTCCTTATATGCCTTATTGTGTCACTGACTTATGAGTTCGAGTCATATGTCAATAGCACAATGAGTGACATATAAGGGATAATGCAAACTTTCAATGGAAAATATGGAATCGTCCCTAAATAAATTTGATTTGTATACGTCTCCAATAAAAAATAATTGAAAATTTGAAAATAAAAGTTGATAGCACGAATGGTGTCGAAGGAGACCGTGATAGAGTACAATGATGTCGATATGTCCCTGCAAGAAGTCATTGACCGATGGGGAAGCAAAGAGCCAAGACGGCGGCAACGAAGATGATGACAATGTCATGCTGGCCACCTTAGCCATTTGACGATGACAATGTTGTGCTGCTCATCGGAATCGTTGAAGATAAAGTCTAGAGTCAAAGGAGACAAAGGCAACAATGACGAGTTGTGAGCGTTGGCGTTATCGAAGAAGTCAGTGGAAAAAAACTTCGATGATGGGGAAGCCTTGGCAGAGAAAAGATGAAGATTTGCATTGAAGACGAGTTATAGAGGATATGAGGCCATCGGTAGCTAGGAACGTGTCATCACTGGTGAGAACTGGAGATGGCGAGAAGATTCTCCATATTGTTACACAGCGACTAAAGCAGACATACTAGCATCAGGAAGATGGGAGGTCACCGTGGTTAGTGAGGAAGCTATAGTGTTGAGTTGGCCAACGTCGAAGAGGAGGAGTGACTGACATGTGAGAAGAGGACATCGAGCACATATAACATCATGCAAGTGTATATACATGCATGCATCCATATGCATAGAAGCACATGCATACAGAAGCAGAGGAACAAAGATCTTAGAGTAGAGATGGTGCAGTCATAGGTAATAGGCTTGGGGGCACCAGAGATCCCGTGACGGGTGTCCTCGGCAGGGAATGGCAACGGTTGCACGTTTATGCATGTTAGATGTCACAATAGTCAGTATTAAGCAATAATTAGAGACAAGTAGAAGATTACTATGTGATAGAAGTACAAGGGGTAGCGCTGAGAGGGATTGATCAAGAATTGGGCTTGCCGTTGGCGGTTGAAGCAGAAAACTTGTGGCGGCGAGAAGAGGTAGAAGAGACACGGTTCGGTGGTGTAGCCGGCGTGTGAGGGAAGATAAGTTAAAGGTAGGTCACCCATGGCGCATCGGCGTATGCGTGAGCAAGATACTCTAATACCATGTAAAGTAATAAGATAATTTGCCGCACACATAATCAATATATTGCTTGGGATTAAATAGAGGTATATGTGCATGCATACGTTTTGAAAAAGAGTAACTAATAGAGAAAGAGTAGGGACATGCAATTACATGATCCATGCATGATGAAGACACTACTAGAAATCCCCGATTTCCCTACAGTTTAAAACGTTCCCTAGTAGTGGAATTGTAATTCAAAGGAAAGTATCTATCCTTAGGGTAAGGTAAAAAAAACCTAAGGAATGAAATCGTTCCCTATTGTTTACATAAATTACTAAGGAAAGACTATAGAGAGAGAAATAGACTATGCCATGGTGGCAACTTTCCCTGCTCGGATAAGTAAAACCGTAGGGAATGTATTTTTCATTATTGTCTTCAATTTTTTTTATTGTCCCGCCGTTTCTTTTTGCTGGGCACGACATTTTCTCAGGCGCCACGCCAGTTTTTTTTAGCCGCTCTACTTGTCTTCGTTCCAAATTCCCCAAACCCACTCATAGCCCTAGCAGGCTGCTGCCCAAGCACCGCCGTCCTTCCCCGAGCGGTGCTGCTCCTTGCCCTCCTCCTCCTCCTCGAGCCGTCGCCCTTTCCTTCTTCTCCTCCTCCTCCCGAGCCGTCCTTCGCTGCCCCGCCGCTATTGTTGCTCCCACGCTGCGTCCGCCACCATCCCCGAGCCGCCTCTTCTCCCGACAAGTTGCCGCCATTAGCCTCCTCCTCCTTCTTCAGCCGTCGTCGTGCCGCCGCCCTTGCCCTCCTTCTTCTCCTCCTCCCTGAGCCGTCACCACACTGACCCGACAGAATTCTGTTGCTCTGACGCCATCATTGCCACCGCCCCGAGCCGCCCTTTTTTTCTCAAGCGCTCATAAAGCGGACAACCTTAATGGCTAACAACAGCGACGAGAACGACGATCGGCGAGCAACCACCGTCTCAAGATTCTAGTTTCCTTTGGAGCCCTCGGCCACACATACACCGACACAACTACAATACTTCTCACAAACATCACTAATACTCCCTCACAGACTATTTTTTCTCTAACTAAAGTTTTTTATCGCTGCTACTTACATACAAATCAACAACATTTCGATTTTCTACTTTTTTTCTCTAACTACAATTTCCTACGAGTGCTAATTATACTACTATTTTAACTAAATAAACTATTTACCTACTAAAAAAATACACTACAAAATAAAACAAACTTACCTCGCAGTCGAATTTTTCCTCCTCTTCTCCCTCTCCCTCTCTTGTTTCCTCTCCTCTTCCTCTCTTTCTTCTCCTTCTCACGCACAAAAACTTCTGTTTTCTCTTTCCAAACGCGATCGGCCGGGGGGACCGTGCGGGGCTTTATATAGCCAATCCAGTCGCCGAACCGTTAGCGATCGGAACATCTCGATCATAGTGCGGTTGGGTGACTGGATCCTATCGCACAACGGTTGGGCGATTGCAATAATACCGCCCAACGGTTCGGCGCCTGCAGTATAAATGCCCAATCGTTAAGCGGCTGGATCCAGTCGCCCAACCATTGAGCGATAGACGTATATTTCAGTAAAAAAAAGATCGTAGAAATATTTTCGTAATTTCTAATAAAAAATAGATTATTTAAAAAAAAAATTCAACCAAACCTTGGGCGAGACCCGGTCAAGCCCACTGTCCACGCAACTTATATACGGCGTTCTCACCAAACCAAACTCGTATAGCCTAAAAACAGCCAAGTGCGGCCGCTCGTCTCGCCATGGCTCACATACCACGTTTGGTCGTCCTCCCCTTCCTCTTCCTCTTCCTCGGAATCCATGTCCCCGTCTCCCATGGCTCGCCTCTTCCACGCACTTACGACGGTTCCATGTGCTCGGAATCGTTCTGCGGCAGCGTCAACACCAGCTATCCGTTCTCTCTCCAACGGAACTAGAGAAACCGCCGATTACACATCACCCTCTTGCGGCTACACCGATTTGAATATCTCCTGCCAAGGCGAGGGGGAATCCAAGACCCCTATCATCCATCTCGGCAACCACAACTACACCATCAAGAACATCTTCTACGACAATCACAGCATCATGCTCGTGGACGCTGATGCCCTCCGCAGCACCAGCTGCTTAAAAGTCAGCCACAACGTCACCTTCGACCGGGAGTTGCTGAACTACACCAGCTCCTATGGCATCCTCACCTTCTTCTACGGCTGCCACTTCGACACCGTGCCGCCTGGTCTTGACGAAGATACACACAAAATCGACTGCGCAGGGTCCGATGGTCCGTCTGGCCGAGAATTTTCCTTCGTGTTCACCTCTGAGGATGGCATGCCTCAAGAGTATGACTTGGCTGGGTACTGCGACCAGATTTTCGTTGCGCCTGTACAGAGAGATTTTCTGATGATGACAAGTAAGCTGCCCATGTTGAAAAGGGGTGGTCCGGGTCCGGGTGGATACGGTGACGTGCTTAAGAACGGGTTCGAACTGACCTGGAACCGGAACACAACGAAGCCATGCTACCAGGTTTGCAACAGCAGCGGTGCCAGCCCCGCGTCTCCACCAAGTAAGTTGTTCAAAACCGATCCTTCAGTTTTATCTAGTTGCTCGGTAATCTGCATCTCGTAGCCTCCTGCTGTCCGGTGAGCGCGCGCGTTCCTGCTGCTGGTACTTGCGCCCATTGCAAATGGTACGATTGCCTGAAAAACCAATAGCGCGTGGGTAGGCAGGGAACTAGAAATTCTCGTTCCTGCTTTCGTCACTCGACAAGGATGGTTTATAACCTTACTGCACCCCTTGTCCCGGCTTTGCGCCGATTCACACCTTTTCGTGGATCAGATTCATCAGTCGGCCTGCTGCATGCGCTGACGGAGCTTTCTAGAGAAGAGGGCCGTACTGCCCCTGACTCCCTGTTTCGATGTGAAACAAGAGTTTGGTTACAACGAGTGACCCACGGGACGGACGCAAATACTCTGCCGTTCCTCCTCTGCCTTTCCCTGACTTTTGGCGCTTTGTGGCCGTTGGATCGAGCACCAAACGGTCTGGATTAAACCTGGAGAGATTATCTCAATTCCTCGCGAGAACTTTCCAACCATCAATTTTTTTTTGATAACAGGATTTCATCCCAACTTTTATAGAAAGCAAAATAACCAGTTCATACAGCCCAGAAACACACACCCACACGGCTGGGGTTACCAGCTACCAATAACAACACAAAAAACCCAGCAACCAGATCAGGAAACAGAAGACTAATAGCGAACAGCCAACTATAAGAAGCAACCCAAACAAACTAGACAAACTAATTAGGAGCTCGAACTGAAGTTCTCCAGATTTCAAAATTTGCCAGGAATCCGTCCAGAAGCACTCTCTCCATCTTTTTGGTGAGAATCATCCATCGCTGCAAACAAGATATGAATTTGAAAATTACATCCATAGGATTTCTAGGCAAAATCCTCTCAATCGCCATACTGTTCCTAATTTTCCAAAGATTCCAAGCGAAAGCTGTAAAACTAAACATAGTAGCATTGTAAAAGTTAGCTCCGTTTCCTTCTAACCAGTTAAACTGAAAATCATCAAGAGAGATGGGAGTTCTATCCCAATTACACATTTCCTTCACACAGGTCCATGCAAATTTAGTGAAAACGCAAGAAAACAAAATATGATCCATAGTTTCCTTATCCCCACCGAGGCTGCAGGACGTATCCCCTTTCCACCCTTTATTCCTCAACTGATCAGCTGAAGGAATTCTATTTAGATAGCATTTCCAAAGAAATTTTTAACTTTTAGTGGAATTTTACTTTTCCATAAGAGATGAAGCTTAGTGCAAATGACACCCCCGAAAACCATTTGGTTATATAAGGATTTGACCGAGTATAATCCATTCTTCTCAAAACACCAAGAGACTTTGTCTCTTGAACTATTAAGATTGGTGTTTAAAATGGCTTCTTTCAAAAAGTTCCATTGGTTCTTCTCCTCTTCCCCAAACGTCCTTACAAATGGGATCACCCACCCCTGGTCAGTCCAACAATCGGCTACCCTGATATCTGGTTTTTGGCAGATCTGAAAAAGTTTGTCGAAAAGTATATTCAACGGACAGCACCCCATCCAAACATCAGACCAAAAAGAGGTAGACATACCGTTTCCAATATGGAAAGATACCCCTTTATAGAACAAATTTTTAACTTTCTACAGTGATTTCCAAAACTGAGAACTTTTAACAGGTCTAGCATCTTTAAAACATCCCTCAGGAAAGTATTTAGCCTTTATAATTCTGAACCACAGCTCATCAGTGCCATTAAAAATTTTCCAAATCCATTTGACAAGCAAACAATCATTCATGATTCTAGTGTTAATAACCCCTAGACCTCCATAATCTCTCGGTCTGCAGATCGCTTCCCACTTCACCATATGGTATTTGAATTTGTCGCTGGGTCCTCTCCAGAAAAAACGAGATCTAATTGAATCCATTTTATGATGACTTACCTCATTCAACCTATAGAACCCCATAGTGTAGATAGGCAAACTACTCAAACAACTATTTACCATCACAAGCCTCCCCCTAGAGGACAAAAGGTTGTTCTTCCAATTATCTAACATTTTCCCTATTTTAGCAATGACACTTTCTGCTGCTCTATTACCCACATGCCGATCACCAATCAAAATACCAAGATATGTAAGCGGGAGATGAGCCAATTTGCAATAAAAAATCTCAGCCACATTATCAGCTTCTTCGCCATCACATCCCAACACGAAAACTTCACTTTTATGATAGTTGATTTTTAAACCAGACATCCATTCAAAACAGTAGAGTAAGAACTTCAGATTACGCATATAATCCCAATTGCATTCAATCATTATCACTGTGTCATCTGCGTACTGAAGAATAGGAACACCCCCCTAGGATTAGATGAGAAACCACCCCTTTTAGTAAACCTTTATCCTGAGCCTTCTCAATAATCGCAGCAAGCACATCAGCAGCTAAATTAAAGAGTAGAGGGGATAATGGGTCACCCTGACGCAGACCCCTGTAAGTACTGAAGAAAGGCCCCATCTCCCCATTGATGTTGATGCTCACTTTCCCCCCTCTAACTGAGCTCATAACCATCTGTATCCAATGCTCAGAGAAACCTTTTTTTTATCATAACATCCTCTAGAAAGTCCCAATTAATTTTATCATAGGCTTTTTTGAAATCAAGTTTCAAAATCACCCCTTTTTCTTTAGAATGTTTAACCTCATGCAAAATCTCATGTAATGCCACAACCCCATCCAAAATATTTCTTTTTTTTTTGATGAAAGCCGACTGACTAACATTTATAAGACCATCCATAATGCTTCCCAATCTGTTAGCTATCAATTTCGTCACAATTTTAAAACTTGCATTCAGGAGACATATAGGTCTGAACTATTTGATAGTATTTGCCTCCTATGCCTTTGGAATAAGAGTGATAATCCCCAAAATTTAGTCTCTTCAGGTCAAGTTCTCCTTGAAAAAAAAATCTCTGAACAGGAGCAGGATTTGGGGTTTAACTACCTCCCAAAACTCTTTGTAGAATTCATTGGGGAATCCATCAGGTCCAGGGGCAGAACTAGCAGGAAGATCTTTGATAATATTCCATACCTCCTCCTCAGTAAAGATTTGAGTCAAAAGCTCATTATCAGCAGCAGAAACTCTGTGTCTGTTGCTCCACATTTCTTGAGTTAATCTCACCCCCTGAACAACTTCAGAGCCAAATAACTTCTTATAGAACCCATAAATGTGATCTCTAAGGTCCACTGGATCTGAAATAACAACTCCCTCATTATCCAAACTGAAAATAAAGTTCTTCCTTCTCCTTCCATTAGCACAGATATGGAAGTAGGAAGTATTGGCGTCCCCTTGTAGAAGCCACTTCACATGACCTCTCTGCTGCCAATGATGCTCTTCTGCCTCATACACTTGCTCCAACTCAGCCTCAAGATTATATCTCTGTTTCCATTCTTCAGCTCTTAAACCCCTTGTCTCATCCATAGTATCCAGTAGTTTAATTTGCTCTATCAACCTCTTCTTATTTCTTTTATACTCAGCCTCAACATTAGCACCCCAACCTCTTAAAAAACTTCTCAAAGCAGCAATACCACTATTCCACCTGTCCAAAGAATAAGTCTTGCTATTAGCTTTGTTTTGCACATCAGTCCACTTTTGCTTAACCAGCTGTTTGAAATTGTCCTAGGAGAACCACTGCTTTTCAAAGAAAAATCTCCCTTTCTTAAGCAAAACCCCTTCTCCAGAATTAAGCAGAATGGGATTGTGATCAGACCCTACTCTGATTAGACTTTTAACACTGCACAAGGGGAATTTGGCTTCCCAGTCAGTAGACACCAGAACTCTATCTAGATTTACCCTGACAGGACATCTCTGTTTATTTGTCCAAGTAAATTTTGCACCCCCTTTTTTGATTTCAATAAGTTTGTTATCAGCAATAAAATGATTAAAGAGATGAATTAAAGGAAGGTTCACATTTTTATTATTTTTATCACTTTCCTCCCTAATTAAGTTGAAATCACCTCCCAAAACCAAAGGCAAAACGGCATTCTTACATTTCTTATCTAATTCTTCCAAAAAACTAGGAGACAAACCATGATGAGCAGAACCATAAACAACCACCACCTCCCATCTAAAATTAGTCATTTTGTTCCTGATCAACATGCCCACAAAATGCTTACCAACATCACACCCCTCCACCTCCAGAATGTCTTGATTCACCCCCATCAGAATACCTCCAGAGTGACCAAGAGCAGGAAGCCATTGCCATCTGAAGTTAACATCTCCCACAATACTCTTGAGCTCTCTTTCAGTAAAGTTCCTCTTAAAAGTTTCTTGAACTCCAATAACATCAATCATTTCAAAGCTGACAATCTCTCTCAATTGTCTTCTCCTGGCACTTCTCCCCAAACCTCTTATATTCCAGAATAGAAATTTCATAGTGTTGATGAATTACCCCTCACCCCTCTTTTCTTCAGATTGGTCTTCATTCTTTTATTCAGATTAAAACCTAGAACACCCCTTTTATCAAGATCACAATTACCAGTCAACTCCTGTTTACCTTCAGAAGTCTCCTTGCAGCTTTGTAAGTCAGCACTTGCTTTGGCAGCTTTCTCTTTTTCTCGCGTGCTATATTGTCTAACTAACTCCTCGCCAAGATAAGTGAGATTACCTCACTCGCAGGTTGAGCATGATCTCCAAGAATAATGCCACAAGACATAGCTACCTCTTCTAAATGAGCAACAGAAGAAGAATTTAAAACGTTAAAGGGATTAGAATTAGTACTTGGTAACTCCAGATTCTGGATAGATTTAAGTCTCGAAGCTTTTTCCTCCATTGGGATCCCTTGGTTTTGAATTCTAGAGCTTTTTCTAGTTGCCACAGGGGGTTCAAAAATCTTATTTATTCTCCCTTTCTTTTTTGGTGAAGTCCAACTTTCATTACTAACAACTTTGTCATCACTTGCAGTTCCTTTCAAACAGTCATCAAACATTAATCCTTCCCAATCAACCCCTGAATTGTCAATATCAACCATCAAAGACTGATAGACTCCCTCTTTGGAAGAATCCATAGTCTTAATATGATCTGTCCCAGAAATCTTAACATTATGTTGTGACACAACCTTTTTCTTAGAGGAAGGAGTATTTAAGCAATGCCACAAAGAGGCATCAATCACAGAAGGTCCACTCTCAGTATAAACTGTCATACATTTCTCTTTGGAAAAAGACCCTTCTGGAATCTCCAATTGGGGATCAGCAATTAAAGCAATCTCAGCTTTATCTAACACCAACCCTTCAGACTGAGTGGGAAAACTATAAGCTAAAGGGACTATTTGCATCCCCTCTTCAACATTTTGAGCCTTATTTAAATTTTCAACACCAGTCAATAATAAAGGACTTATAGCTTCGGTATCCCTCACCAAATTATCCTCAGAAGACAAATTACCACATTGGGGAGCTTTGTTCCCCCCCCCCTCAGAATTTTCCTGCATCTTGATAGAATCAACCGGATTAACTTCTTTATCAGAAAAACTGAAATTGTAAGGAATAATCTGTAAACCCAATTCAGCTTGACGCAGTCCATCCGTTGACTCCTTGGGATTTTTGACAACAGATTTGTCAATTATACTTTGATGGTGAAGTAAATCTTCAGACATCACAGCCATATGTTGTAAACCCGAGAACTTGTTATTATCATCCCTAGATCCTTCCGAGGAGTCCATCCCTTCTTGGGAAGAATCAACCATTCTCTTAGAATCAGAATCTCCACACTCAGAATTTTTACCCACAGGATGGGACCCAAAATAATCCTTGTGGGAAGAAGAATCATAAGCCATATCAGAGCATATACCTCCACCCTCCTCACCTCCTACTTGTTGTTGTTTACCTCTGTGTTTGTTAGAGTCTTCAACATTCCTTTGCTCAGAAGGATGGTTAGTCTCCCCACTAAACTTTTCTGCCAACTTTTCCCATTCGCCTCGTGATCACTTCCATTGATTCCTCTTCGTCATCTTCATCATCCTCATCTTTTTTATGAGTATGTATCTTATGGAAGTGATCATAAACTGGCCTTTTTTTCTTACTAGCACCACCCCCTTCGCTTCAATTTCATCTCATAGCCCATAGAATTAATAAAGATCTCCACATAGCAGTTTATGCTAGCCGGATCTCTACTCAGCACCTTAGCTCTAACAGACTCAATCCTCATCAAACTAATCTCATCCACCTCAATAGGATCTCCCACCGCTAGCTATTTCTTTAACAACCTCAACTGTCCTAGCATGAAGAGGGATCCCAGAAATTTTAATCCAGGCAGCAGATAAAACCGAAGAAGCTTCAGGATCTAAAGAAGATTTATCAATCTTAGCTTTGATTGAGTGTAGAGCTAACTCTACACCTCCAACTTTAGACCAAGTGTCAAGCATCTCCTTGGATGGGAACACCACAGCATATTCAGAATCTGAAAGTTTCCTAACTCTCCAATCCCACTTGGTTTGGATTAAATGTTTCAACTCAGCTTCAATCTTCTGAACTGTAGCCACACCTTCCTTGATGCTCAAAACCCCTGTGGCAGCCTGTTGATCAGAAGGTTGCAAACTAGGAACTTGAAGACTGTAAAAACCTTGCCCAGGGATCCCAAAACCACAAAGTTTCAACCCCTGAGCTTTCTTCTCATCAGGGCAACTAGTTGTCCAATGACCAACTTTTTTGCATTTGTAACACACTAGAGGGTTAGTGCACCTAGCTTGATGATGTCCAGATTGTTGACATCGAAAGCAGGTACCACGATCTTCCGCCCGAAGCACCCCTGTGTTCTGACCAATGTCACCCTAGATTTTCTTCGGTGCCTCACCTCTTCCAGAACCCCTTTGATTAACCCAGGGATCAGATAACCTAGATTTATCAAATCTAGATATCCCCGCTCTTCCACCAAAACCACCTCTGAAATCTCCTCTCGGGAGATCTTCACGATTTAACACCCCTTCTCTGCTTTGAACCTTTGAACGAGATTCATTTTGCCACCCCTTTGTATGAGAAAAATCATCTCTACCAACACCCCCAGAAGATCTAGAATCGAAACGCGGACGCTCAGAAAATTGAGATCCAACAAAAGTACCTGGTTTCTGAGACCCAGATTCATGAAACTGACGTTTCTGATCCTGATCACGCTGAAGTTTACCACAAAGATCTTCTTCCCTAAGGAGGTCGTCCTCTTCCATCCAATCATTAGGAACCTCTCGCTTGCTCCCAACCCATGGACGCCCCCCTCCTCCAGTGCAGCGTGGATACCTTCCTCGCCCCCGATCCATCTCCTCCCCACGCACCACCTCCGCGAAGGAGCGACTGAGCGGAGGAGGAGCACAAATCCGGTGAACAACCCTAGCTTGCGCTCCTAGACGCCGCACCTCGTCACTCGTCGCAGGGAAACCTAGCTCCCCTAAACACGCATCTCGTGGAATCCAAAGCCACTCAGAATGGGGAATACGCCTCCATGAGTGGTTGAAAATGTCGGCAAGGTGAGTTTCGTAGCGATGGCTGTTCCTATTTGGACGCGCGTCGGCAATCGCTGGTATCCTCCGCCCTTCCTCGAACTCGGCGACTCGCGAAGCTTCCAACTCCTTGGCTTCGATCTTCGGCACGTCGCCTGGCAGAAACGAACGGGAGATCAACTAGCCAGCGCAAGCGCTACGAGAATCTTCCTGAGCGCACCCCTTCTGCTTAGCCCTTGACACCTCGCAAACCCACCTGGACGCACTCGATTGTTCGGTGGGCTGAGCAGGCTGCACGGGCTGCAAGGGTTGATCGGAGAAGACGCCCATGGCCTCCTTCGACTGGCCCAAAACGTATACGACAATTATTCCAACCATCAATCTCTCTCCTCCTTTGATCTGGAGCATCTATTCCCGATCGGACGGACCACAACGTCGTGCCTTTGGTGCCATTATATTGAATAAAGGCAGAGGGCGTGGTTCCCCAAATTTTATCCTGCGCGTCCATCTAGAAAACATGACAGTTCCGTGAGACCCTGGGTATTTAGTTTGTGATGCTTAGTCTTCTAATTGACTCTAGCATCACAAACAAAATAACTCGTGCCTCGGGACAATGTGTACCTCCCAGAAGTGTGATACACACACCCTTTTACAAAATCATGCATCAATTCCATACAAGCACAGAACCAAAGCAAGAACTTAATCAAATAAAAGACATACATAATAGAGTTCTTACAAAAGGGGCCGACCAGCCAAATCACAAGCTAAAGAGCTAAATAAACAGCGGAAACAAAAGCCATAAGATGGCGATAAACCAAAGCCATACGGTTTGCCTTTAAACCCACAAGGAAACCGACCGGGCCACCAGCTAGTTGTCAAAGTCGAAGTCCGTCTCACGATAGTTGATCCCTTGGGGATCAACCTCTTCTGCAACAATTAATTAAGCAAAGCAAATGAGTATAAAAATGTACTCGCAAGACTTACGTGTAGTGTAACAGCCTATACATGTGCTACATGCAAGCTTAATCAATGGAGAAGGCTCTAGGTTCATTTTCAGCATAAAACAGGTTTTCATTTGCAATAATGTAGTAATTTGAAAGTAATTTTGCAATCTGTTTTTAATGTTCAAATAACAGCGAGTAACAATAGATAAATGATAACAACAACCTGGAAGTGACTAACCCAATAGCCACCACAACAATAGCATGAATTACCCCTTCATACCACCCACAACAAGTTTTAATTAAAAGGTTATAGTCTAGTTCTTGTACGACCTTACCAAGCATGTCCAAACCTAGGACGAGGCTATTCGAATAGTTTGAACCCTGCAAGGGTGTACCAATGTACCCACACGTCAAACCGCCTTTTTGTCAAGCTATTAAGCACACTTCCTTTGGTATGCCGGCACGGCTAAGTCCTAGGAGACATTTCCAATGGATTGTGCTAATTAAGAGCCGTGCGTATGGGGGTTAACCCTTAGTGAAATACCTCCCCGGCTCTCACCAAGGACCCATACGAAGAGTGGGATACACCAGCCAGCTCAAGCCTTTGCGGATGCTCCCCTCCTGTCCCATGTTGCATATAGTCAAATATACAACCCACCACGCGACTCATTAATTAACACCTCCCAAAGTACTTAGTCAAGAGAGGTCCCATATCCCCCTCGTGTGGTTAGCACGCAATAATCGTTTGGCTTAGTGACACAAGTAACTCTGTCCTTGTGGACTTAGGCACCATTCCAATCACACCCAACAGATCACACCATCATCCATTGTGCCCAAGTCAATAACAATTTGTTTTCAGTTTTTGACTTTACAATTAACAAAGCACAAAGTGCTGGACATAATGGAATAATAATAAGATTTAGGTGATCAAGATCATCGACTAAGTCGATGACCGCCCAATTCTACCCAGAGCTAAGCATTTCTAAGCATGACACCGTAAAGATAATAAAAGAGCATAATTCAATCACCGGGCTCTAATTCACCGGCGAGATTAATAACTTATGGTTAGTTGCAAGGGATAACAATTTAAGGGCAACCATACAATAGGAATAGCTACCTCTAATCGGAAAAATTAACTTTGACACAAAAGCATGTATACATACAATTTGTAAACAAAGTATTAGACTTTAAAAGTAATGGGATTGATATGATCAAACTACTTGCCTTGCTGGAGATGCTCAATATGCTGCAGAGGATCACTCTCGTAATCAACGAACTCGTCGACACCTAACGAAAGAACGAAAAAGAATCGATAAGAACGAAGAACACCGAAAAGACTCAAAAACCAACTACAGCGAAAAGCCACGAAATTTTTACAGCAAGTAGAGCATGATTTTTAAGGAATTTAGCAATAAGAACCAATTGATTTGGATACACAATGCTAAAGTTATGGCCAAAACTATTTCGGCCGGCTGGAAAAATGCTGAAAAATTCATCTCGGTTACTGTTCATCCGAATTAATTCTTTGGCACAATTTTTCAGAGAGGTGCTGCACCTGAAATTTTTATGGTACACAAAGCACCTCATAAGATGAACAACACAATTTGATTCACCTCATTTGGAGCTAGGATGCATTTTCTATGATTTTTCAAAGACATGAAAAAGAGCACAAGTTAAATGCAACCACAAAAATAGTAGCATGCCTAAAACCTATTCTACAATTAAGCACACTAAGAGAGGAAACCAACAAACTTGGTTTCACTCAAAAAGGAGCTACAGAGAAATACTTATGCAATTTTCAAGTTAAAAGAATTTTTAATGCAACAAACTATGCTAAATAGGAATTAAAGCTATTAAAACAATTTTCTGGAGCAAAACTAAGCTTACAACCATTTTTAGATTAAAACTTAGTTAAAACCAGAACTAACAAACTTTGAATCAACTGACAAGGATTTAAAACAAATTAGTTATGCAATTTTGAAGTTTAATACAATTTTTAGTTTACAAATAAAGCTTAACGGGTTTTTAAACCAACTTACTCAAAGCGGAAAAACATGGACCGTTGAGATTGAATCTAACGGCCCACGCGAACGGAGCACAGCGCGCACGGAGACCTAACAGAGCCAACCGTTGGATTTAGATCCAACGGTCCACATCGAAGAAAAGTTCGGATGGTTCGAACGTTCCACGAACGTGGGCCGTTGATCTCGAGATGGATGGCTCAGATCAAGGTGACGTTCGGACGGTCCGAACGTTCCAACGAATCTGAGTCGCAGATCAAGAAATGGACGGCCAACGCTAGGGGGAGGTCCGGGGGTCCGAAGGTCCCGCAGATCTCAACCGTAGATCAAGAAATGAACGGCTGAGGTTCGGTGGTCCGAACGTTCACAACGATCTAGATTGTTAGATCTAGATCGGACGGTGAAGGTTCAGTGGTCCGAACGTCCCACACGATCTAAGCCGTAGATCAAGAAATGGACGGCTGAGGTTCGGTGGTCCGAACGTTCCAACGAATCTGGGCCGTTGATGTCGAAATCGACGGTCCATGATGAACAAAGTGTTGCGCACGTGCCCGAGAGGGTTTAAGTGGCGCTGGGCTCCACTGTTAGTGACACGTGGGCCACGCACAATTGCTTAACACGCACGAGGGCGGTTTAAAGGCGCGGGCCCGCGGGTCAGTGGCACTTAAGGCCCGGTTAAGACCACTATTAATTACTAAGCATTAATTATCACTGATTAAACGATGATTAGCATTAATGATGTCCTAAACGACAACGCACAGTGCGTTTTGTCCGACAAAAGGCTCGAGGCAAACAACGGCTTGCCGCCGGCGATGAGGACCTCGTTGGCGCCAACCAAGGGCACGAGCATGACCGCAATAGCGTCGCGCACACACCGAGAGCACTCACAGCGGCTGCGCCGGCCTAGAACGGTGGCGCAAACACGGCCAAACGACGAAAAGCAAGAGGAGCTCCGCAGCGGTTTAAAGAAGCGGTGCCATAGCTGCTAGGGACTACCAAGAAGGTTACCTTAGCACTGAGAGGTACAGAGAAGACCGGAGCTGCTTCGGCGACGAAGAGACTTGCCGGCGATGAAGAAGATGAAGTGGAGATGGCGGCCTGAGCAAAAAGAGAAGGACCGGGTCAATGGGTTAGCTCCATTATAGCTTATAGATGGTCCATGAGCAAGGGATTGAAGAATGAAGCTCTTACCGGAGCTGAGGAAGAAATGGGATGAACTTCGGCCGAATGAGATCCAAACTTAAATTCGGCGATTCTTGTGAAGGCAAACCCAAATTAAGTTAGGGGAAAAGATGAAGATGATTAGAGGAACAAGGTGGTGCAAAAGTATTTGCAATTGAACCACTCGAGTCTTTGTCGACCACGGCTTGCTTGCGGCCGACAATGGCAAATTTGGGGATTTTGATGGTTTGAGCTGCTTGAGCAGAGAGGGAGCAAGGCAAACCAAGGTGGTGTTTAAAGGAGGCTAAGGAAGAGCTCAATGGCTACTTATAGCCGAAGGAGTGAGGAAAAAGCAACAAAGAAGGACGGATGTGAGCTCGGTCAAAGCCGCCGCCATGAGCCGAGGATGAGAAAGAAAGCGGTGAAGAAGACTTCTAGGCAAAGAGTCAAGCGCATTTATGGCTAAGAGCCGTTGTTAGGACAACGAGGAAGGACAAGGCAAGCTCGCTCGCCCATGCCATGGCAAGATCAAGGCGCACGACGCACGGAGCGACCGGAAGCGAGATGATGACCAGACGCGATGGGGCCCACCGGCCGATGAGAGCAAAAAGGAGTGGCTCGGGTCCAACAGAGCCAAGGGGTTGAGTCCAACCAAAAGGCACGGACCCAACTCAAAAGATGATTAAATCAAAGAGGGACGGCCAGGATTAAAAGCAATCTTGGCGGTTTGATTTAAATCCAAGGGTTGAAAGGGGTTGGTCCGAACGACCCAACTAGCGAGGACCGTGCGATCCAGATCCAAAGGCTGAGAACGCACGCGCGATGGAAAAGGCTCGGGACTGAGCCGAGCAGGTTGGGTTCAACCGGGAAGGAGGTTGGGCTCGAGTTTGACTCGAGTCCAACAGGACTTTGACCAAAGGGTTTGACTAGGGTTTTGAACAAGAGCTGAAAACTTGGAAGAATTATTAGAGGTAGCAAACTAACTTCAAAAATTCTGAAATTTTGACTGGAGGTTCCTCACTCCAAGATAAACCTTGGATAAAATTTTCAGAGGTTTTTATGCAGAGCATTTTTCTCAAGAAATTTCTCAAGGCTTATTCTAGGGTTTGACCAAGAGTCAAATTGGTTTGGCTGCCCCTTAAAAATCATCAAATAATTTCTAAAAATTATGAAATTTTTCAAAGGAGTCACACAGCATCCCTAGAACCAAGGAAAAACATTTCCAAGGGTTGAACACAAGATTTCCAACAAGGAGGTCATGACTTTAGTCAATTAGAGATTTAGGTTTTTGATTTCCCACAATTCCTTTACAAGAATTACAGAAAAGATCAAAAACATCAAGATGCAAGAAAAGTTTTAATTTCTACTGATTTTCTTATATTTGAAACATATACCCAAATTTAGGATGTTACAAGTTCATTGTTTGTTTCTTTACGTAGCTGGGGGCCACTTAGAAGTACTATTAAACTTAGCAATTCGGAATGCAAACCTTCTAGTGAAAAGACAGAAATATCGGAGACCAAGAGGCTTTGTTCCATGGACGTCAACCAATTAAAAAAACACAGAGTCTCGACGGAACAACAACAGGAGGTACTAACCGACTTGCGTGACACTAATTGGTGTTTGGCAAGGCCCAACTGGTCATGGTCAAGAAAGGCTTTCCTACCGTGTTGCTGCAGCCATGTCCCTCTCATTGGCCACCCAGCCTTCGGAGAAACTCAGCAAGCCATCACGACTTATAAACAGGCGGGCGGCAACGAACAAACCACCCGGTACAGACACCAAACCAAGGAGAAAACAACTCCACCTGCCTTCGTTAGCCATGCCTCTCTTGCTACGCCACCGGCTGCTGCTGCTGCTCCTGCTCTTTGTTGCCGCTTCCTTTGGCGATCCTGCCGGTGACAACTACAACATCTCCATGTGCCTGCTGCAACCCTACACCTGCGGCAGCGTTAACATCAGCTACCCGTTCTATCGTGCTCAAGACACACGAGTTATCAACCGGTACAACAATTCGTACTGTGGTTATCCTGGCCTGGGGATCCTGTGTGAGGACGACAAGCCCATCCTGCAACTCAACAGCTCCGACAAGTACATGGTCACGGGCATCAACTACTGGAGCAGCGCCAACGTGTCCCTTGCCGACTCGGAGGTCCTCGACGGCAGCAGCAGATGCCCAAGAGTAGATCACAACGTGACCTTACCACAGAACTCATGGTTGTTCTTTCCTGACAGCACGGTCGATTACCTCGTCTTCTTTCTCGGCTGCCACTTCACGTCTTACTTCGTCCGACCGCCTGCCATCGGCGAGATCACCTGCGAAAACTTTTACACGGGTACTGGGCTGTCGTTTGTGCTTCCAAAGCGTGATGTGCCCCCCGGGAACTGGCCGCAGGCGTGCGAACAAGTCATCGAAGTTCCTGTGCTCAAATATGACCCCATGGATCCAAAGGATCCTGCATGGAGGAACGGTGAATTTGCGAAGTTTCTTCGTCGGGGCTTCCAGTTGGCATGGAACAATACGAGTGGCCCGTGTAACCGGTGCGAGCGATCCAGCGGACGGTGCAGCTACAATCAAACCAACCAATTCATGGGTTGCTTGTGCCGCAACGGACGAGTGGACGATCGGGATTGCAGTGCCGGTAAGTAGCGATTCAACCAACAAGCCCTTCGAATTTGGTGCCTTTTTTTTATTCTTTCTTCCATGTTGCCGAAAGGGGATTAATTAGTTGGGGTTCGTAGGTTTCGGTTGATACGTAGTAGCAACCAGGTCACAAAGCTGGTATCTTGGGCCTTCCTCTGTTTTTATTCTTTCAGTTGGGCCTTCCTATTCGGTTTCTCGGCTCCGTCCCTCCTTGCGCTGGCCGCTCGCTGATAGCTTGTTTGATTGGTCAGAAAACTACAGGATAAGTTCAAAGTATCAAATTTCTAACCCCTGCAAGCCTGTAACTGCACAGAAATGTTCAGGGCGGAATAAGGCAAGAGCCGAACTCGATCGGGAAGTTCGACGGTGAGACCAATTCTTGTCCCAAGCTCGACGCGGTCGCTTCCTGTGAAGTGAAATGCTTTGATTACTGGAATAGGACTAGAGCTTATTTTCCATCGCTGTCGTCGGTAGGACCGTAGGAGTGGGACTCCAATCCACGGCCTGTATTTCTTTTTTTTTTTTTTTGTTTCTGTGAAGAACACCGAACACGGGGAGGGTAATTGTAGCCACATCAGATATGTGTGACTTCGTGCTAGAGTGTGACATCATCGCGATCTGATAACAATTCACAAAATGTCAGCGATAAGAAATAGAAAAACGAACTTGTAGATGGTATTTGTACGGTAAAATGACTTGCAAGAGTGTCAATAAACAAAAAATGGCGTACAAGGGATAAGCGATAAAGCATAAATGCAATGACTTTTAGAAGGTTTTTTAGATTTATCCCTTAAAGTCTGTCTTTCGCGAATACGGACTTATTCAGATGGGAATTGCTAGAAATCTGTCGACTGAAATTTTCTTAAAAATCAGTCAATTTCTAGGCCATTGGATGCGCTTTGTGATTGGTGAGAGAGAGGGAGAGGCCATCCGATATGCTCTGTGATTGGTGAGAGAGAAGATTGGATTGGGGATATAGAGGGGGGTGATATCTGGGGCATTGGATCTCTATCCGATGGCTCAAAAAATGATTGATTTTAAGAAAAAATCAGTCGAATGTTGTATAGACGCGCCCTATTCAGATACCTCTGAGTCACCGACCCAAACTGATTTCTGCTGCTGCATTTTTATCCCCAGTAGCCAGCTAGTGCAGTACTGTCATATTTTACGGGCGTCTGTGAGATCAACACCTCACAGACGCCACCGTCTTCTGCCTCCGATTCGAAAAACTCTTGAGCTAATTCAAAAAAACTTTTGGTTCGAAACTTTGGACTG
This sequence comes from Phyllostachys edulis, assembly GCA_036346405.1. NCBI lineage: Eukaryota > Viridiplantae > Streptophyta > Magnoliopsida > Poales > Poaceae > Phyllostachys > Phyllostachys edulis. Next base: position 46,030,255 of record CM070546.1, on the reverse strand, counting down.
ACTAAAAAAATAATTTCTGATTCAAAAAACTTGCAACTCGTTCAAAAAACTTTCGGTTCAAAACCTTTAAATTGATTTAAAAACATTAGTTCAAAAATTTTCAATTGATTAAAAAAAACTTTCAACCGATTCATAAAAACCTTTCATCCCACAGGTTAAAAGAAACAAGCCAAAAATTGAAAAACTTTTCAATCGGATCTGAAAACTTCCACCTAGGGTTTGAAAGAATTTCACCTGAGGATATGCTCAGTTGGCTATGGCTGTCATTGTGCATCTGGCCTGCCCGCGTTCGAACCTCAGGTTTGATGCGCCTGCTCACCGAAATAAAATGGGCACACACATGTGTGCATGTTAAGTGGGACAGCGCGTACCCATGCTTCGAATGCTGTGGAGCCTTCGATTAATTCCCTAAAAAAATCACTTAGGATTGGGGGGTCACGGGGAGTGTGAGCTGCGGCGGCACGTATGGTGGGTTGAAGGACACCACACGAAGGGGGAGGGTGTGCGCCACTGTGGAGGAGGAGGAGGGCAATGTCTAGGTCGATGATGGCGTTGTGGTAGTAGAGGCGCGATTAGGAGGAAGCAAAGGGAAAATGCAAGCGCGGAGGCTCGAGGCCGGTGACGACGGTATGCGGTGGCAAGGGGGATTCAACTGCAGCGTGCGGCAGCGTGAGCGATGGAGAGGAGTGGCATGGGAGGGGAAGGGAATGAGCGCGTGGGATGAAGCATCGAGGATCGACAAAACCTTTGTGAACTCGTGATGCCTGACCTTCTCCCACATGCGTGGATTGGCGGTTGAGATCGGCTTCAACACGGATCGAACAGCGCGCGACGACGTACGTGAGATTGGGGTCTCATGGGCGTCCGCAAATTAGCAACTTCGCAGAGTAGAACATGCAGAATCATTCGAACACATACAAACCTTCTAAATGGAAATGCCAAAGAATATCGTAGACTAAAAGCATCTTTCCTTTGACACCAACCAAGGACAGGGTAAGGTAACAAAGCGACTTGCAGAGCTGCGGTAAGCTAGTACATTAGCTGCTACATGCCACTCAACTAGAGACGGAGCTAGAAAAATATAACAAGGGATCAATTAATAATATTTTTGCATTGAAAGAGGTTAAATGAAACTTTGCTATTGTTTTTATCTAGCGCATCCATATGTAGACAAGGGATTGTATAGAACATGAGAAGGCCACGTTACCCCTAGCACCCCTGTCTTCGTCCCTGCACCCAACTGTCATGTGCCGTATGTACTTCACTGGTCACCCAACCTTCACCGAAACCTTGCCAAGTTATGCTTAACGCACGGCTTATAAACGGAGGCAGCCACCAACCAAACCACCGGAATCCTTGAGCCAAGCAGAGAAAAAAATGGCCAGATCGGCCATGTCTCTCCTCTACCACCATGGCCAACTCCTCATTCTAATCGTCCTCTTCGCCGTCGCTTCCCATGGCTATCTTACCGGTGACACTTACGATCCCTCTAAATGTCAGCCGCAAAATTACACCTGCGGCGGCGTCAGCGTCCGCTATCCGTTCTACCTTTCCAACGCAACCGAAGTGATCCCGGAGTACGGGGAATCGTACTGCGGATACCCGGGTTTGGGTATCATCTGCGACGGCGGCACGCCCATCCTGCATCTTGACCGTGACACCTACACTGTATCGAACATCAACTACACCAGCCTCACCGTCTCCCTCGTCGACACCCAAGTCGTCGGCAGGAGCTGCCCCATAGTCGATCACAACGTGACCGTCCTACCGGCCGCCCGGCTGTTCTTTCCCAACTCCATCACCGCTTACCTCTTCTTCTTCATCGGCTGCACCTTCGGGTCGGAAGCTGACGCCGTTCCCAAGCCGCCGACCATCAAGCCGATCACCTGCGGAGGCTTCGACGTAGGGCCTACCATGTCGTTCGTGCTTCCGGAGCGCGACGTGCCTCACAAAGATTGGTGGCAGGGGTGCCAGGCAGTCTACAAAGTGCCCGTGCTCATAGACGCCCTCCCGGCCAATGCACAGGACCCTGGGTGGAGGGAAAATGGGTTTGTCAAGGCTCTCCACGAGGGGTTCCAGGTGACCTGGGGCCGGAGCTCCGGCAAGTGCAGCCGGTGCGAGCAATCTAACGGCAAGTGCGGCTACAACCAAACCGGCGGGTTCTTGGGCTGCCTCTGCGTCAACGGCCTGGTGGACAGCCACGGCTGCAGTAAGATATCTGACTCCACCGCGCCACCGTCCGGTAAGACGTTCTGATCGAACTGGTGTAGTACCTCCGTACTCCACCTAAGCTTCCGGTCGAATCATTAGCCTGTTCGTCATTAGCAATCAATCCGGCCACTCTCTGTCGCTTGGCGATTAATCTGCACGCCATAGTCAAGTCATAGCTAGCTTCCCGCGCACTCATAATCTGACGGATGGAGATAGATTAACTCGAGAAATACTATCTGTGTTGTGAACCGAACCAAAACTTTAAGTACGTCAGTCCAACTCATGCACCAGTATCTTGGCAAAATTGGATATATCCAACTCAGAAATGTCACTTCCAGATATGCTACCTAGTTTCATAAAATTGGATATGTCATTTGAGTTTCTTACTTCTTCGAAATTTGCTATTTTCTCTAGTTTTCTCTTATTTTTCCCTCTATTCCCTAGTAAAGTACCCCTTTTGCCCCTCTTCTAATCGGATTGATTAGCATCCATCCTATTAGCACAACACTACACTAGCCAGAAGAATAGAAGACCAGGGTTTGGCGGCAAGCTCCTGAGCGAGCTCCAGGCGAGACCAGCCCTCCGAGCTCCCAGCCGGTCCCGCACCCAGTTGACTGTCGTGTCCTAGCCCCGCCTCTCCCGAGCTTCTCGCCGGGTCTGCCCCCAAGTCGGTCGTTGTGTACCAGCTCCGCCTCCCCTGAGCGAGCTCCGCCCGCAGGGTCCGCCCGCAACCAGTCATCGCGTCTTTGGGCCCGCCCCCCAGCCATGCCGCCGCACCTGGTGCGGTTGCGTCGATCTTCCCTATCCGCGTCGTCGCTCCGGTCGGCCGGCTCCCATAGGGCGTATAGCAGCTTAGTACCGGCAAGGAGCTTGGGGAGGTGGACCCGGCCTCACTTGGAGCTTGCTCAGGGGAGGCGGGGCTAGGACGCAACGGCCGACTAGGGGGCGGGAGCGGCAGGGAGATCAGGGGAGATGGGGCCGGTCTCGCTTGGAGATCGCTCGGGAGCTCGCCACGAAGCCCTGGTCTTCTACTGTTGTTGTGTTGTGATAATCAGATGGATGGGGATCAATATGAATGGAAGAGGGACAAAGGGGGTACTTAACTAGGGAATACATGGAAAAAATAAGAGAAATGATAAATTCCAAAGGAATAAGACACTCGAGTGACACACATGCACAATGAGATCGTAGTAAATTTTTGTAGTGCTGTAGTAAAAGATATAATGAGGCTACGATAAATCTTTTATAATGCTGTAGTAAAAGAGGACGACAGAAGAGGGGATGGGTGGTGGATTGAGAGGCGTGTGGGGTTTTACGGTCGGTTGCGTCGTGCTTAGACGATACAGTAATTGCTTAGCTCAGGTAAAGTAAATTCAAACTTTTGGTGTAGTAATTTTTTTTACAGCGTTGAACATATTTATCATAGATTATTTTTTGTTAAGCATATTTTTTTCTAGCAAAACGATTCATGCTGGACATGCTGTTGTACGGGCACGCGGCGCAGCTCCATTTCCTCAAGGCACAGTCCTGCACGGCCATGGACCGGTTCAGATATAATTAAGTCGCGTTGGTTTATCTCTGTTACTCTTCATGCCCTGTCTAGTGTCTACTGCAGCTTCCTGCAGTACCAAATTCTGTGACTACCGTAGCTACAACAGTGTTCTGTAGACAACCCGAAAGACCTTTCCAAAAAGCCAGTGTCTCATCTTGATTGCATAGTACACTAGCTTAATCTGAAGAGTTGTAGACTATGCACTATGCAGACTGCACCGTCCTGGGCACATCCTGTTACCTGATAATGGGGCCCAAACAACGGTTCCCGGCGAATTGATGGTTTGGTACGATGGATCAAGGCCCACTTAGGCACTTACCGACATACAGCAAAGTTGATGTGCACTAGTCCTGTCGTGTTAATTTCAGAGGTCGACATCTTACCACACTTCCTAATCGAAAAGCACATAGCCCGAAGCCCTCAACTGTTTGCTGTTGCCTTCGTCGCTGCTGTTCACATTACACGAGCACCAGAGGCCAGAGGCAGCAACTTAGGCTTTGCCGTTCACAGGTTTAAAATCTGGTTTACTTCCAGAATCTGTGCGAGTGTCACTACTTTGGACCATCAACGTTTGATTCAAACTTCTTGGGAGCGTGTTCTTGAAGTTTTATCTTTTCAACTCTTTTACGGTACCTCTTACCATTAGGGGGCAAGGAAGGTTTGAATCTGTCAATGACTGAAAAGCGAACTGAAGAAATCATAAAGCCAAGCAAAAGTCGCAGTTCTATTTCCTGATGCCGATGTCCTACCTATAAGTATCTGTCATGGCCTATATGTAAACTGCGACTTTAAGGACAGCCCATGACGAAAAGTAAACGACTACCACTTGATGCAACTTTCTCTAAAGTCCTAGGTTTTTCCCCCATCTCACATATGACATGATGCACCATATCTTTAAAATAAAACGATAATTTGTCAACAAAACTAAGAAAAAGAGAAAAAGGAAGATCCTGCATCTTGCTCCACTGTTAGTACAAGATTTGGATTTTTCAAAGTGCAGGCTGTTGCCCATCGATAATCAAAGTTATAAATTCATCCTTTACATTGTGGCCAAAGTTTCCAATGTTTCAACTTTCAAGTCTTTGGAGATTAGTATGTGACAGTTTCACCAGGAGGAAACAGCAACTTGGTCAAGTTCCCCATGCTGCTGCTTTGTGTTACATCGGCAGTAGATGTAAAATTCTCTTGGATTACTTAGGTTCCAATAAAGAATCTGAATCAATTGACAGAAAACAATCGACTAGACGTGCACTTTTTCAATCTTCATTTATACTTAATTTCTGACATTTTCTTTTTTTCTTCTTTTTTGCTTATTATGCAGGTTCGGATAGGAAGAAGTTAGCAACTATAGCAGGTAACAGTACATACATATAGTACCTGGGTCGCATTTACCAATAGTACTTCATGCTGTTAATTTCTTAGTTTTATATAGTTTGAATGCCGCTCAAGACCAGTTAATGAGCAATTTCATCGACTATAATTAATCAGTATATGAATTAATTATAACTCCCTAGCACTCCCAACAGGCAAATTTGCTTGATACTATTATAGCTATGCCATGTCAGTTTTTTGGTGAGTTGGAAGAGAGAGAATGAGCTCCATACTCATGCAAGCATCAACCCTTTTTTGGAAACCAAGAAAATAATAGGGTCATCTGTCTTCCAACTAGTCATTTTCTCTCATCTAGATGCAAATTTTAGTAACAAGCTAAAGATATAAACTATTAGAGTGGTGGTATCTAAAATCTCATATAACCATTCTTTCTCCTCTAGTAATAAACTATAGTATCAAGCTATTGGGAATGCCCATATATTTGAATTGCATTAATCTTGACTCTAGCTACTATAAGTCTTAGCATACCAATAAAATTAAGCCCTTCGAATTTGGCACCTATTTTCTTTGTTCCATATTGCGAAGGGGGATTCATTAGTAGGGATTTGTATGATAAACTGCAGGTTATATAATCAATAAATGCATCTTTCAAGTTCCATCTACTGATGATCACTTATGTTCAAAATTTTGTAGGGTACTTCAATAAGAGAAGAAAAACGTGTAAGAAATATATCACTCCCATGATAACTGTTTTTCATTCTTCCCATTTGTGTTCACCTTTTACCAAATCTGCTTCAATCATGTGCATGTACTATCCTAGTAACCATGTTCAGTTTACTAAAGGCGGCTGAGTTCTTAACAAGCGGTTTTACTAAACAACATTCAACTTTTTTTTTTGCCAAAATAGTCGAATTTTCATTCGTCTGATATGCTTGGAGATTTATACTTCTTCTAATACGATGAATTGGGTCTAAATTTATTATGATTTTTTCTTCGGACCTTAACGGGTTGACCACATTGCCGTATTTTGTTGGTATAGAATTTCATTTTTTGTCTTTGTTTTTGCTCAACCTCTCAAAGTATATGTTAGATTTCGAAACATGTGATGGAAATATGAGTTATTAAGACTTTCGAGAATAATTACAGTGACCAAGAACAAAAATTACATACATAATTTATTGTAATTTATGTATAACGAAGTTGTAAATAAACTAGAAATTGACTGTTTTAAGCTAAGAAAACAATCGAATCTTGTACAGACATACCCCTTAACAAATTAAATTTGGGATTCACGATGTTAAGAACAATACATAGCCTTTTAGAATACAGAAAATGGTAGGTTTGTCACCAAGAGTCTTCGGGCACTCGAAATGCATTGCTTTCTATTTCATGACACTACGAATTACGTGCTTACATATTTCCACTCATTTATACTTTTTTTTTAATGCGTGGGTGGTTACGTGGTAGCAAGGATCAATATACCGGCGGTTACCAGAAAAACCGGTGAGAACCGAGAGGAAAAAAAACCGACCGAAATTTTTCAAATTTAAATTTAAATTTATGACTGCATAATGTACTTCCTAGGTTGGTTTAGGCCTTTTTTTTTATGCTAGATTACCTATTATATGAGCTAAATATGCTTGAATTATTGTACTTCCAAGTCCCAATATTTTTTAGGCAATCTAGCCTAGCTAGTACATGCTAGTTGGAATTTTGGAAAGAACATTGGAACCAATACAAAGCCCACCTAGCTCAATCTGAAGGACTTCTCCTAATTGATAACAATGAGTACATTGCACAATCTTCGCATTTCTCGACAATGTATTTGTATGAATTGCTACTTCATTATTGTTTTTAGTATGCTAGTTGTCGGGTGTTTTATAACTGATCTTACGTAATTATTGTTTGATTCGGGGGGTCTCTAAGACTCAAATCACGCAGAGAGAATGACACATAGATTTTTATACAAGTTCAGACCTTCTTCAGAGAGAATAACAACCCTACTCTTGTGTGGTTATATTAAGTATGTTGGTTACAGATCAAAAGAAAGACTCAAATCTAATGACTTGTGCTCCTGATTGCTCCTCTCCCTCTCGCCCGTCTGCTGATTCCGCCCTTTATATAATGCTCGAAGTGGGCGGCGGTTTCTCCAGTCCAAAGGACGCCTCAACGCTTCAGATGATGAAGCAGTTACTGGAGATTATTGCCGGAGTAGTAACGTCCCCACGTCACCAGATGATTATCATCAGGGCAGATAGTTTAATCGTGCAATTATTCTAGAGAATAACAACATATACTAACTGTTTAGATGCCATAATCAATTGTGCTTACTTGTCTACAAGCTCAATCAATCATAGGGTGGCGTAGTTGACCTGGTCGTAGAAGGACTTACGACTATGGGGTGGTCGTAGAAGAACTTACGACCATAAGGTAGTCGTAGAAGGACTTACGACTATGGGGTGGTCGTAGAAGGACTTACGACTCCAGCTTCTCCCTTATGAACATTAAGGGGTGTACTCAAGAACCATATGATGGTATTATTATCTATAATAAGAATTACAGATAAATAATTAAATAAGGATTATTAAATCCTTGTCATCTAGCCTCCCAGCTTCAAGTGAAAGTAACTTACTTGAAAAAGGAGCCGTAGATGATCTTACGACCAGAAGGTGATCGTAGAATGGTGGTCGAAGGAAATGCTTTTCGACCGGTATCTCGTTTGACCAGAAATAGACTTGGTCAAGAAGGTTGTAGGAAATCTTACGACTACAAGGTGGTCATAGAAAATCTTACGACTACAAAGTGGTCATAGTATGGTTAACAGGAAGTAAAATCTTTCCGATTGGTATTTCATTTGACCAGAAATAAACTTGGTCAAGAAGGTAATTTCGCTTGAGGTGTAAAGACATACTCGGTTTTCTCGAACAAACAAATTAAAGAATCTCAATTGACTCTCATAGACTTGTCTATTGGAGCGGTTCCCGAAGAGGTAGTAACTGTTGGGTTGCCACGTCTTTAACTCAAGTGTGCGGTTATAAAAACTAATCGTGGGTGTGATTCTAGGGTTCTTAATTTTCCCCAATCACTCCAACTATTCATCGAGCTCTTGTATTCTTCACTGCTAACCAAATCGTACATCCTCTTGAGACCTTTCCAAATCTAAATCTCCCTCTCTTGAGAAAAATGGCTGGAACCACTTCCCAGTGGGCAAAATCGGAGATGGATGTGGCCAAGATGAAGGCTTTGGTCATCACTGAGAAGATCCCGAATAAAGAGTTTGTGAAGTGGATTGAGGCTACTGGGCAACATTGGCCGTCGGGGAAGATTGCACAGATTCCCGTCTTCCAGGCATACTGTGAGTGTAGCCTTCGATTGCATGCTCACCCTTTTCTCACACTCGTACTCAAACACTTTGGGGGTGGAATAAGTGAACCTCATTCCTAATTTCATCACAATGTTAGGTGTGTTCATATACTTGTGTGAGGCCTATCTGGGGATTCCAGCTGACTTGGAGCTATTCTAGTATTTCTACAGAATGACTAGAATGGCAGGAGTCACAGGTAGCTACGGTCTGAAGCTCCACGACGGGATGTCGAAGGAGTACATTCAGATGTTCACCTGGTCGTCATGGCGGGATGGAAGAAGAGGTGGTTCTACTGGGAGACGACCAGTGAAGATAGCCTCTCTTTCGCTGGGAAGGCTGCCGAGAAGATTTCTTCCTAGGATTCAACTCCCAAGGATCTTGGCCGGATCGCCCCTTACATTTAAGCCATCAAAGACTTGAAGGAAGAGGGCCTCACCGGATGGCACGTGGTGAAGGATTTCATCACGTGTCGCATTAGCCCTCGGAAGAAAAGAGCTCATTCCATATGGAGGTACTCGGGGCCAAAAGACCCGACCAAAGATTACGAGAAGGGTAAGTAAATTTTCAACTTTAGCTCTCTTTCTGTTGATTTCAAACTTGGCTATTGAAAGTTTATTTACTCCTGTAGATCTCTCACAGGCATAAATTAATGCTCGTGTTAAGATCATTTGTGAGAATTCCCCGCCACCCAATGTGGTGGCTCCTCAAATCCTAGCGGTCTTGTCCGCTGAGGATAAGATGGAACGCCTAAAGGTAATCAAAGATTGATTTCTTCTTTAGGATCTCGTAGTCGTAGAAATTTTTACAATTATAGGATTGGTGTAGAAAAACTTACGACTAGGTACTAGTCGTAGAAGAATTTACGACCATGAGATTGTCGTTGAAAGACTTACGACTAGATACTGGTCGTGGAACTTACGACCAATGGAATTGTCATAGAAAAACTTACGACTAGGTACTGGTCGTAGAAGAACTTACGACCAATTAGTAATATTTCTTTTTCTGATTCCCGCAGAAAGTAGGCGTGGAAGACCGTCAAGACGACGAAGAAGTCGAATTGATGGTTGTTGGCACGGAGGCGGAGCAAGTTAAGGCTCCTCCAGCCAAAAAGCGGCGACTTGTCAAAACTGTCGACCAAAAAGGAGCAAGCTCAAGTTCGGCTGATTCGATCTGACCTTTTGAGAAATTTGCTGCAAATATGGCTGCTATAGAGAAAGCCAGGGCAATTGAAATGACGGAAGCTCTCAAATGCAAAGCTCGCAAGGCTAAGGTACCCTTCTACTACGACAAGAAGACTTTTGCAGTTTCTGCCTCTCGTGGCTTTGTCAAGTAACTAGAAAAGGAGAACGGGAAGAGCTTTATGTCTTTCATGAAGGAAACCATTGCGTCAGCAGGGCCCATGGTCGATGAAAGTGCTTCTCTTGGGGTCGTCGAGACAGGTCTCGGCCATCCGGAGAGTCAGGAGTCTCAAGGAGCGGCAGTCCTCGTTTGAGACTCATGACTAGACGTGGTCGTGGCTGACCCCATCCCTCAACTTGAATTTCGGCCAGACACGGTCGAAGAGATCTTCTTTAGAGAAGGTTTCTTCCGGATTCAAGATCAAATCCAGGAAATGAAGGTATGTAAGAAGACCAAAGTGTAAGAATAACATTTACCTTTTGCTTTCTACCATTTGATGTGTTTTACATATTAGCCCAACTCCTCCAGCCCTCAAGGACCCACTAATATTTCTCCGATAGTCGGAGGAATGACAATGGCGGAGGTCGAAGGGTTGTCCACCGTTCATGAGGTGGAAAGGGTTGTTTTTGCTGAAGCGGCTACGACCATTGATATGGTCGTGGAGCCAGAAGCGAAGACGATGAAGGTAGTAGCAGAAGCATTCGGCCATGGTGGTGAAGCACTCGATCACCGCGCTGGAAAGGAAGTCGTTGTAGACGTTCCTCCTGGCCCCCAAGGTCAAGCTAGTGATGCCGCCACCACCACCGAAGAAGAAGAGTCTGATTTCTTCGACCATTCTTTTGGGTTCTTCGGCCCCACATTTGTTGTGGGATCTCATGCGTTCAGATCTCGTGATCAGGTTCCTTACCCTAAGGATATTCCTAACAGGGGGAATGTTTTCGATGACAAGCGTCTCGAAAAGGTGTGGTGGAACCGAGTTCAAGAGATCGATGAACTAAAAAACCCCACAAGAGTATTCTCTTGTTTGCTCGAATGAGCATGAATGTAAGTACCTACTGCCCAATATATACATATATGTGTTTTATCGCTTCTCACTGTCTTTCTTTATGCGGAATGCTTTTGAACTAATTGTCATTGTTGCGGAATACAACCGACAACTTGTGCAGCTGCAACAGCAGAAAGCGGAACTTTGCAAGTAGGCAGAGAGAAGGTAAGTCACTGTTACTCGTAGTCGTTTATGTTTCAACCACTTGCACAGTGGTTATGGGGATTGTCGTAGAAAAGCTTACTATTAGGTACTAGTTGTAGGACTTACGATCAGAGAATTGTCGTAGAAAAACTTACGACTAGGTACTGGTCGTAGAAGAACTTACGACTAGAGAATTGTTGTAGAAAAACTTACGACTAGGTACTGGTCGTAGAAGGACTTACAACCAGAGAATGGTCGTAGAAAACGACCATTTGTTCCATGCTCTTGTCTACTCTTAACTTATGTATGTTCAAGAGCAACGAAAAGACCCTGGCTGATTCGCTCGACTACGAGAAAGTTGAAACGAAAAAGCTAAGGGAAGAGGAGGCCCTTCTGAAGAAGCTTCAGGAGGCAAACTCTGCAATTCAAAAGTTGTAGGGACGAATAAATGGTAATGTCGATGATCGAGTCGTCGATCTTATGAAATAAATAGAGGAAAATGGCAAAGAGTTCTTGGGAGAGAATGGGACTGCTCTTTATTGCAATAAACTGGCTATTACAGGGGGTGCCCTCGATGAGGCAGTGGACTAATCCTAATCACACTGAGCGTAATACATGCTATATTGTAGAATCAGACTTGAAACATGAATCTAATGCCAATTGCTGTGCTTCAATCTGATCCAGCCTCTCCCTAATTTGCTCCGCTCTCCATCTTTAAGGAACTGTAGAAGATGTGGTAGTTATTCCTTGAAGAGACATCTGTTGAAAGTGCCGCGACTGGTCGGAGCGAGGCAACGGTTGATAAAGTATCAACCGTTCGGTAGTTGTGTGTTTGTGAGACACTCAACCGTAGGGTGGTTGTTGTCAGTGTCTTAGGACCATGAAACGTCGTGTGGTATGGAGCAAATATGACATGTGTTTCATTCATTACACAGTAAGGAATATACCCGAATTTAGATCCAAATGCCAGTTCATGGCTTCTATGAGCAAACATTTGGTCGGGGACTAGGTACAGGACCTCATCCGACCAGGATACTTATTATGTAACCTCTGGAATCTTACGACCACAGTGGTCGTTAGTCTTAGGGGTTATGACCACGAAGGCATATGGTCTTTTATTATGTATTAGGGTAATACATAGAGATTTCAATCCACATCAGGTGAGTTCTGAACTTAAAACCACTTATGATAATGACCTTCTTTTATTTTTCTAACTCTTATTCTTTTTCAGAAAAAGAGGCCGAAATGGGGAAGCTCGAAACCAAGGAAAAAGAAATGACCTTGGTTGTTCACGAGATTTCCCGTATCGCCAAAGAAAAAGATCAGGAGGTCAAGTCGTGGGAATAGCGATATGCAAAGAGCACTGCCTCCCATGACAATGAAGTCAAGAAGTTAGATTCTCGACTAGTAGGTAAGCAATTCTTTACATGCGACCACTTTTTTAGTCCTTTAAGGGTTATTTTGTCTAACTAGTCTTACTCTTTTCAAAGCAAGCAGTCGAAATAAAACAACTCCGTGAGGCTTCGACTCGTAATCAGGGGATGAAGTCGATGAAGATCAACCCTCATGACCCTAATCTTAGTCTACAGCCAATTGAAGTCGACTTCGACTGCTCTGAAGCAGAAGCGGAGCGGTTAATTGAAGATATGCAGCCGGTCAGCAAGAAGGTTACGAAGGAGATGCAAATAGGATCTCCCTCATTAGAGTAGTTTGCAGTAGGGAACTTGTAAAGACAAGCTTTTTGAGTATGAATATATGAATCCGTTTTTTCCTGCAAATCATCTTGTCGAGTAGTTAGTAACTCATAAGATAACGAATGGAAAAAGAATTAAGACTAATAATTGAAGTCATATTAATAACTTTATCCTAACCCCGACTGTTTGCTTAGTTTATTTAGATAAACTAAGTAAATAGTATGTGAAGGGTTTTCTTAAAAAAGAGACAGAGGTTTGGCTAACTTATAGTTTTCGATCACGATTATCATGCACTGGTCGAAAGAGTAGGAATAGTCGACACTAGGAAGTTCCTTCTAGTGGGCAGGACCACATGTAGAAAGGAAAGGCTTCGACTAGGTGATGTTACCCTCTCCGACCAGGTTAATCAAATTAAGAGCAGCAACTTGAGTTAGACAAATGTCTGGAGTACCTTAAAAATTCATTCAACCTATTCCAGTGCACTCGGTAGGTTTGCTTTGGTAGCAAGAGTTAGAAACAGGACGACGCTAGGAAGTTTCTTCTAGTGGGCAGGACCACGTGCAGAGAGGAAAGACTTCGACAAGGTGTTGTGTCTTTCTCTGACCAGTAGGAGCAAACCGAGTTTACCAAAAGTAGTCGAACAAATTACAAAAGTGTACTCTTCTTATAGTATTTTTCAAAATAAATGAAGAAATAAACTAAGGTAATAAGAGTTGGCTTGAAAAATATTTCGACCATGTTTTTTGAACCCGAGCTCTTTGTGTTGGTAGCAAAAGTGAGGAATGAGTCGACACTAGGAAGTTCCTTCTAGTGGGCAAGACCACATGTAGAGAGGAAAAACTTTGACTAGGTGATGTTACCATCATTTCGACTAGTGTAAAGAAAGACTGGGTACTGGTCATAGAAGAACTTACGACTAGGAAATGGTCGAAAATTATCAAAGCGCTACTCAAAATAAGACAATAAAGATAGAAAGAACCTGATACTTTATTGTAGGGTTGATTGGTTACACAAAAAAAAAATTGCGTAACTAGTCGATGTTCCAAGAATTAGAGAGAATTCGACCGTCTTCCCTTGCTAGTCATACCAAACCTGGTGGCGTAACTTCGACCACTTTGTAAGGACCTTCCCACTTGGGGGAAAGTTTATTCCGATTATACTGGGATTGAATCTTCTTCAATACCAAGTCACTTACAGCAAGGCTGCGAGGTTGGACCTTACGATCGTAGTATTTGTGCAGGGCTTGTTGGTAGACTACTGAACGGATTAAGACTTGATTTATCTTCTCTTCGAGTATGTTGATGTCATCTGCTCGAAGTTGTACCTAGGTAGTTAACGGCCATTTACCGGCTTGACCGATCTCGACCAGATTCGTGTCGAACCGGCCCAACGACCGCTTATGTATTCTCCCTTTGCCTCACGACATCTGGTTGAACTCTAGGTGAGATAATTTGTCATCCATGGACTGTTCAATACTTTCTCGATGAAGTGTCGAATAACTTCATGTGGTCGACACTTCGACCACTAGTGGTATGGCCATGCACTTTCTTTATCTGACCATAACGAGGGCCCAGAGACATCTCTCTGTTATGTTAGGAGGGCAAATCCATATCCGACCGGTCACATTCCTCCGCATGTTTCATAGCGTGCATCTTAAAGCTACCTTTATAACTACCCAGTTACGAGTAGCGTTTGGTAACCCCTAAGAGTGCTATTACACATGTAGGAAACCATGCTAATCTCAGGTCTAAGGATTATACATCATCATTGCTTGAGACTAACTGATGATACATGAAATCATAACAATCTCAACAGTGTCTCAAGGTGGGTCAAACCAACACCATGTTCTCTAATATGTGTCCATATTATTGATTTGATATCTCCATATCTATGACCTGTGAAACATAGTCATCAACCAATACATATGCTAGTCTATTCATATGTATTCTCATATGTTTCCTGAAGGGATCGCGGGAAGGCTACGAGAGCACAAAACAAAATTTTACCACGCTACCAAGGAACCTCCGCTAGTAATAGACCACGAGATTACCACTAGACGTGATGACTCGTAGCGGAAGTATAGTCGATGTAGCGATTTGATGCAGTCGTGGTCGTTCTTGCCGCGCATCTTCTCCTCCAAGAGGTCATCACGAGTTGCGGATCGTCCTAGTGCTGATGCTTCGCAACAACACCTCTAAGGTATCCATACGTACGGGGCAGGTACACCACGCGCTGGAGTGCTAGCACCGGCAGCGTTGTTGAGGAAGGCATCGCTATTAGGGTTTCGGGATGATCTTCAAAAGCTTCGATCATATCACCCCATGCCACCGCCCCTCTATTTATAGGCGTCCATAACTCGTAGACTACCATAATTCGGATCACCATCCAAATCAAATCCCAGCTCTTTAAGTGTGTGACCCTATAGGTTTATGTGTGATTCGTTGTGATTCGGAACCTTTCCGACCACGAGTCGTTAGCGGTACCTAGTAGCTCATAACGATTCCCGAACACACATAGAATATATCGGACGAACCTTAATATAATATGATCTATGACCAGGTCTTTATCACTTACGAACAGCCCGTAACTCCTTACGACCAGTTGGTGATAATGTTCTCTCCACGACCACCCAGGAGGTCTTCCACGACCACCCTAGGAGGTCTTCCACGACCACCCTAGAGGTCTTCTAGGAGGTCCTCTAGAACCACCCAAGAGGTCTTTCAGGACCACCCGGGAGGTCTTCTAGGAGGTCCTCCAAGACCACCCAGGAGGTCTTCTAGGACCACCCGGGAGGTCTTCCATATGTGGAGAACAGATATTAGCTGTACGACCTGTTTGTGTATTATCCCTTTGCCTCATGACATCTGGTTGAACTCTAGGTGAGATTAAGTCATCCATGGACTGTTCAATACTTTCTCGATCAAGTGTCAAATAACTTCATGTGGTCGATACTTCGACCACTAGTGGCATAGCCATGCACTTTCTTTCTTCAACCACAACGGGGCCCCAGAGACATCTCTCCTGTTATGTTAGGAGGGGCAAATCCTTTGTCCGACCAGTCACATTCCTCCCCATGTTCATAGCATACTCGAAAGCTACCTTTATAACTACCCAGTTACGGTGTAGCGTTTGGCAACCCCTAAGAGTGCTATTACATATGTAGGAAACCATGCTGATCTCAGGTCTAAGGATTATACATCATCATTGCTTGAGACCAACTGATGACACACGAAATCATAACAATCTCAACAGTGTCTCAAGGTGGGTCTTTTCCAACACCATGTTCTCTAACATATGTCCATATTATTGGTTTGATATCTACATATCTATGACTCGTGAAACATAGTCATCAACCAATACATATGTTAGTCTATTCATATGTGTCCTCATATGTTTCCGACTAGGGAACGTTTAAGAATAACCATCGCATAAATATAGAGTTTCACAATCAAGTCGCATACTTGATAATAAATATTATCGATATTATTCTGGGAACAAGATAACATATTATCTAATGTCATGAACATAATGAAATATAATCATCTCTATGATTGCCTCTAGGGCATATTTCCAACATTTCCGACTAGGGAACATTTAAGAATAATCATCGCAGAAATACAGAGTTTCACAATCAAGTCACATACTTGATAATAAATATTAACGATATTATTCTAGGAACAAAATAACATATTATCCAATATTATGAACATAACGAAATATAATAATCTCTATGATTGCCTCTAGGGCATATTTTTAACAGTCTCCCACTTGCACTAGAGTCAATCATTTAAGTATCTAATACCGATAGCTTTTGTGTGCGCCTCATGCTTTGGTTGTATGAGAGGTTTGGTCAACGGATCAGCAACATTTAAATTCGTGTGAACTTTGCATATTTTAATATCTCCTCCAACAATTCGCAAATAAGATGATAATGCCTGAGTATATGCTTGGACATCTGATGGGATCTAGGCTCCTTAGCCTGCGCAATGGCTCCATTATTGTCACAATAAAGATCCATTGGGCTCGAGGCACTCGGAACCACACCCAACTCAGCCGTGATATTCCTTATCCAAACACCTTCTTTCGCAGCTTCAGAAGCCGCAATGTACTCGGCCTCCGTCGTAGAATCAGCAACCGTCTCTTGCTTGGAACTTTTCCAGCTCACTGCTCCTCCATTCAAAATGAATACAAAACCAGATTGCGAACGATAATCATCTTTGTCGGTTTGGAAGCTTGCATCGGTGTAACCATTTACAACGAGCTCTTCATCACCGCTATAAACTAGGAACACATCCTTAGTTCTTCTCAAATACTTAAGAATGTTTTTCACAACTGTCCAGTGACCTTTACCAAGATCGGCTTGGTATCTGCTTGTAACACTTAGAGCATATGATACATCTTGTTGAGTACATATCATGGCGTACATGATGAATCCAATAGCTGAAGCATACAGAGTACCATTCATACGGTCTCGCTCTAAGACTTATGCCATGTGACATAGGTAAGAGCCCTTTCTTGGCATCCTGCATGCTGACCGAATCAACACTTTATCAATATAAGTACTTTGGCTTAATCCAATTAGCCTTCTTGATCTAGCTCTATAGATCTTTATCCCTAAGATATATGTTGCCTCTCCTAGGTCCTTCATAGAAAAACTATTTTTCAATGATGCCTTAACGGATTCCAGTATAGGAATGTCATTTCCAGTCAATAATATGTCATCTTCATATAAGATTAGAATCACAAGTGCGCTCCCACTAACCTTCATGTAAACACAAGGTTCTTCTTTGTTCTTGACGAAACCAAACCTTTTGATCTCCTCATCAAAACGTAAATTCCAACTCCGAGATGCTTGCTTTAACCCATAAATGGATTTCTGAAGTTTGCACACTGTACTAGCATTCTTTGGATCGATAAAACCTTCAGGCTTTGTCATGTACACATCCTCATCTAGGGTTCCATTAAGAAAAGCCGTTTTGACATCAAATTGCCATATCTCATAGTTGAAATATGCAACAATAGTTAGAATGATCCGTACATATTTAAGCATCGCTACCGGTGAGAAAGTCTCATCGTAGTCAACTCCTTGAACTTGTCAAAACCCTTTTGCGACTAGTCGAGTTTTATGAATGTGAACATTTCCAGCCATGTCAATCTTTTTCTTATAGATCCATTTGCACTCAATGGTTTTAACACCATCAAGTGGATCGACTAGGTTCTAGACCTGATTCTCTCTCATGGAGTCTATCTCGGATTTCATGACTCCAAGCCATTTCTCAGAGTCTAGGTCCATCATTGCTTCCTTAAAAGTCTTAGGCTCATCATTATTCAATAATAATACGTCATGCTCATACCTTATAGGCAATTGACGTGGCCTTTTAGATCTACATGGGGCTGATGCCTCATCTATACGTTCAACAATATTTTGTTGATCCTGTAGAGGTTCAGTAGGAGTTGAAACACTTTCAAACGTTTCTCGAATTTCTTCGAGTTGCACCTTTCTCCCACAGACTCCTTTTGAAAGAAACTCTTTCTCCAAAAAGACATAATTTCGAGTAATAAAAACTTTGCCCTCTTCTCAGTTATAGAAGTAATATCCTTTGGTTTCCCTAGGATATCCTATAAAGAAGCATTTATCAGACTTGGGTGTGAGTTTATCAGACGTCAACGTTTAACATAGACATCACATCCCCAAATCCTTAGAAAAGACAAACTAGGACTTTTCCCAGTCCACCCCTCATATGGTGTCTTATCTACTGATTTAGATGATAGCTTATTTGAAGTGAAAGTTGTAGTTTCCAAAGCGTAACCCCAAAAATACAATGACAGATCCGATTGGCTCATCATTGTTCGAACCATATCTAACAAGATCTAATTACGTCGCTCGGACAGCCCATTCTATTGTGGAATGCCCGGTGGTGTAAGCTGTGGAACAATTCCACATTGTTTTAAATGATCACTAAATTCATGGCTCAAAAATTCACCTCCATGATCAGATCGTAAAGATTTAATTGTCTTGCCAAGTTGATTCTGTACCTCACTCTGGAACTCCTTGAACTTTTCAAAGGACTCCGACTTGTGCCTCATTAAATAGATATATCCATATCTACTATAGCCATCGATGAAAGTAATGAAGTATTGAAAACCAAAAGTAATGATGTACTGAAAACCACCTCTAGTCGTGTGCTCATTGGTCCACATACATCAGTATGTATGACAGTATGAGTGCCAACAAGTCGGATGCCCTCTTAGCTCGACCAGTGAAAGGTGTCTTGGTAATCTTTCCGAGTAGGCAAGATTCGTACGTTTCAAATGATTCCAAATCAAATGAGTTTAGAATTCCATCATCATGGAGCTTCTTCATACGTTTCTCACTTATGTGACCCAAACGACAATTCCAAATATAAGTGGAATCCATATCATTAGGCCGAATCCTCTTCGTATTAATATTATAGACGGGTGTATCATCAAGATTTAAAATAAACAACCCATTCAAAATAGGAGCATAGCCATAAACATCTTATTTAAAAATATGGAACAACCATTGTCCTCAATAATGAACTTATAACCCTCTGCCATCAAACATGAGGTAGAGATGATGTTTCTACTTATAGCTGAAACGTAATAATAATTATTTAATTCCATAATAAATCCTGAGGGCGAAAGTAATGGCAAAGTCCTGACGGCTAATGCAGCAACTCTTGCTTTATTCCCAACGCGAAGATCCATCTCGCCTCTTGCAGTTCTCCTACTCCTTATTAGACTCTACATCGAATTGCAAATATGAGCAACCGATCCGGTATTAAATACCCAAGAGTTAATAGAAGAATCAACAAGAAAAACATGTATGACATTAATACCTGAAGTGGAAGGTTTAGTCCCACCTTTCTTTTTCAGATCAGCCAGGTATTTCTTACAGTTCCTCTTCCAATGGCCTGGCTCTTTGTAGTAAAAGCATTCATTCTCTTGAGTCGGGCCGTACTTAGTCTTGGGCTTAGGTTTGTTAGTTTGGATCCCATCCGAAACTTTAGCCTTGCCCTTTCCTTTGACCCTAGTCTTAGCTTTCTTCTTGAAGCTTGTACTCTTTTGCACCATCATCACATGACTGTTGCTTTTCTTAATGTTGTCCTCTGCAGTCTTGAGTATCATATGCAGCTCGGTGAGATTCTTGTCTAAGCCATTCATATGGAAGTTCAGAATGAACTGCCCATAGCTTGCAGGAAGCGAAGCAAGAGTCAAATCTGTAGCCAACTCTTGACTAAGTGGAAAACTAAGTTTTTCCAAGCTCTGTGTGTAACCAACCATCTTGATTACATGTGGGCTCAACAGACTACCCTCAGTTAGCTTACTCCCAAACAACTTCTTTGAGATCTCATATCTCCCAGTTCTTACTTGTGTCTCAAACATGCCTTTGAGCGCCACGATCATAATGTAGGCCTCTATGTTCTCAAACTGCTTCTGTAGGTCTGAGTTCATGGCAGCAAGCATGAGACAGCTAACAGCAAGGGACTCATCACATGCCTTTTTATAGGCGGTTTTAAGAGTAGCAGCAGTATTTTCAGCAGACACATCAGGAATTGGTTCCTCTAGAATATGTTCCTTTTTTCTTGACTAAGAACAATTTTTAAGTTGCAGGACCAATCCGCAAAATTTGTTCCATTCAGTTTTTCCTTAACAAGTATCGAATGTAAAGAAAAACTGGATGTAGGTATAGCAAATGGTGCCATGATCTACATAAAATATGAAAAACTAAGACATATGTTCAAGAAAAATAACTTCTATTAAACAATTTAATAAAGATACTCCCACTAAAAACAATATCCCTCTTATAACATTTAGTGATTAAAGACCCTCAATCAGTTAATCTACTAGTGAGCTTTGGTATCACTGCTAGAAGATTAGTGAAATTGGTAAGCAACCATTTGCTAATCATATCTCTATATGACTCTTGTTGTTAGACAGCATCTCTATGCTCCGGCACCCAACCCTATGCTCCAAGGTCCATAACTGTTATGATAACCTTGTCAAGTTAAACCAATGCTAAGCGTGTAAGTGTCTGACACAAACCCATCTAGTCAAGGAGAGTTAATGGTACTTTGCTTTGGCAGGACCTACTATTAAAATACATGACTTTGGATGGTGCAGCAAATTGGGAGGGTATCAATTTAACTTAATATTATGTGAGAGAATTTTACTTCTACCATGTTAAAAGCATTTAAAGCAATTAAATAACATGCATAGAAATAAATGAACAGGAATGTAAAGGCATTCACAGACAATCATATTACATCGTGATATAGTATGACCCTTCCACATGGTGATGTCCATCACTGTGCTTCCTGTTCGCCATGTCTCCAAGTGGCCAATACCTCCAAGTACTCCTACTAAGCCATTACTCCTAATAGCACTAGTAATAAATTACAAGGAATGAAGAACCATCACAAGTCGACACGTAGGCCATTATACAAATATGATAGCCTTGGGCTGCAATAAGCATGACACGCATGTCATGAACATTACACACATACATGCATCTCATACATCATGGGTCATACTATTCACAAAATCCTACAAAAATAAGTTAGGCATAGCATCACATTCTGTCTAACAGATAGCATGAACTAGCAATACTAAACACCAAGGTCCTTTTCGGCGGTTCCGCTTGTCGGTGAGAGGAGCGAGGTCACAAGGGCGGGAGCCCCTGTTGCGAAATTTTTCGGACTATGTAGATCTAATCTACTGTTCTGTCCATGTAAATTGCATTGGATTAATCACATTATCCCTTTACGATCACAACTCTGATTCGATCAACCAAATTGATCTTCGTGTGCTCCATGGATTTACGATCACTGTCTGCCCCGATGGCGGAAACCAACTGGTAGACGCAAGTCGTGATACGACCATGAACAATCATAGAATAATGATCATGAACCCATCTCGTGACCACCGCGCATGGACGATCATATCGACCATCGCCAAAAATAATCTACGACCAACAAAAACAGAAATAGATCACATCTATGACTCCCACATATCACAATATGCATCTAATCTTAATCTAAAACTAGACCGGATGGCTCTGATACCACTGTTGCATCACGGGTAGGCTACGATAGCACAAAACAAAAGTTTTCTACCGCGCAACCAAGGAACCTCCGATACTAATAGATCACGAGATTACCACTAGACGCGCCAACTCGTAGTAGAAGTAGAGTCAATGTAGCGAGTTGATACAGTCGTAGTCATATTCGTCGCGCGTCTTCTCCTCCTGCTTCGATGATCGTCACGAGTTGCGGATTGTCCTAGTGCTGATGCTTCGCAACAACACCTCGAAGGTATCCACACATATGGAGCAGGGACACCACGTGCTGGAGTGCTAGCACCGGCGGCGTGGCTGAGGAAGGTGTGGCTATTAGGGTTTCGGGATTGTTCAAAAGATTGCTTTACCCCTTGCCACCGCCCCTCTATATATAGGCATCCTTGATGGGTCTCGAACTTGAGGCCCATTAGGAACATGTGGCCTACAAGAATTCGGATCACCATCCAAATCAAATCCTAGCCCTTTAAGTGTATGACCCTATAGGTTCATGTGTAATTGGTCTTTGACTCAGAAACTCTTTTCCGACCACGAGTCGTCAACGGTACCTAGCAGCACATAACGATTCCCGAACACACATAGAATATTTCGGACGAACCTTAATGCGATATGATCTAAGACCAGGTCCTTATCACTTACGACTAGCTCGTACCTAGTCATGACCAATCCATACTTAGTTATGACCAGTTAGTGATTATGTTCGACTAGTCTACGACCAATTTCGATCAGTCTACGACCAACTCGTATATCCATACGATTAGCTTTGACCAGTCTACGACCAGCTCGTATCTGGTCGAACTGAACGACTTGCTTGTGTATTCTCCATTTGCCTCAGGACATCTGGTTGAATTCCAGGTGAGATAATTTGTCTCCATGAACTGTTCAATACTTTCTCGATCAAGTGTCGAATAACTTCATGTGGTCGACACTTCGACCACTAGTGGCATGACCATGCACTTTCTTTATCCGACTACAACGAGGGGCTCAGAGACATCTCTCCTGTTATGTTAGGAGGGGCATATCCCATATCCGATCAGTCACATTCATCCGCATGTTTCATAGCATACCCAAAAGCTACCTTTATAACTACCCAGTTACGAACAGCGTTTGGCAACCCCTAAGAGTGCTATTACACATGTAGAAAACCATGCTGATCTCACGTCTAAGGATTATACATCATCATTGCTTGAGACCAACTGATAACACATAAAATCATAACAATCTCAACAGTGTCTCATGGTGGGTCAAACCAACACCATGTTCTCTAACATGTGTCCATATTATTGGTTTGATATCTCCATATCTATGACATATGAAACATAGTCATCAACCAATACATATGCTAGTCTATTCATATGTGTTCTCATATGTTTCCGACTAGAGAACGTTTAAGAATAATCATCGTAGAAATACATAGTTTCACAATTAAGTCACATACTTGATAATAAATATTAACGATATTATTATAGGAACAAGATAACATATTGTCCAATATTATGAACATAACAAAATATAATCATCACAATGATTGCCTCTAGGGTATATTTCCAATATGAAGGAGGTTTAATCCTTCTCTCTGCGATATGCATCGCATGAGTACCTCTTTAGTGCCTCGTTTATAGAGGACTCCTTCAAAAAGTATACATTTTGGCCTTCTAGGATAGGTGATCTGCCTTAAGATCATCATCGGGTATTGTATCCGTCTGAAGATACTCGTAGATGGGATTCATCCAGGTATCCTCATATTCTAGAGAGGCTGTCTCAATAGGAGTTGTCTCTGATGTTTTGATTAGAGACGGCTTCTGGAGCTGCTCCAAGAAAACTCCTTTTGGTACTTGTGATCGGGAAGAAGCCATTCGAGTAAGCTGATTTGTGAGAAAATTATCCTTTCGAGGGATAAATTATACCTCGAAACCGAAAAATGCTTTTCAAGCTTTCAAACTTCCGATAAGTACCGAGACATGGTCGGGTTAGAGTAATGGTACTCTTTTCCTACCTGATTTACGACTAGTTGAGAGTCTCCTCTCACGAGTAGTGGTCGAATCGTGAGGGCTTTCGCGGCTCGTATGCTAGCCAGCAAACCTTTGTATTCTGCCACGTTGTTGCCACATTGTTAGTGGCCTGAAAGTTTATTTGAATGTCATACTTTAATGTCTCTCCAATAGGAGATTCCAAGACCACCCCAGCCCCCGAGCCACTTAAAGTAAGTGATCCGTCAAAGTACATCGTTCACTGGTCGTAGGTATCATACTGGGGATCCTGAACATGTTTAGGATTTGTGCATTCGGTGATAAAGTCTGCTAAAATCTGGGATTTAATGGTCGTTCGGGACACAAAATGAAGGTCGAACTCCCCAGGTTCTATTGACCATTTTGCCATACGTCCCGCTGCTTCCTTATTCTGGAGGATAACTCCTAAGGAAAACTCAGACGGCACAATTATCTTTTGCGCCTAAAATAATGCCGCAGTTTCCTCGAAGACATGAGGAGGGCATATAGAAGCTTTTGGACCTGATGGTGACGCTCCTTAGGCCCGTGCAAAACATCATTTACATAGTAATTAAACTGGTCGTTAGACGTTTTCACGTTCTACGACCAATACTGTGCTCATTGCCTGTGGCGTGGCAACTAGATAAATTAAGAGCGTCTCTTTTGGTTTCGGAGAAACCAAAACAAAAGCACTCGTAAGATACCTCTTGACATCCTCAAAGGCATCGTTTGCCTCTTCTAACCACTCAAAACCCTCGTACTTCCTTAGAAGTTTTAAGAAAGGTAGTCCTTTTTCTCCCAGTCGTGCGACGAAACGACTTAAAGCCGCCATGCACCCTGTGAGTTTTTGGACTTCTTTCTTCGTGATTGGGGGGGCGCATTTGCACGATAGCCTTTATGTTTTTGGGTTTTGGTTTGATTCCTCGTGTAGAGACAAGGAATCCAAGCAATTTTCCTAAAGAGACTCCAATCACACACTTCTCAGGATTGAGTTTCAGGCGGTGTCTTCTGAGGTTGTCGAATGTTTCTTGCAAGTCAAAAACGTGATTAAGTCGCTTGATGCTTTTTACTACTAGATCGTCAACATAGGCTTCCAAATTTCGGCCTAGTTGAGGTGAAAAAGTCGATTGTATTTTTTAGACCAAATGGCATTTTGACACTACAAAATATTCCAAATGGAGTAATAAATGTGGCCTTTTCTTCATCTTCTAGACCGATATTATTCTGATGATAGCCAGAATATGCATATAGAAAACTTAATGTTTCACAACCGGATGTAGAATCAACCAACAGATCGTTACGAGGTAAAGAGAAATCATCTTATAGACAAGTTTTATTGAGATCAGTGAAGTCTACACACATACGTCACTTGCCATTAGACTTCCTAACCATTACAGGGTTGGCCAACCACTCTGGGTGGTCAACTTCTCTTATAAAGTCTGCTTTAAGTAACTTGTTCAATTCTGATTTGATGGCATCTTGTCAATCTGGTGCCAATCTCCGTAATTTTTGTTTTACGGGTATCTTGTCAGGCCATAAAGCTAGCCTATGCTCAATCACCTCCCTAAGGACTTCGAACACATCGGATGCTTGCCACGTGAAGACATCTGTGTTATCTCAGGGAAAAGTGACAAGAGCATCTTCCTATTTGGGGTCGGAAGTATCCCCGATGCGAACAGTCTTCGAGGGCTCCTCCGGATCCAGAGGAACCTCTTTGACCTGGTTGTTTGGCTTTGGTGCAGCTTTAGGCTTCGACTGCTTTGTCGAAGGCTACTCCTTGCTTTCTTCTCGAGTTTGTATCTAGCCAACCATCTCGAGGGATCGACGGTCACACGTATGCGCCATCTTTTTATCACAATGAATTGTGATTACTCTTTTGGGACCTGGCATCTTAAGACATTGATACCTATAATGAGTAGCCATTAAGAATTTTGCCGAAGTTGGTCGTCCGAGTATGGCATTATATGCCTATCGAAATCGACCACATCAAAGGATATTTTCTCTGTCCTAAAATTGCTGGGAGAACTAAATATTAAAGGAAGAGAAACTTGGCCAATAGGTTTGGCTGAAGACCCCGGTACAATCCCATGAAAAGTGTATCCTATCGGTCTTACTTTGGTCCTGGGTACTTGCATCTCATCCAGGATACTCGTAAACAAGATGTTTAACGAGCTGCCACCATCAACTAATGCTCGATTTACTCGACAATTGTTGATGGTGGGCTCGACCACGATCAAAAACTGACCTGGTCGAGTGGAAGGTATTCGGCAGTCACTCTTCTCGAAAGAGATGGTGACTTCCGACCACTTCGGCAATTTATTGATAAGAGGAGGGTCAATAGAGTTTACCTCACGTTCGATAGCCTTAAGCTGTCATTTTTACTCGTATGCCGATGATCCCCCATAGATATGCTCGATGGTATGCTTAGGATCTTGGAATGCCATCTCTTCGTCGTCGTTCAATTGCTTACGACCACTTGCTTGCTCTACCTCCTCGAGGGTAGGAAGTGGTTCTTTGTAGTTGTAATAGTCCTCGAGTTTTCGTTGGAAAACCCAGCAGTTGCGAAGGTCATGTCCTTCTTTTTTATGGAAAGGGTGCCGCTTAGGCTTGTTGTTCTTCCTTTTGGGGCGCTTGTCCTTACCTCGATCAGAGTATGCCTTGAAGCCTTGAGGCTTCTTATCGCTTACAGCCAAGACTTTCTTGGAACTGTTGGTTTGAGGCTTTTGACCCTTTGCATTGTTCTTGGATTTCTTGGCCTTCTTATCTATCTTCTTGCCACTTTCGCCCACTTCTTGAGAAATTTTATTATCTCGATCGATAGTGTTGTTCCACTCGACTGCTTCAGCAACAGTCACATATCGATCGGCCATCTCGAAGAGCTCGGTGACAGTGGCAGGAGGATTTAAAGCGATATCCTCTATGATTCTTCTACTACGGACTCCCTGCTTAAAAGCTCTAATGACGGAAGAATAAAAAACTTCAGGTATGGAATTTCGAACATGACTGAAACATCGAATGAACTGGCATCCTGTGCAGGTCATCCTCCTTCCTAGGACTATGGTAGGTGCCCTGGAAATTGGCGAGTAGGATGTCGCAGAGGTGTTGCTATGAATAGATCGACTCGAGTGGTTGATTTAACAACCACAATCGAGCATATCCCTTGAGCACAGTAGGAAGGTAATTTGCCATTACATGCTCTCCTCCTCCTGCTGCTCGGATAGCAGTTGTGTAGATCTGAAGGAATTCGATGGGATTTTATGGTCCATCAACTTCTCCATGTTCACTGGTTGAAACCGGGTGGCCAGTGAACTGCTCGAAGGTCAGTTGAGAATGTTTGACACCCGGTACTAACTTCTTGATGCCTTCTTTGCAGAAAAGAAGGGTTGATATCACCAGGTGATCGTACACGATGATACCCGGTTGTGGGTGGACCCGACCTATGATAAGTCTCAACCTTATGAGAGAAATACTCCTCGTATTCTATCGGCTGTTGCAGATTTCTGGGTCGGAGTGGTGAACAATCACCTCTCCTGGGAGCTTGTTGATCAAGAGGCGTTCAAAGAACTCTTCTTTGACTAGAGTTAAGGTTAGGAGAGTGACGTGACCTGGTGTCACGCCCATCTCCATGCGGTGAGTTGTTTGAATGACTGGTAGCTGATGGAGTCGTACCGCTACGACTTCTGGGTTGATGCCGTTGAGGGTGCTCGAGTCTAGCCATCGTGCTTCGAAGCCTTCGTGCGATCTCTTCTGTGAAGAGGTCGTAGCCAGGCGTTCGGGCAAGTTCCCAAGATGGGTTCTCAAGCAGATCGTTGATACGCTAGAGTTCCTGAGCTTCCTCTGACTGATACTGGACGCACCCAGGCAGATATATCTGAGTCACAATTCTTCTCTGTTGGGTTGTCTCAGGATCGTCCATATATGATCCTCGAGTTTGCCTCAATGGAGTGCAATTATTTCAAGGATCTCCCTCACGCTCATCAGAGTGTTGACCCTATTTATCACCAGAGGTGTCCTCACCATTGCCACGAGGGGTCGCAGTGTGTGATCATGAGGGAGCGTCCTCAGCTCTGTCTCCAGGAGAGTAATCATTATCTGAGGAAAGGACAAAGACCTCCCGTTAATGATCTCCACTTGCGCTTGAGGCCTCTCCGCTCGAGGAGTAGTCAAAAGACACCATCTGGCGATTTGGAGCAAGCCCCCTTTAGGAAGGGGAATTTCGGGTTATAACTGTTTCTGTTCGCAGGTGAGCCCTGCGAGAGGATGGTTGAACTAGCATGAAAAGCGCGCTTGACCCCATCCTCTTTGGGTCTAACCGGAGAGAGATGACCACCAGATGCTGATGAAACTCCGGAATGATGGCTTCCAGGACTTGTCGTGTCAGGTCGGACTGTCTTGGACGGACTCGAACATTTAGAGAGGGAACCCTCGCCATGCTCTAGGTCTGCCTTGGAACAGTAATTGGCCAAGTCAAACCAGTTCTCCTCGTTCCACTCTCCTACCATAGAAGCATCAGAGTTAAGAAAAACGAAGGAAATCTTGTTGACGAGATGCTCCCCACGGTCGGCGCCAACTGTCGGTGTTTTAGAATCGATTTTACGTAATGATTGTATGATTCGGGGGGTCTCTAAGACTCAAATCACACAGAGAGAATGACATAGGGATTTTTATACAGGTTCAGGCCTTCTCCGGAGAGAATAACAACCTTACTCCTGTGTGGTTATGTTGAGTATACTGGTTACAGATCAAGAGAAAGACTCAAGAATAATGTCTTATGTTCTTGATTGCTCCTCTCCCTGTCGCCCGCCTACTGATTCCGCCCTATATATAGTGCTCGAAGTGGGCAACGGTTTCTCCAATCCAAGGACACCTCAACGCTTCAGATGATGAAATAGTTACTAGAGATTATTGTCGGAGTAGTGACGTCCCCACGTCGCCAGGCGATTATCATTAGGGCAAAGAGTTTAATCGTGCAATTATTCTAGATAATAACAACGTATACTAACTGTTTAGATGCCCTAATCAATTGTGTCTATTTGTTTGCAAGCTCAATCAATTATAGGGTGGTCGTAGTTAACCTGGTCGTAGAAGGACTTACGACTATAGGGTGGTCGTAGAAGAACTTACGACTATGAGGTAGTCGTAGAAGAACTTACGACTATGGAGTGGTTGTAGAAGAACTTACGACCATGAAGTAGTCGTAGAAGGACTTACGACTATAGGGTTGTCGTAGAAGAACTTACGACCACGAGGTAGTCGTAGAAGGACTTACGACTCCAGCTTCTTTCTTATGAACATTAAGGGGTATACTCAAGAACCATATGATGATATTATTAGCTCATTACTATTAACTTATGTTTTTATTATTTTAGATGTTTTAGAACACTTGGATGAGAGGGCTTCCCTAGATAGTCAAGCTAGCAAGGAGGACTTTTTATGTACAACATCAGGCTCCTTACAAATTTATAACTAGACATCAAGCTCCTTATATATCAGGATTGTTACTTCATTAAACACTTTCTAATTAATATTTATATTGTTCCAATTGCTAATTGCCCATAACCAGTTT
Source organism: Phyllostachys edulis (assembly GCA_036346405.1). Classification (NCBI taxonomy): domain Eukaryota; kingdom Viridiplantae; phylum Streptophyta; class Magnoliopsida; order Poales; family Poaceae; genus Phyllostachys; species Phyllostachys edulis. The sequence continues at coordinate 46,001,083 of CM070546.1, read as the reverse complement.
TCTCTGTTTTTTTCGGTTTTGGTAGCGGTTTTTCTGGTTTTTTGAAGTGGTTTTTTTGGTTTTGGGCGGTAATTGTTTCAGTTACCGGTTTTAAAACATCTCCAATTCAAATTTCAGTATTCGAATTTTCACTCGTTTTTTTTCTGGTTTTTTCGGTTACCGTTTCCAGTTGCTAGGCGGTTTTTCCCTCGGTTCCGACATTTTGATCCTTACGTGGTAGTACTAGATAAAGTCCAAACAAACCAATTTACTTGTAGATGATACAAGTTGCTTCCGCTTTTGATGCCTTTTCCCCTCCAAATTGTCTATGCAGATATAATAGCAAGCACCTTGAGCACATTTCTACTATGTCTACTTCTCTTTGCATTTTGCCTGGGCCACAAGAAATACAGGTCTAAAAAGATATCAAAGGAAACACCAAGGATTGAGTCCTTCCTACAAAAGAATGGAACCCTACATCCGAAAAGATACACTTATGCAGAAGTGAAAAGAATGACGAACTCTTTTGCTGTAAAGCTAGGTCAAGGTGGATTTGGTGCTGTTTACAGAGGCAACCTCTCCGATGGTCGCCAGGTAGCAGCCAAGATGCTAAAGGATTCCAAGGGTGATGGGGAGGAATTCATTAATGAGGTAGCTAGTATTAGCAGAACTTCTCATGTTAATGTTGTGACTCTCTTAGGATTTTGCTTGCAAGGATCCAAAAGGGTTCTCATCTATGAGTACATGCCTAATGGTTCGCTTGAAAGATATGCTTTCAACAACAACTCTAAAGGTGGAATTTCTCTAACTTGGGAGAAATTATTTGATATAGCAGTTGGCATTGCCCGAGGGCTTGAATATCTCCACCGTGGATGCAATACTCGCATCGTGCATTTTGATATCAAACCCCACAACATTCTACTAGATCAAGACTTCTGTCCTAAGATCTCTGATTTTGGAATGGCAAAGTTGTGCGTCAATAAAGAGAGTATTATCTCCATTGGTGGTGCAAGAGGAACAATAGGCTATATTGCCCCGGAGGTCTATTCAAAGCAATTTGGAGCAGTAAGTAGCAAGTCTGATGTCTATAGTTATGGAATGATGGTCCTTGAGATGGTTGGGGCAAGGGATAAGAATATCAATGCAAATAGTGAATCTAGTAGCCAATATTTCCCACAATGGATTTATGAACATTTAGATGAATATTGTGTCAGTGCTTCTGAGATTAATGGAGAGATCACAGAGATTGTAAGGAAGATGATAGTGATTGGGTTGTGGTGTATACAATTAAATCCTACCAATCGGCCAACAATGACTAGAGTCGTCGAGATGCTAGAAGGGAGTACAAGTGGCCTGGAATTGCCACCAAAAATTCTTTTGAGTTGATAAGCATGGATATGTTTCTATTGAATGTTGTTCACTTGTTCAAGTGTTGCACAACTGCAAATATTTGTTAGTACTTTGCAAAATTTAAGACTTGCATCAAAAGTAGTTGGTCTATAAACAGTGGCGGAACAACCAACTGTTGACCATTGGATAAATAACATTGTATGATGGTATCATTTTGGAATTTGGATCAAACTCACTGCTAATACTGACTCTCTTTTGTGCAGTTTGTACACAGATCGTTTCAAACACCTTATAGTTCCTGTGAAACACCATGCGAACTAGACATTGCAACTAAAGAGATTCATTCTCCAGTCCACAAATCCATACCACAAGGTCACTCACAAACTATAAATACAAAGCCCAAGTGTAGAATACTTGAATTGTAAATTGGACATTGGAAATCCGGCAAAGAAACAATCCTCTACAATTTCTATAAAGAACTCCTCGGCACCTTGATGAACCACAGAAGTCCTGATTTGGCCCGATCATTCGATGAGAAGATAAATTCGGTAGTAGTCGCTCAACTCTCACGATCCTGGCTATGAACTCGCAATGCCCAAAACCACGCAATTGCTGAACTGCTCGACAAGTCGTTATCAACCGAGCATGAATACCTGGATTACCTGATCACGAAGATCAATTCCTGCATACACCGAAGAAGCACGCAAGAACGAGATAAATAGCAATCTGATATTGCAAATAGGATTGAAATATTTGATTTAATTTGCAATTCTGAATAAGGATTTTGACTGGGTGGTCTAGTCGACACACACAGAAGATACAAGTTGCAACGAAGGCAAACTAAACATAAACGAAGTCCCAGGAAAACTAGAGGGGTGCGGCCTCCTTAAATAGGGGTAGGGAAGCCACACATAGCTAAGAAAATAAGGAGTGGTACTATTCATGACACTGTTCATACATGAATAGTGCTCATGAACAGTACGTGCCGTTTACGGTGGCGCCTCCCCTTGGGCCCAAGTATTACAAGGCCTAATTTGGCCCAAATAGGTGATGCAACACCTTCTTTTGATGATTACTGTGCACTCATAATGAATTTGAAGGTGATGCTAGATCCATTGGAAAGGTCTCGGAATAAGCTTTCCAACAAGACTAAGAACACCCGAATCGGACTCTGTTTGCAAAAGTTATGGCCTTTTTACTATGGGCCTATTGGGCTATCATAGTGCCAGATTGTTTTCATGATTCTGACGTGCACAGAAGGAATTTGGAGGTGGGACTAGATCTGTTGGAAGGATGACGAGATAAGTTTTCCATCAAGTACTCGTGGACCTTTAGCAGACTCCGTATGTGAAAGTTATGCACGTTTGAAGTCGGTGCTGTATTCGGAGGCCGAATTGGATTCCAAAATAGGTCCAGCTCGAACTCTTGCAAATCAACCACTCTTTGTCTTTTATTCCTGAAAATAACAACACATTTATTAGGCAATATCATATAGTTCATGTAATATAAAGACACTCCTAAAAATGAGCTCACATGACAATTTAAGTGAAGCGTACAAGCTCTTGTAATTGGAACAGCAAGCATAGCAAATATGGTTGTATCCATAGAGGTCATGTCTTTATCATCCTCCCCTTCTTGAAAACAAAGTCGTCCTCGACTTTTGATAAGCTGAAAATAGGGTAACAAAGAAGCCAAGGTGTATGCATGGTATATGTATATGTTATCTATTTTAACGGTTCTTCGTTGTTGCACAATTAATGTTATAAGACAGCAGCGATCATAAAAGCTCATTGTATTATTAACCCAAGAATAATCATATATGTTAATGATCAAAACAAAATTTCTCACACAACAATTATTGCAACTAGTTTTGCAAATGTAAGTGAAGCATTTATGCAATTCAAATCTCTAAAGTTGTAAACTTGCAGTGGTAATACATATGGGCAAATCTACAACTTTTGGAATCAAACAAAGTTCATCTATATAATCATATTTCAATCGAGCAATAGCAAATTCATCTAGCAATAGTGAAAAGATTTGTAAATTCTTCCATACTTCAACATCATAATGCAGATTGTCAATACTAGATGAAGCAATAAGAGATGAACACATAAGCATTGGATGATCACTAAATTTTATTTTTCTCTCATAATGAACAAGATCCAGCACACAAGGATTGTTGTTTAAAACAACAAGCTTCAATTCATCCATGTGATCACAAGTTATGCATATTCGATATACCATAAATTGATTGTCTACACCATAATCTCCAATTAATTTAAAACAGTAGTTGTAGGTGCTAGATAGAGAATTTAGCGATGAAAGTTCAGAAGCTTTCTTCATAGCACATTCCAAACTAACGGGCTCATTTAGCATGATATAACACAACGCACCAACAGTGGATATTCTATCAAGTGCTTCCTTATGTGTAATTAATTCGACCTGTGCGAAATTATGTGACTTCAGATCAGCACATGGTTCGTTCAAGTCAACACAAGGAATATCAAAAGATTGCACTACAAACAGTATATACTCACAAGGTCGCTCTATGTCTTGTCAGTAGTATCAAATCGAGACCTTTGTCATTATCGTCCTCATCGACATCTCAGAGGTACCTCAAACTCTTCTCTAATGACATAAGATGCGCCAGATCATCCTTCATCTCTTCAAGCGTCGCAGCGGTATCTGTAGATGGAGTAGGAGCCAAAATAATGTCAGCATTTTCAGTTACCTTAGGTTGCACCTCGCTTGTGACCGTGGGTGATGGAGGTACAAAACGACGTTGCAATTTTTTCTTCATCTGCTCCCATATGTACATGAAGTGGTACTTGAGATTCGACCACCAATGTTGAACATCACCGATCAGCACCGTCCTTGCCATGCTCATCTTCTCATAAAGATCAAGGTCCTATTTTTCAAAGTAGCTATCCAACATATTAACCCACAGGAAGTAGTCCAACGACGTACTCTCAGCGGTGAGTGGCAAGATGTCTGCTGGTAGTTGTTTCCCTTTGAGTTCAGATCTGCCCGAGACGTCATAGTAATCTACCAACTTCAACCAACCTGTCATTGTTAGTAGAAAATAAGGAAACAAATCACAAGTATATGTCCCTATCAACTATTAGGTTCTGGAGGCTCAACAGTTGCTCACACTGAAGCTTATACCACGTTCTTATAAGCTCTTACCAACGCAGCAATGAAGTGGTAAAACCGGTGGCTGGTTCGTGATACTCTCACTTGCGATTAGCCCAACGATTGCGAGGAACGGTACCTGCTGAGTTAGTAGGAAGTGGAGCTCAAAAGGCTTCAATATGGTAGCAAGGATCAGCAATAATCAAATCTGTTAATGCAAGTTGAAAGATTGTTCAAAGTACTCGTCAATGTTGCTGATCCTAGCATAATCAAAGCTAGCTAATCAAAGCCGTACTAAGAGAAGCGTATGTACGCACACGCAAAGATCAATCTGACTTGATGTAAGCAATGGAAAACCTCACAACAAGTGCTAGGAGAGACGCTAACCAATCTACTCAAACTTCTTTATAGGGGCACAAGATTATTCACGCGATGTAGAGCACAAAAACGGAATAACGTGCAACGTAAACAACCCTCTAGTTCAAGCAGAATAGTTCAAGTAGAAAACAATAGTTAGTCTTGAGAGATGAAAAAGTAAAGTTTTATATGGCTTATATATACTCTTTTGAAAGGTTTCGATGAGGTCTACAACTTTGCAGTCGAGGCGAACCCCAAATTCTGAAGGGAAGATCGAAAGAAACGACAAATACAGAAACCAAAAACTTGCGACGCGAATTCGGAGCCGAAGATGGCCGATTTTGGGGACCCTGGAGGGCGAGTAGTTGCTTAGGTGGAAAGGATGCGCCTCATCATTAGCTTTCCAACAAGAACAAGAATGCCCAAAATGGATACCGTATGCAAAAGTTATGCCCGTTTTACTGAAGGTGTCTCGGAAACGGAATCCTACTCGGACTTGAAAACCGACTCGGTTTCAATCTTGAAACTGCTATATCTTTTGATTCCTTGGGCCAAAATTGCTAAATTTTTTTTATGGAAGCTTGTGGCTATATGTAGAAGTGCTCCTCCAATTTTCACTAGTTTTGGCAAAAGTTTGATGAATTTTTCTTTTCTTTCCTTTTGTTCTTTTTTTTTTCTACCACGGCTTTTGTTCTTGCGGTTGCCTCTTTCTCCTTCTACTATCTGGTCAGTCCTAGGGTTTGCCGCAAGTCGCAAATAACATAAACTCTCCCAAAAGATCACAACAATCCTCTTCGGGGTTTTTTTTTGAATTATCAATAGCACGAAATTTATGTTTTTGGTGCAGATTACAGGAGTTATAACCCACGAATTTTCTGTTTTAGATGCAAAACTAAGAACCCTAAAATAACGATCAAGCGACGCGAAGAAAAAACACGAGAAGTAATCTAGACAACAATCAACTGGACAATAACTAGAACTAAAGATTAGCAACTAGACATGACGATGCAACTAATGATTCAACAAGCAAAACTGAAAAGAGAAATAGCAAGGGCTCAAAGGGCTCGGTATGGATGATAGATGCAAAATTTTTTGGGCAATTTTCTGGACTCTAGGTATGGAAAACGAATCTACTACTAGAATACTGAAAACTCTCACCGATGAACTGTAGCTCTGATACCACTTGATGAACCACGAAAGTCCTGATTTGGCCCGATCTTTCGATGAGAAGATAAATTTGGTAGTAGTCGCTCAAATCTCACGATCCTGGCTACGAACTCGTAAGGCCCAAAACCTCGCAATCATTGAACTGCTCGACAAGTCATTATCAACCGTGCACGAATACCCGAATGATCTGATCACGAAGATCAATTCCTACATACACTGAAGAAGCACGCAAGAATGAGATAAATAGCAATCTGAAATTGCAAATAGGATTGAAATATTTGATTTAAGTTGGGATTCCGAATAAGGATCTTGACTGGGTGGTCTAGTCGACACACGTAGAAGATACAAGTTGCAATGAAGGCAAACTAAACATAAACGATCCCAGGAAAACTGGAGGGGTGCGGCTCCTTAGATAGGGGAGGGGAAGCCACACATAGCTAAGAAAATAGGGCAAGACTATTCGTAGCACTGTTCATACATGAATAGTGCTCATGAACAGTACGAGCTGCTTAGGGTGGCGCCTCCCCTTGGGCCCAAGTATTACAAGGCCCAATTTGGCCCAAACAGGTGACGCATCACCTTCTTTTGATGATTACAGTGCGCTCGTAATGAATTTAAAGGTGAGACTAGATCCATTGGAAAGGTCTTAGAATAAACTTTCCAACAAGACCAAGAACACTCGAATCGAAATAAGCTTTCCAACAAGACCAAGAACGCCCGAATTGGACTTCGTTTGCAAAAGTTATGGCCTTTTTACTATGGACCTATTGGGCTGTCCTAGTGCCAGATTGTTTTTACGATTCCGATGTGCACAGAAGGAATTTGGAGGTGGGGCTAGATCTGTTGAAAGGATGATGAGATAAGCTTTCCATCAAGTATTCGTGGACCTCTAGCAAACTCCGTATGTGAAAGTTATGCACGTTTGAAGTCGGTGCTGTCTTCGGAGGCCGAATTGGATTCCAAAATAGGTTCGGCTCGAACTCGTGCAAATCAACAACTCTTTGTCTTTTATTTTTGAAAATAACAACACATTTATTAGGCAATATCATATAGTTCATGTAATATAAAGGCACTCCTAAAAATGAGCTCACCTGACAATTTAAGTGAAGCGTACGAGCTCTTATAATTGGAACAACAAGTATAGCAAATATGGTTGTATCCATAGGGATCATGTCCTCATCACACCTCGTCTCCCTGCCACTTCTCCTTTGACTTGCATGATCTCCTAGCCAATACCTCCCTTGACTCCTTTGAAGCCTCTCAACTCGTCCAACCTTTCTCCAAGAGATCCGTCAAGGATGACTTGTTGAGGTATAAGTGAATTTTCCGTCTTTCCTCATTAGTTTAAGCTTTTGGGTGAATTGGTTGGTAGATTCAACTTAATATGGTATCAGAGCCAAGAGGTCTTGAGTTCAAGACCCGGTTGGCACAGTTAAAGAAAAATAATTGTAGGCCACTTCTATTCTACATCTTAGGCCCGACGCAGCTTACACATAAGAGGTAGTGTTGAGGTATAAATAAATTGTCTATTTTTTTTTCTTATTAGCTTAAGCTTTTAGATAAACTAATTAGCGCATGCAATTTAATAAACTCCAGCCTAGGACCGGACACCTTTGGCCCTGCCTTTTATAAAGCCAACGGGAACTGGTAATAAATGATCTCCTCAACCTTCTACTCGATTTCCACACCTCCACAGCCGACCTTCATCGTTTTAATAAGGGCATCTCCAATAGTTAGAGACAACCTTGTCTCTAATATATGCTACATCATCTTTAGAGACAACATCTCTAATAGATAGTCTCTAGTGCACTATCCAACATTTATATTTTCGGTCAATCTCGCTCCAGAGCTTCCTTTTGAAACTCATCACTAAATCCCTCACCCCCCGCCTCCAACATGTTATCCACACCCTCGTTCATCCCGTTCAAACAGGATTCCTAATGACCGGTTTGGATACACTGTGATTTGATTCAAGCCCTTTGGATTGACTGATAATTTGGACTAAAATCATTTCCAGTCCGAAAGGATTTGTTCTAATTCCTCCATATCCAAACAAACCCTAAAAAGACGCATCATCTCCGAAAATTTCGTCTAGGTAACCGAAATCATCCAGGTCTACCACAAAAGAAGGCTCGCACTGTCGTTCTTAAACTTGATTTCCGTAAAGCCTTTGACTCAATTAATTGGTCAGCTCTAGACCAAATTTTGTAAGCCAAAGGTTTCCCTACCCGGTGGTGTACCTGGATCCAAGAGTTGTCCGCTTCAAGTCAAACTGAAGTTCTCCTAAATGGATAAGCAGGGTCGTTGGATCTAGTGTAAAAAAGGACTCCGCCAAGGTAACCCCTTGCCCCCCTACCTTTTCATTCTTGTGGCGGATGTTCTGCAGCAGCTCATTCTCCAAGCCTCTAATCAAGGTCAGCTTGACCATCCCCTAGTTCCTGATCGGCCCTGTCTGGTTCTTCAGTACACGGACAGCACTCTAATTATCCTCCGTGCTGATTGTCAACAAATCTCCCGCCTCAAACGCATCCTTGACAGCTTCACCACAACCACTGGGATCCACATTAATTTCCACAAAAGCACCATTGTCCCAAATTTTTTTTGCTGTATTGGCACTTTTTAACACGATATTTGCAGGAATGACCGGTTTCGTACAGTATTGGTAAAAATGGCACTGTTCCCGCACGACCACCGTGCGGGAACCCCCTCCCGTCGCCACGTCGCCCATTCCCCCTCCCCGTGCCATGTCAACCCCGTTCCTGCATGGCCACCATGCGGGAACGCCTCCTCAGCCACCATTTGTAAAAGCAAACAAATGATTAGGGTTAAGCAGTCATTAGGGTTTAAATCCGATTTGGTTTCCGTGTTTTGTAAGAAATTAAAATATAGAAAATGAGTTAGTAGAAAGATGGAAGGCTGCAAGACGGAACGATGTTAGTAGAAATAAGCACTCTGGATGTAAACTGAGAACCTCGTACCTCCTAGATGTGTAGTGCAGGTGACCGAGGGGGAGCGCTAGTGTGTGTATTGGGTGCAGACGGCAGAAGTGATTCATCCCGATAGATCTACGGCGGGAGAACGACATGATGTTAGTGGAATGTATGGCATAACAAAAAAAAACAGAACATAGATTTGTACATAACTTACCTCCCCGTCGACCTGGGCCGTGGATTACCAACGGGGAACGCTACGATGCCGGCCAGACTCGCTAGGTCGTGGTGACCTAGCGGGTGAGCACGCCCCCCCACTTGGTGCCCGATGCGTAGGACATCGTCCGTCAAACGACCGCAGCTTAAGTTCTTTATCAGCTTCTTCGACTGCGCCGAGATGTACTTTAGATTTTTTTGATATCCCGCCGTTGTTGTGTTTGGGTTGTGGATGGCGGCCTTCGATGCGCTTAAGATGCTTTACACCCACTCCAACTGTAGTGACATACGTAACAGGTTCATTAACAAAGAGTATGAATATCGTCAATGAAACGACCAAAGATTGTAAGTGTCTTATGGTGTCACCACGCCACGAAGCGCTGTGACGAACGTACGCGCGGCGGAGGCTCTGTTGGTGTGTCTCCACTGTCACCTCCTTTGGGCACTCCGGTGAAGGAATGGTGAGTCTTACGCGCGTCCGTGGCACATACCACTCCATGTACGCACCGTACGTCTCAGCGTTGTATGCATGCCACATGAGCTCATGCGAGACATCCAAGTGCGCCCTCTGTATCCATGCCGTAGTCCACCCGTGCTGGACTGGTCACCATCTCTGAATATATCCCCGTGTCCCGATTGCCTGTATTTTTGGAAGGATTAATGTTAGAAAAGAAGATGTATGAACTGTAAACATTACTCGGATAAAGTTTGACTCACAGGTGTACGGCTCGCGGTAGGGTCCTACTGTCCGAGGGGGCACGACCTGGTACGCATCAAACTGTCGTTTTACGCATCGAGGCGTGTAAGGCTCCACCATATGTGTGAACACCAGGTGGCGGTCCATCGTCCATAGTGCTATGTCCCAGATGCATTGCGCGGTCAATTTTTTTACTCTATTTGGTTTTTGTTATTCGGTTCGGTTTCTAACTCTCAGAAACCAAATAGGCTGAATTACCAAATAAGCCCACCACTCCATAGTCTCCACTCTGATTAAGGCCCACCAGACCACAGCCCACCACCCTGGCTAACCCTAATGACTCACCTAACCCACAACACACCACCCCCCATCGTTGTCGCCTCCACCGCGCCGCTAACTGCCTGCTGCCGTTTGCCCCTGCCTCCACTACGTCTGCACTGTGTGGTTTGGTTTATTAAAAAACAAAATTGATTTAATTCGATTAATTAGGTTCAGTTTTTAATTTTATTTTGGTTAATTTGGTTGCCAACCCTCAAAAACCGAAGTATGTTTTTGCCGAATAAACCAAATCGAAAAAACCAAATGCCTACCCATATTTGTCCCTATACACATCTCGAATCAGCACGCTAGCATTCTTGCAACTGTTCTAGGGTGCCCAATTGCGGGTTTCCCACAGACCTATCTCAGCCTCCCTCTGTCCCCTACTAAACTTAGAATAGCTGACTTTCAACCCCTCATCTGTAAGTTTGACAAACGGCTCACTGGCTAGCGAGGTAGATACTGTTGAAAATATGTGCAATATTTTAATTCTGGATTTTATTATGAGACAAAGATAATAAATAACTAAAGATGCATAAAGCAATGCTAACAACAGACATCTCAATGTACTTCTAAACATATGCAATAGTAGGATTATAACAGAGTAGATTGGCCGTACAATCAACTTACAGTCAGGCTTGATGAAGAATAGGAAGCAGTGCAGACTCGATGCAATGCAGAACATAAATGAAGCAGTGAAACAAGCGGTCGCGCAGATGCGCTGCCCAGAAAGTTTATTGCCACCTTGCAAATACCGTGCGAAGCCAGTCATTCCTGCAAATACTGTGTCAAAAAGTGCCAATACGACAAAAAAAATCCCTTTGTCCCTAGGGTGGCATTTTTTTATCGAAACCTGAACCGAACCGAATTAACCGAAAATATCGGTTTATTCAGTTTTTGGTGTTCAGTTTTTTTACTCTATTCGGTTTTTGTTGTTTGGTTCGGTTTCTAACTCCTAGAAACCAAATAGGCCGACTTACCAAATAAGCCCACCACTCCACAGTCTTCGCTCCGATTAAGGCCCACCAGGCCACAGCCCACCACCCCGGCTAACCCTAATGACTCACCTAACGCACAACACACCACCCCCCACCGTCGTCACCTCCACCGCGCCGCCAACCGCTCGCTTTCGTTTGCCCCTGCCTCCACTACGTCTGCACTGTGTGGTTTGGTTTATTGAAAAATCGAATCGATTTAATTCGATTTATTAGGTTCAGTTTTTAATTTTATTTGGTTAATTCGGTTGCCAACCCTCAAAAACCGAAATATGTTTTTACCGAATAAACCAAACCGAAAAAACCAAATGCCCACCCATATTTGTCCCTATACACATCTCGAATCAGCACACTAGCATTCTTGCAACTGTTCTATGGTGCCCAATTGTGGGTTTCCCACATATCTATCTCGTCCTCCCTCTGTCCCCTACTAAACTTAGAATACCTGACTTTCAACCCCTCATCTGTAAGTTTGACAAACAGCTCGCTGGCTAGCGAGGGAGAATGATAACCCATGGAGGACGTTTGACTCTGGTAGATACTATTGAAAATATGTGCAATATTTCAATTCGAGATTTTATTATGAGACAAAGATCATAAATAACTAAAGATGCATAAAGTAATGCTAACAACAGACATCTCAATGTACTTCTAAACATATGCAATAATAGGATTATAACAGAGTAGATTGGTCGTACAATCAACTTACAGTCAGGCTTGATGAAGAATAGGAAGCGGTCACGATTTTGATGCAATCTGTAACGTAAATGAAGCAATGAACGGCGGTTGCTTGACATCTTGCCAGTGAAAATAGACTATCATAGGCGGTTCAACAAGAACCGCTCAGCATGATAAGTAATTATCCTGACGGTTCTTGTTCGTAACCGCTCAGTGATAGCTTTTTTCACGGACGGTTTAAAAATCGTCTGTGATGACCGCATGTCATTACTGACCCATAAACTCAAACGGCTCACGAAACTGTCTGTGATGACGTTTTTGAACCGTTTGTGAAGAACTTTTATGTAGTAGTGAATATTGATAATAACTACAAGATCATGAATCATGATAATACGAAAGTACTTTCAAATAGAAAAAAGAATATTTTTCAACCTTGAACTATGGTCTCAATTCGATTTTTTAACCCTCAACTTCAAAACCGTATGAAACATAACCCTCAACTACCAAAACTAGTTCACTTGACCCCCTCAACCCATTTCAACCTAGTTTTGTCTTGACGTGGTACATAAATGAGAGTGGTTCTTGTGACGTGGCAACAAGTAGATCCCTACTGGAGTGACTTCTTCCGCTGGAAGTGGCCCCGCACGTCAACGACTATGAAATGAAAAAAAAATACAAATATGCTCTGGATGGCAGCGAGCCTCTCGAGGACGAGCAACAATAGTTGGTTCTCGAGCATGAGCTTGTCGCGCTGGCACCATATACAGTTGTGCGCATAGTCATCGACGTGCTTCCCGACGGCCGTCTTCATCACCTCAAACAGGAAGCACCCATCAAAAATCATTAGCTCCAGGAACCGCTGCATGGACTCGCATCATTGCGCCACTTGCACGCCGGTAAAGCGGCCGATGCGTCTTGCCCCAATATGACACCTCCACGGCTCCACTAACACGCACTACTACAAAAATACTAATACTGGATGCCTAATCACAAACGGTTCATTGAAACTATCTGTATTAAACACAATCACAGATGATTTTTGTTTAGCGACCGTCTGTGTTACATTCCATGCTAAAAACTATCTATGAAAAGGTAATATCACAGACGGTTTATGTTGAAAACCGTCAGGAAGTATCACGAGCAGTCGACAAAAAGCCGCTGCGTGATATTGGGTAATATCACGACGGTTTTTGTCGGACTGCTCAGTGATACTTCATGACGGTTTTCAACATGAACCATCTGTGATATTACCTCTTCATAGAAGGTTTTTATTGAAAACTGTCCATGATAATTAACTCATAGACGGTGCTGTGTACATAGCTCCCCAACAGAGTCTTCTTGATCTCCATCTCTAGTGCTACGGTGACCACGAGAGATCTCCAAGCCCGGTGAGTCCATCGCCACTCCGTGCCTGATTTGAGTATCGTCTCACCTCACTGAGCCCACTCGTGTGGTCCATTTCAGCTATTGTCGCACACGCCGAGCTGTCACCGTGGACCTCTCTGTCACCGCCGCCGCCATCAACGCCAACTCTTTTCTGGTGAGTCCTCGACCCCTACCAAAGTCGATTTCCCCACCTATATGTCCCCCTAAAGCTGTGCATGTGCTTGGTTTCAGTTTATTTCCACTGAGAAGACCTGTCACCGAGGAGCTTGCCGCTGTCGCCTCAATTCACTGACGACCAGCCGCCTTGGACCTTCCTCGACTTCGACTAGCCGCCTTGGACCTTCTCCGACTTTATTGACACATTCCTCATGATCGAGGTGAGCTACTGGAACATAAGCATCCTTTAATTCGAGTAGTTTCAGGCATTTACACTTAAATCGCTAGTGAAGCCCATGGCGCTGCCACAGGACATCACCGTCGGTTGGCCTCAGGCGACCTTAGGGCCCCGAGCCACGACTATTAACAATGCGATGTCACCCTGAGCCCAATTTGAGCTTCAAATCCTACTGTTATTAATCATTTAGTTAATAAACTTGCGAGTCTATGACATGTGGGACCGCCATAGATTTTATAAATAAAATCATGAACAAAAAATGAGTCACTGACAAGTAGGGCCCACATATAAGTTAATAAAATCTGGAAAAATGTAAAAATAAAAAAAAGCTACCTTTAGTTCAGAGAAAACTACGCTTTCTCTATTGGAAAGCGTAATTAAGCATCAGAAAATACGCTTTCGAAGTCACCCTTTTATTTATTTCTAGGGTTTTCAATACGAACCATGTGATGGACCGAAGCTGGATGTACGCTGAGAACAGTGTGAGTGAAGAGTACATTAATGGCGTGTCTGCTTTTACATAAGCCGGCGAGGAGGATATGTTGAATAAGGGGGCGGAATATATGTACTGTCCATGCATTGATTGCGAGAACTTGAAGATGTTTAATAACCGAGCGTAGATCAAAGCACACTTGATTCAAAGGGGTTTCAAAAATGGTTATACACGTTGGACCAGTCATGGTGAAGAGCATATTATGTAGGAAGTCAACGATATGCCGCCGGATGATGTCAATTATGGTTCCGATTCGGATAGGCTGCACAATGACAATCTAGATCAGATGCTTCGCATTGCAGAAGGGAACTGTGATGAGAGAGAGTATGTTAAATTCCAGGGCTTGATGGAGGACTCAGAGAAACCTTTGTTCTGGGCTACATGCCAAATATACAAGGTTGTCATCCGTGCTTAAACTGCTGAAATTGAAGGCAAGCAACGGTTGGTCCGACAAGAGTTTCACGGGGCTGTTAGGTCTCTTAGCGGACATGCTTCCAGAGGGAAACGAGTTGCACAAAACCACCTACAAAGCCAAGAAGGTTCTTTGCCCATTGGGATTGGAAGTAGAAAGAATACATGCATGTCCGAACGACTGTATCCTCTACCGTAACGAGTATACAAACATGCATGTATGTTCAGTGTACAACGCATCCCGATACAAGCGTAAGAATCAATCAGATGACGACGAGGGAATCGAGGTGAAGAAAGGACCTCCTGCTAAGGTGGTATGGTATCTTCCTATAATTCCCCATTTGAAGCGGTTTTTTGCGAACCCAAAGAATGGAAAACTGCTACATTGGCACTCAGAGGAGCGTAAGAATGACGAAAAGTTAAGATACCCTGCTGATTCCGCCTAGTGGAGAAACATCGATAGGAGGTTTGCAGACTTCAGTGCGGAAGCGAGGAATATAAGGTTTGGATTGAGTACAGATGGAATGAATCCTTTCGGTAACATGAGCAACTGACATAGCACTTGGCCCATGACGCTCTGTATCTGCAACCTTCCTCCTTGGTTGTGTATGAAGCGGAAGTATATTTTGTTGTCAATACTTATCCAAGGGTCGAAGTAACCTAGGAATGATATTGATGTGTACCTAGCACCATTGATGGAAGATCTAAAAATACTGTGGATTGAAGGGGTACAGGTATGGGATGCGTACAAATGAGAGAACTTCACTTTACATTCCTTATTGTTCTGCACCATAAATGATTATCCTGCCGTTGCTAACCTGTCGGGCCAGAGTACGAAAGGGGCCAAAGCCTGTACTTACTGCTTAGATGATACCGAGAGTGTGTGGCTGAATCACTCGCGCAAAACCGTGTACATGAGTCACCATACATTCCTTCGGAGGGCTCACCCATACCGCAGGATGAAGAAACAATTCGACGGAGAGAAGGAGGACAGTTCAGCTCCAAGTCATTTAAGCAGAAAAGAGATCTATGATATGGTTAAGGATTTAGATGTTGTGCTCGGAAAGGTACGTAAGTTGAGGACCCGTGAGAAGAACATCTGGAAGAAGAGATCAATATTTTGGGACTTACCTTATTACGAGCACCTACAAGTTCGCCACTGCATCGACGTCATGCGCGTAGAGAAGAATGTATATGATAGCTTGATTGGTCTCTTGCTGAACATTCGTGACAAAACAAAGGATGGTGTCAACGCACGGCTTGACTTGGTTGATATGGACATCAGACCTGAGTTAGCACCAACAAAGACCGATAAAGGACGAACGTACCTTCCCCCTGCTTGTTATACTCTGTCCAAGGCCGAGAGAACTGAACTGTGCCAGTGCTTACATGGTGTGAAATTTCCTTCCGGTTACTCCACCAACATGAAAAAACTTGTTTCGATGGAAGACTTGAAGTTAATTGGCATGAAGTCTCATGATTGTCATGTGCTGATGACACAAATGCTCCCTGTTGTAATTAGAAGTATTTTGCCGATCAAGATCCAAGAGACAAGCATGAGGCTGTGTTATTTCTTTAACACAATTGCTTAGAAGGTTATCGATCCCGAAGGACTAGATGCTCTGCAGGACGAGGTGGTGATGACTCTATGTGATCTTGAGATGTATTTCCCTCCGTCGTTTTTCGATATCATGGTCCATCTCATTGTTCACATTGTGAGGGAGATAAAGATGTACGGGCTCGTGTTCCTACGTAGCATGTACCTGTTCGAGAGGTTCATGGGAAGTCTCAAGTCCTATGTAGGGAATCGATCTCAGCCGGAGGGCAGCATCGTCGAAGGTTATGTAACCTAAGAGGTCACTGAGTTCTGCATCCATTACATGGCTCAGGTCGAACCGATAGGTGTGCCTCGATCTCGCCTTGAGGGGAGGCTCAAGGGTATCGAGACCATCGGAAGGAAAGCAATCACTCCAGATATGGATGCGTATGCTCAAGCCCATTTCACAGTCTTACAACACATGACTGAAGTGTCCCCGTATATCGACCAGCACAAGGATGTGCTTTAGCAATAGAATCCAGAGCGGCCGAATGTTTGGATCACGAGACAACACAATAGTCAGTTCAACCAATGGTTGAAGAAGCGACTCGCTAGGAGCTCATCAAGTGATATGCTGACTTGGTTGGCAAAAGGGCCAACATTTACAGTTGTGACATGGCGAGGATACGACATAAATGAGTACACATTCTATACGTAGGCTCAAGATATAAAGAGCACTAACTAGAACAACGGTGTTAGCATAGATGCATTCAGTACCGATGGGCTGAGGAGCTCCTACTATGGGTTCATAGAGGAGATATGGGAGCTCGACTATGTGCTTTTCAAGATCTCCTTATTTTGGTGCCGTTGGGTCCATCTCCCACAGGTGAAGGTCGATAAGTACGGCGTCACTACCGTGGACCTCGAACGTGTCGGATACAAAGACGAACCATTCATACTCACTAACCAAGTTGTTCAAGTCTTCTGTGTAACCGACCAGGCAAATAAGAAGTGCCACATAGTTCTTCATAGAAAAAGGAGGATTGTCGGAGTTGAGAATGTAGTGGACGAGGAAGAATACAATCAATTTGACGAGTTGCCTCCTTTCGAAAACAACATAAGGGTCGAGGAAGAACAACGTAACGAAACTAGCTACATACGCGTCGATGATCATGAAGGGCTACTTTTTTAAAAGATTAACTGAACAATATATGTGTGTATATGTACGTTCTGATGAATGGTCAATTTTAGTTCATTTGAGTTAATTGATTTGTACTGTGAAATGGATGTGCTTGTTTCTGAAATGAATGTGAATTGGATGTATATACTTGTACTTGTTGTGTTTTCTGCTTGTTTCAGAGGGCATGGCTAACATTTCCTGAGGCTAGGCAATAAACAGAACTAGATTAACCAATACAAAATAATATCACAGACGGTTTCGTATGTGATTATATATCACAGACGGTTCCTTGGTAAAAACTGTCTGTGATACATCATATATCACAGACGGTTATTGATTGGAGCTGTCTGTGATACATCATATATCACAAACTGTTATTGATTGGAACCGTCTGTGATACATCACATATCACAAACGGTTCTACTTTAGAACTATTTGTGATGTCCATCCCAATTTATATTTGGACTCAAGGGTTTGCCCGCGCCCCCCCCACTCAAACGATTAAGTTTCTCAACTCCTCTCTCCTCCCCCGAGCTCGTCGCCGCCATCCTGAATGCCGCCTCCTCCTCGAGCCCGGCGCCTCCTCCCCCAAGCCCACCGCCTCTTCTCCTCCCTCGAGCCCGGCGCTCCCCTTCGACGTCGCCCTGTTGCTTCGGTACTACTCCCTGCTCGTCCTTCTCCTCGACGCCCAAAGGTAACCAATGCCGAGTTGCCGACCCCGACTCCCCTTTCCTTCACTCTTTCTATCAATAATCTGTCATGTTGTCATGGTCCTCATTGACTCATGATAATTGCGCTGGTATCTGGTTCAAACACTGAGTAGTATGAGGTGTTGTACTTGTTTTAGGAATTTGTATCTGTTCTAGTCGGTGATTCATATGGTATTTGTTTTTGATACTGCTATTGGAATATATTGCAATGTGGTGTGGTGGGCTTAAGATGAATGCTCTGTGATGATAATAGTGTTGTACTGAAATTGTTTTGATAATCGGGTTTGAACTTGAGCTCTAATTAGAATGCTTATTCTACATCCGAGAACAATATCAAAATGTTAAATCTTAGTTTTATGCTGATTTCATTTGTTCACATGATGTTTGTGTTGAGCATATTATTCCTTTTAAATGACTTGGAGGATTTACATGTTTATGTTAATTATATCATTGTATTAGTCCTAATTTCTTCCCTACATATCCCAATTATTATTTATTGGTGTGTATACCCATACACATAGAGATCGAATCTTATGATAATATGTTCATGTGTGTCAGAACTTCTATTTCTTGTAAAGATGTCTTCCACTCATTCTTCGTGATCGTCGCCTCATGTTTCTGATGCACCGTCCTCTGGAATATCCAACCGTGGTAGAAGAAGAGGAATATCGAAAAGGCCTACGAGCCGATTTACCATCACGGAGGTCAATCAGTCTGGGACCCCTATCAATCCTTGCCGAGCAGCGTCCGCATTCTGGAAAACGGTCGGAATAGTTGCATGGGAATAGATCAACATCACCTACGATTCGTGGAAGGAGTTGACCAAAATTCAGAAAGGGCAGTTGCTGACGAATATTTTCGTATCGTTCGAGATCCCGGAACAACACCAGGACTCTATGCGACGACACGCATTGCTACAGGCGTGCAAAGCATGGAAGAACTTCAAGAGCATGCTTGTCAAGAACTATGTGGAGAAGGATCTGAGGCCCTTCCACAAGTATCCGTTCTTGGAAGAGTGCTGGGAAGACTTTCTGGAAAAGAAGACGACAAATGATTTTAGGAGTGAAAGTGCGGCGCACAGGGCCCTCCAGGCAAAAAAAACAAGCACCCCCACAGACTCGGCACCGTTGGGTATGCGGGTAAAACCTCGATATGGAGGGATCAGGACCAGCAGGCAAACCGTTCGAATGCCTCCCCGCCATTTGCTGAGATGACAGATGAGCGCTCGAACTTGGTTAATGGTGAGGTTATGTACCCTATCTACGGGAAATCTCCTTTCCAAACCCCGCAGACGAGGAAGTGTCCTGGCGCCTAATAAGATATCGAACTACCTAGTTTGTAATTACTCCATAACTTCATAGGAAGTGAAATGACATGTCAGGCTATTGCAGGTAACGCTGAGTGCACAATCTTCCCAAGGTTCATTCCAGGTAGACAGGGAGAGAGATATACTCTCCGCGCCTTGGGAAACAATGAGCACCTTGGTCGCACGAGAGGCGCTGGTCTTTATGTTTCATGGAAAGATTGGTTTCGAGGGGACTCCGAATCGTACTAGAGTAGGAAGAGAGCCAAAGTCGAGCGCGATGCAAAGCTACGAGAGGAGATTCGTAAATCCCTCAAAGATGAGATCACTGAGTCCCCTCAGAGATGAGATCGATGATCACATCAGAGCTGCGACGCAATGGCAGATGGAGAGCTTTGAGGAAAGGCTTAGGGAAGTTCAGTTGCAAGTCCCAAATCACTTGCAAGCCCCTGCCTCTATTGTGCTAGCCAGCCCCCCAAACTTCCAAGTAGCTGCGTGTCCAACCCTAACCCTACCCCAATAGGTGACGATAGATTTCCTGTCGATGACATCTAGGTAATAATTATTATCTCTGGAATGCTCGATCCATTGATAGGCTTATTGGAGTAGCTAATTTTGTATCATTATGTAGGTGGCTACGAAGTGCAAGCTCCAAGTGAGATATATCTATGTTGCCCTAGATGCTGCTTAGGACCAGGTGTATCCATCCGGTGTCGGGGTTTTGGTGCACGGTGTAAATCTAACGCCGAGTTTCGCAAAAGTGAATGTGGACGGTGTTTATGCCAATTTCGCGGCCGCCCCGCTGCATATTCCCCCAAACGACAAGGTCATGACTCTATAATAAGCCATTGGAGCATTCATCCAGTGGCCCAAGAGGGACATCTTCCTGGAGCTACCTGCTTTCATTGAGGATTACATGATAGAGTCATTCCTGGCTCACCGCAACAAGGAATTCATACTTTTGCTCTACAACCAGGAGTAAGTGTTGCACTACTGGCTATACTTGTTGATTTGTACTTTATAAGCAACACAAACTTAGGTTTAATGACCATGGTGACATACATGTGTAGGTTCCACTGGATTCTAATTATAATTATACCAAAACGGAACATGGTAATATACCTAGATTCCCTACAGAGGGCCAAACACGACTTTATAGTTGTCCAGCATTTAATCAATAGGTAAACACATTTCCTCTATAGAAACTCTATTGTAGTCTTTCCTTCCTTTGCAATGACTAATGCTAACTTCTTGGAATCATGTAGGTCGTTCGCCGTGTTCTTTGCTAAAGGAGGGAAATCCAAGGGAAGGATGCCGCAACACGATCTAAAATTCTCGGTACTCGCTAGCTAGTACACATTAATCCTATATAACACTTCGTAGTAATGCCTCTCGAACTAACCAATTCTATTTTTGCAGTGCCACCAGCAGCTGCCACCCTGCAACCTCTGTGGATACTATGTTTGCCACAACATGAAACTACTCGTCGGTTCCGCGATTACCAATGATCCTCAGGTTTGTCAATCTTGCAACAATTATTTCATACTTACCAATTTATATAAGCACGAATTTAATCTTCCTAGCGACAGGTTGCGAGCATCACCGAAACTGCGTTGGAACAGGGCCAGCTCATAAAAATTCAAGGACAGTTTGCGTCATTCTTGAACAGTCGGGTCATAAATCCAGATGGAAAGTTCCACAATGTAGATTGAACTTGATTGAGATAAAATTGAACTTAATAGTACATGTGTGTAAATGTTAATGAATGGTTAATTTTAGTTAATTGATTTGGGAATTGGATGTGCTTGTTTCTGAAATGAATGCGAATTGGATGTATACAACTTATTGTGTTTCAGCTTGTTTCAGAGGGTATGGCTAGCATTTCCTGAGGCTAGCCAATAAACAGAAATAGATTTAGCAATACAAAAAAATATCACAGACGGTTCCTTAGGATATACTGTCTGTGATGCATCATCTATCATAGACGGTTTCATCTACAAACCATCTGTGATAGTCGACTATCACAAACGGTTTTGAGTTAATAATCATCTGTGATAGTATGTATCACAGACGGTTCAAAAACCGTCTGTGATGACCTCATGTTATTACTGACCCATAAACTCAGACGGCTCACGAAACTGTCTGTGATGACGTTTTTGAACCGTCTATGAAGACCTTTTCTATAGTAGTGATGTTGGCTTCCTTGAGCATCTTCTCCACGTCCACCACCCTTGTCCTCTTGCCGCCGCCAGCTGTCGTCATTTTGATGTGTATAAGTATGTGTATACAGGGGATGGGGCTAGAGCCCACCCTACCATCGGTTGGATCGTGGATACCTCCCTCCAGCACCTGCATACATCTATAGAGTGAGCGAGCCATTAAATCTAGAGGTAGAAGAATGCTAATTCCATGAACAACCCTTAATTTTAGTTCTTGATCTGTCACTGCGCGTATAGGATAGAATTTTTTTAAAATAATCTATTTTTTATTCGGAAATACAGAAATAATACCGCTTAATTTTTTTTTTACAGAAATAATTGCCTGTCGCTGTACGGTTGGGCGACTCGTACAAGTCGCCCAGCCGAACTGCGACCAACCTTCAAGTCGCGCAGTGGTAAAGCGACTATAAGCTGACTGGACCTAGTCGCCAAACTGATGTGCGAGATGTGTTGGAATCGTTGATTTGTAGAGCGAGTTTAGCACGTCGCGCAGTAGGTGGGCAACTTATTTGAAATCGCCCGACTAGTGGGCGATTTGAGCAAATAAACTTGGAATTATGTGAATCCAATTGGAACAATTGTGTTAAAATAGATATTACATGTTGTAGGTATTGTATTTAGCAAATTGTATTATATGATGTTATTTTTTAGAAGATAATAGTGTGGTGACAACGTTGATTGGTCTGTTTGTTATTTTCGTAGAATATGAAGGGTACGAAATATGTCAGACTCGCAATAACATGTTGTGATCGTTGTATATTGTTGTAGTGCGCTAAATTTCTGTAGAATTTTATGAGGACGATTGAGATAGTAATGATTGCTAAGTAGAAAGGTAAGTGATATTACGAAGAGGCTGAGAACACTCGCGTTCGAGTCTTGTCTTTTCGGTCTTAAAAGCTGGCAAGGCTTTAATTGAGTTATCAATTCGATCGAAAAGGCTAACCCTAAACCTAAACCCTAAATCTGCGACACCGTCACACACATGGAAAAGTGGCCCGTGTGGTCTTCTCGGTGGTGCCCGTGTGGTCTTGGCAGTGAAGTCGACTCCTTTGGTCTTATCATCGCGCAAAGTCCTCGTGTGGTCTTGTCAACGCACAAAGTCGCCTCGCTTGGTCTTATCATCGCGTAAGGCTGCCCCATTATGTCTTGTCACCGCAAAGCCTACCCGCTTGGTCTTGTCTATGCTCAAAGCACCCGCCTCGTCTAGTCTTGTCATCTGCAAGCTAATACATTACTCGCTTTGTTAGCCTCCCCACGGGCTATAAAACGCATGCCCCACGCCCAAAATTAGGACCACTCGACCCTTGAAATCAGAGGAAGAAGAACCTTCTCCGTCTTACAAGAATATATGATGGCAGACGCCAGGACCAGCCCAACCGGTCGCCGGGCGCACTTTTGCGTCGAAAGGAGGAGGACTTCGCCCTAACCACCGCTTTATGCCGAAGAAGCGTGCTCAACCCAGTATGGCTGAAATGCGACACGGGAGGACGCTATCGCAGCCTGACGGCCCTTTCGATGGTGGACGGCGTTTCTTCCGATGCCCATACTCTGGGGTAAATAGTTTTGTTCATGTTACTGCTAATGCATCCTCCGTACTAACTGTTCGTTGTAGCAGATGGTGAAATGCAACTTCACCCGCTGGATCGATCCTCCCCATGAACGACATGTTGCGAGGTACGTGGATGTATTGTGGAACCGAATCTTTGATTTGGAGGCGCAAATTGACGATCGCAAGGAGCAAAATGACGACCTCTGCCAACAAATGCAGCGCGAGAGGGGCAATGAGGAGGTCGTGAACATAGGAAGTTCCTATGATCCCACATGCTGTTGTGCCAACCCTAGCTGCATATGTGTGTGCCACTACAACGACGGCCAGCCACGTCCGAGGCGCCCAACTGGAGAGCACTCTATGTGGGTAGCGAGAGGCACCTTCTACAATTAGGCACGGGCGGAAAAGCTTGTATGCGTCGGTAGTGTCCCCTTTTGTACGCACTTATGTTCAATCTCCTAAAGCATGTAACTAAATGGTGGACGCGTTATTGTGGTTGCCTTTTATCGAGTTTACATGTTGCATCGATGTGTCGCGTGCTTTAAGTTATATGCATCGAATAAATGAGTTGGATGACTTGGCAGTAAGTACTAGCCCGACTAGGTCACGAACGATGTCATAGTAATTATGAAGCAGAATACGTCAACACATAATACAAGTTATGCATAGACAACCATGTCATAGTACCTACGAAATACAATACGTAAACACAGAATATGTAAACCCCCTACTGGCCACCCACTCGCTTCCACCCGCAACACCTCCTCCGTCGTCGCCATGTCCCACACCCGGCTCAAGGCTGAAGCAATACGCCCGCTTGGGCTTCCGGCGCTTGGGTGCCTAGGCCGGGCCCAGACAGGAAAGGCGCCAGAGCCCTGGCGATCCGTGGTCCCGAAGTCGACTCCACCGGTGTCCGTGTGTGATCACTAGGGCCCCGCTAAGCTGCTCAATGGAAATAACCTCGGCAGGTGCAGGCTAAGTTGCCCCCTGGACCTCCCTGGGTGCTTCCGCAAAGTACTGATCCACGTCCTCGTGCGGGGAGAACTCATGTGTCGGCTGGACAACAGCACCTGCATGGCAAATAATGTTAGTCTCTACAATATATCGACGATCGCAAACCTGAAGAGAGGAAACATACTTGATTGGTAGTCGAAGTGCGGGATGTCATACCCACCATACTGTTCGGACGGGTCGGGGATGAAAACATACGGCCTTGACGCCGATGGCGGTGGGGGTGTGTACCCACGTGCCCACCCGGACCCTCCAGCTTGCCCAGGCGTAGGTGTAGGAGGAGGCGGCGGCGCCAGCGGGCACGTGGGCGTGCCTCCCGATCTCGCCGCTGGGGCAGAGGACGGGCGTCCTCGACCTATGCACCGACGAGGCCACCTCCCGGACCGAGGAGCCCACCTCCTGCACCGATGAGGCCACCTCTTGTACCGTCCTGCATGACGTCAGGGCCACGCATTGCCTCGCCACACTGCATGCCCGACGAACAAACTGCACTAGCTCGTCGCACGTGACCTCCGCACCAATGCCGATCCTGTCCAGGATCGACTGTCCGTCGCTGGCAACCCCGATGTTGATGTCTGTATACAAGGAGTATGTCAAAGCGTCAAACCTATAATTCAGGTAACAGTACGCAGACATTTTCAAACATGATTTTACGTACCGCAAGGTGCACATTCCGCGCTAAGTGCAGAGGGTAGGAGTCGGTCGGTGCTGGCACGCGAGCGGGGGGAGGGTCGATGACATGCACCAGCTTGGTGCGTGTCTGCGGGGCGTACCAGTGAAGGTACTCGTCGTACGCATTGGGGTTGTACGGGCCGTCCTTTGGCACGCAGTCCTCGTGGGCGTTCGCCCACTGTGCCACCCACGGTTCCATCTTGGCCAGCCACTGCGTCCTGGTGCCACCCCTCCTACTATGCCTGCGAAACATACCACTGCAATTAGAAGCCACCATTACAGAAATATCAAAAACATATGTGAACATGTGTTGCATGTAACTCATGCGTGGGTCGACTCAGGCACCCTTGTCCCGACGGGAACTGGAACAACTTGGCGAAGGCCGAACTGGCGCATCACCCTATGCACTGCGTAGTCCTCGATGAACACGTCAAAGACGAAGCTTCTCTGCATCCGCCAAGACGCCGGTCGCGCCCGGCCACGCAAAGACAAGAAGACAGCCATGAGCACGGGCCCCGCCTCTGATCGGAGTAAGGCTCCCAGCGCACGTCGTCAGTGGTGAGACGGTCCAGCTGCTCCACAAAGTGCTCGTACGCATGTGTGACTCAGACGTGTGCATACCGTACTGCGGGCGAGCAATGGTTACAAAGGATTACATGTAATACGATTGAAGAAAAGATATAGGGAGGTACGTACCCGTCTACGGCACCAAAGGGACCCTACGGTCGGCCGGTCCACCGCGTCCCCATGGTACATGTCCGCGCCGTACGGTCCGGAGTCTACCAGCATGGGCCGTCCGAGAGAGAAGCGTTCGAACGACCACAGCTGCAGCAGTAGGGGGCAGCCTGTGAGGATAGATGCGGGCTTCGTCCTATAGCACATATCGCACATGCCGCGGTACGTCGCGGCAAGTACGGCTGAGCCCCAACTGATCTCTAGCTCCTCGCTGTCGGTGATGGCCCTCACGTACCCCACGAGGCGGGCGTCGACGGAGTCACCGTGGCTGCTGGTAAACAGTACCCAGCCGAATAGCCACAACAGGTACGCCTCCAGGTGCCGTGACACCTAGTCGACGGTGGGCTGTGGGACCATCCGCTCGACCTACGCAGAAACGAATTATTAGTAAGCCCGTCATATGGCTACGTCTCAATGAATCACTAAACATGGAAAATAGGTAGTATACGTACCCGGAACTGCGAAAGCCACCGCAGGGGTGGGCCATGCCGCTGTCGCTCCAAGAAGTCGAAGTATGGAGGCACGGCCTCCACCCCAAGAACCCCCTGAAACCTGCCCAACAGGGCGTCGCGCCAGTCGACAGCCACGTCTGGCGGGAATGCAGGGGCTCCCGTGATAGGCAAGCCGAGCAGCATCACGACATCCTGCAGAGTAGGGGCCATCTCCCCGAAAGGGAGGTGGAAGGTGTGCGTCTCGGGCCGCCAACGGTCCACCAGTAAGCGGCCAGAGCGACGGTCGAACGGAATCGCCATGACCGCTCCGACCGCTCGACCTCCCCATCGTCGTCGACTAGACCGCCGTCCTCTTCGGTGGCCTCTACCATCCGTCTGAGAGGTAGAAGGCCAGAACGGCTCAGCCTACAAAGCACGAAGAAGTAAGTACATAGTGCGCATACGATACAAAAAAATGGCACAGCTTGCGACAAACCTCTCTACCAGTGTGGGTCTAGTCTCCAAGCCGTCGGGTGTCCACGCATCTGAACCACTGAACTCACCAGCGTCGTCCCGCCAACCAGATCACGGCACACACGGCGGCTTTCATGCGATGTCAAGACGTCGACCAACCGGTTAAGCAGACTGAAATGCCAATCCGAACCACTAGGGTCTTGAGCCATACCTGCAAATTAAGAGATTAAAAGCATTCAAATTGCTTATTATAAAAAAAACTATGAAGTACATGTATGTGTGATTCCTTAATCCAACCAAAACTATGAAGTAAATGTTTTCAATTCTTTATTATAAAAAATACTGAATTTAACATTCTATAAACTAGCATTTGCGAATGCACGGGTTATC
The DNA here is from genome assembly GCA_036346405.1 of Phyllostachys edulis. NCBI lineage: Eukaryota > Viridiplantae > Streptophyta > Magnoliopsida > Poales > Poaceae > Phyllostachys > Phyllostachys edulis. The sequence goes on along the minus strand of CM070546.1, from coordinate 45,974,369 downwards.
GACGTGTTTATATAATACAAAAGTAACATGTTATCATTCATCTAACCCGTACGCAATTAGCGCAACACGCGGAATAGTACAACTAAATTTATTTTTACTAACTCATTTTTCTTTTATACGAACTTCTAAGTATTAATCATGCTATCTCTAAACATTTGCTAACAATATGTCACTACACACGATGTTTGAGGCTAACGTACCATGGTTAGTAATTAATCATGTCATATCTAAATATTTGTTAACAATATGTCACTACACATAAAGTTGCTTGTTAACCTACTATGGTTTCAAAAATAAACTTTTACAAATTAATACTTACCGTCATAGTCGTTGATGCGAAACGAAAAACCTCTTCTTTTTCTCCTCCTCTTCTTTCCCTCCTCCTCTTCTTTCCCTCTCTTTCTCTTCTTTTCTGTCGGCTCCCGGCGATTCGCTCGTTGGAATGGCGATGGTTCGGCCGCGCACGGGGTTTTATAACCGCTCCAAGTCGCCATACGGTTGAGCGACTTGGGTTGAGCTGCGAGCAAGTCGTGCGATGGAATGGCGATTCTCTTCAAGTCGCCATTCCGTAGAGCGACCTTGCCTCGAACCTTTAAATCACTGTTCTGTTCGGCGACGTGAAGGTTGGTCGCTTTACGGTTGTGCGACTTGCACGAGTCGCCCAACCGTAAAGTGACATGCGATTATTTCTGTAAAAAAAAATTAAGTGGTATTATTTCCGTATTTCCTAAAAAAATAGATTATTTTAAAAAAATTCTATAGGATACGATCGCTAGCTAGCAACTGATCTATGCAAGCATGCACGAAAGTCAGCAGCCACATGCTCTGCTAGTCGCCGTCGGGACCACAAACTCAGCTAGTCGCTACGCTGCTTCACTCCAGTCACGACTGTGACCTTCTTCTAATATGCCCCGCGACGGCTCTGCTCCGTGTGCACGCAACGCTGCTCCAGCCAGGCGTTGTGCCCGTCGCTGTCCGATCTCCAACCCGCCGTCATGTTTCCGTTGCACTGGTGATGTTTTCACAAATACTTTCGCGTCATATTGAGTTCCACCCATTTCTCAAACTATCTACCAAATTAATTAGATATCAATGCTCGCAGCTCACTGAATCGATGATTTTCCTCCTCTGCCTCCAGTCATCTTCCCCAGAGCCGTTAATCTCCTCTGGTAATGGTCACATTACTTCTCATACGCGAATCCCCTCATCATATCCCACAAGACAACCCCGACATATAGCGCAAGCAACAATGAGTGCGTGGAGGTAGCTGCCAGCCTCGAGTGTGACGAGGAAGGAGGAATAAAAAGGGAGGGGCAGGGGCAGGGGCAGGGCGTGGCTAGAGTCGGCAATAGGTAGAGGAGAAGCGACTTGGAGAAGGGATGTTGCCGACAGCGGTGAGAAGAAAAGAGAGAGGAAGAAGATGGGGAAGGAGATAGATGAAGAAGAAGAATAAAGAGGGACTGACATGTGGGCCTCTCTGTCCTCTATTAATCAACTGGTTTGTTAGATGACGTGTTGCATGATGTGGCAGACACATGGCATCCACGTTAGTCAAAATCACTTTGAAATCAGTGGAGGGGTGAGTATCATGGTTTTGATATTTAAGGTTTTGTTTTAGACGATTTTATAGTTGTAGATTAAAAAATGGATCGGAGTCATAGTTAAAGGTTGTAAAGTGGACTTTTTCTTTTCAAATACTATTCTTGTAAGGGTATTTGATGATTTGGCACTATAAAGACACGCATTTGATGAGTTGTCACTCTATGTCTCATTGACAAGTGGGTCCTGAACCCACATGTCAGTGAGACATGAAGTGCAGGATCCACATATCAGTGAGACATGGAGTGACAAATTATCATACGTGCGTCTTTGTAATGCCAAATCATCAATAATTCCTTCTTATTATAATGGTACTGCTTTTGTATTACTAAACCTATATATTGTTGGATTAATTGGATGGTCAATCATTTCACAAAGTTTAGATCTTGGAATTTGTGGGCATGATATAAATTTCTGAACTTATATATCAGTGAGATATAGAGTAGTAAATCATCAAATGCACGTCTTTATAGTGTTAAATCATCAATAATTCCTTCTTATTATAATGGTACTACTTTTGTATCACTAAACCTATATATTGTTGGATTAATTGGATTGTCAATCATTACACAAAGTTTAGATCTTGGAATTTGTGGGCGTGACATAAATTTCAACGGAGGTAGTGCTATGCTAAGCAGGTTTGAATTGATCAAAACATATATATGAAGCCAAAAGACCATCGGATTTATAAATCAGATATGCAAAGGCCAGATGTAGCACAAGTTCAATCCAAAGGAAGAAATGGGAGGTTTGGTTCATCTGTACTATCTTAGCGTACATACCAAGCCAGGTACCAAACAGGTGGATGAGTTTGAGCAAGAGTCGGAGGCCGAGCACTATCTGAACACAAGGCCGACCAACCAAACATGTGAGCTCCGAATAAATGACTTTTGGAGTAGCTAGCGAGAAGTAGGAGCGGGTTTTACAATGCAATTTCAAAGAAAACTGGAGCTCGGTAGAGGTGAGTTTAAGAAGTGTTTGGAAAGTAGTTATATTGTACTCCCCCTGTTCCTTTTTAGATGTTATTTTATAATGTGTGCAATCAATTTTTTAAAACCTTGATTGTTTGTATGTACAAAATTATTTGAATTTGTTATGTGGAAATGATATCATTAAATTGGTCATCAAAAATACTTTCATATCATTATATTTTTTACTAGCATATAAATAGAAAAAGAAAGGGTCAAATGTGTATTGAAGAACGTGTCGATGTCCAAAACGACAAGTAAAAAAGAAGAGTAAATTTCACTTTAGACCATGTAATCATATCATGGTTTCACTTTGCATCACCCTTAGCAAATCTTTTCGTTTTGCACCACCTCTTCTTAACATGAGTTGCACTTTGCACCAGGGTAGGGATTTGGCCGCCTTCTTCGGTGCTCGCCGTGAACGACGAGACAGAAGGCGTTGGCAAGGCATGGGATGAAAAGAGGAGCAATAGATGGAGCTAGGAAATGGGTCGAAAGCGGATAAGAATACCTGGAGCATCGCCAGCTATGGCCATAGCGACGACGACGACAGTAAAACAACACACACACACACACACTCTCTCTCTCTCTCGGGTTGCTGCCATTTCGTAGGCCGTGCCTCGCTATCGGCAAGCTCTCCGTATGTCTCTCATGTTTTTCTCTCGCTGACAGGACGTTTCCAGGTGCAAAGTGAAACAAAAAATAAGAAGATGTGGTGCAAAATAAAAATATTTGCTAAGGATGATACAAAATGAAATTACGGCCAGATTACATGGTCGGAAGTTAAATTTAATCAAAAAAGAATAGAGATAGTATAGTGTTCCGAAATTGCATGGGTCACCCTACTAGTTATTCTCTTATTAAAGAAAACAAAAAAGAAGTCATCATTTTCGCCCTCAAAGGGTTGAAATTACCACGTTAATCGATGAAAAAAGAAAAAGATTTACACCTTTGATTTTTAGTAGCTCTAGATTATAACGGTTTTGATTTAATCTCTGATAAACAAGTAGTATCTGTGTCTAACAAGGTTAGCAAAAGAAAAAATAACTTCATGCACACAAGGAGGAGATACCACGGGACAACATGGAAATTGTCCGTGATTGGATCAGCCAGGACGACATGAGTTGTGGTTAGATCCTATTCACGTACTATACTCCATAGGAAGCCGACGTAGTACGTACATTGCGGGTGACATCTGGAATGAGTCCAGCATTGCGGGCGTTTACTGGGCCGGCATGGGGCCGGCATGGGCCGTAGGCACGCACACACGTCGTTGGCGTGCACACGAGAAGCGATGTCGGACAGAAAGGGAGAGAACGCCACGCCCGCGCTACATTTCTGGTCGAACGGACGAAAGCGCACGCTACGCAGGCAAGGAAAACTCTACAACACGTGGAGACGCGCGTTTGGCAGAAATTAGTCGGGAAACGCGGAGGGAGCGGCGATGTACTACGCTATAATAAGAGGGGTATATGGGTGCGCCTTGATTGGTATTCATCTTCCCATTCCCATTCTACTGTTTTTTATTGCATGTCTTACTTGCTTAAATGTGCATACATCTTATTCACTTGAACTTAGCCTCTTTCTCCTTGTATATTTATGGAATGGTGTGCTTCTGGATATTTTATGAGAGTGTTTCTTCAATTTGACAATGATTTGATTTGTGTGAGGTAGTGATGGCAGAACATATAAAATGCAAATGAGAAGGAGATGTGCACATTTCTAGAAAGAAATGTAGTAGTTAGGGGTCTCAAAGTGTAAGTACTAATTTTCTTTTTGGAAAACAATTTTTTGGTACTGCCTCATTGCTCTATTATCATATATGACAGTAGATTGGAAGTATCAACGGACAGTTTCTTTAAATGAAACGAGATGTGTATATTTCTAGAAATAAATGTAGTAGTTAAAATTTATCTCTTTTGATATTGCAATTTGTACTTTTTTTCCCCTACTTTTGGTGTACTCTAATATTTTGATTGTACCTATGAATATTGCAAATAAATAAAATTATTTTCTTCAAAGCAAGAATTGCAATGTGGTGCACCTCGAGTAACATTCTCCAATGTTAATTCCTTAATAATTTTCAATTGTAATTGTTGTAAAAATATTGGGAAAGTAACATGTTTGTTGTGGATACAAATGCATAAATGATAGTTATGTAGAGATAAAAGTTCAGCACTATTAATTTTCAAGTGAAATTACATAAAAAAAAAGAGGAAATCAATGATATTTTGGCTTTTTTTTAGCGAACAAACAAGTAGGCCACGGTCGAGCGAGCCGCAACCCTAGCCAATGTTCCTATTCCTATTCCTTTTAATTTTATTTTTCTTTTTGTTTTCTATTGTAAATTAATTAATCATGTAATAATTTTTAATTGTAATAATTGTTTATTGTGATTATTTATGTAATAATTTTTTATTGCAATAATTTTTTATTGTATTTATTTATATAATAATTGTTGTTAATTGTGGTATATTGCATTAATTGCGGTCTATTGCGTTAATTGTCGTCAAATGCGATCAATTGCGTTAATTGTGGTAGTCGTCGTTAATTGCAATCAATTACGTTAATTGTAGTCAATCACGTTAGTTGTCGTTAATTATCGTGATTTGTCATTAAATTTTGTTAATTGTCGTCAATTGCGTTAATTGTCGTTAAATGACATCAAACAAGCTATTACTTAACTCAGGGGCATTTCAGATATTTTTCATTTCAGAAGTTGTAGTCAGTCTACCTAAAAACTAGGCAGTCAAACATCAAACCTTTTTAGCCCAGCCGTTCAATCCTACAGCTATTTAGCCCTAAGACCCAGCCTGAACCTTCTTCTCAGAAAAGCTACATACGTGCCTAACAGGCCCATATCCTCAAGACTTCAACCACGCGCGCGAAGCGGAAAGAAAAGGAAAATGCCGATCCTCCTTACGCACATGAGAAAATGAAGCTGGCTGTCAAAACTCAAAACTACGCTCTCCAACTCGCCGCCGTTTGCTTCCATGTACCAGCTGCCGCCAGCGATCCTAACAAGCTAGCCTCTCGAATGAATAGGATGTGTTGAAGAAATCTCCTGGGCTCACGTCGAGCCATGCTGAATTGCTGATCAACTTTGCCATCGATCAATTCCATGCTGATCAAATGTACCAGCCGCCAGTGATCATGCCAAGCTATACTCTAATCTTAATAGGAGGGGCAGAAGTTCCATGTAATTCCTTGAATCCAATCAGTGTTCATATGTGGAACAGACTGCCCGCAGGTTTCGCAAAAATCTTTAGGTCCTGCTTGGAAGCCTGGTTTTGGGCCCAAAATCCTGTAAAATACCAGCCCAAATTTTTTCCCACGCCGGTAACACAATAAAAGTACATTCGGATTAGGCCTTTGCAACCGGAAAGAAAAAGTCTTCTGAGCCAGGGACAGTTTTTTTAGGACGATTACCGGGGAAGGCTCGCGGTCGCGACTCGTCGAGGTCACGTGGGGATCAGGTAAAAATGAAAAAAGTTATTCTTCTTTTTATTATAAATTATAGTTTTTTATATGAGAGATGTATTTTTTTTCTTGTATACTTAGAGTAAACTTAAATCTATATGTTAGAATATATATATATTTAAAATGCCTAAATAATTACAAATTAATAAATAAAGTCACATCATTTTAAAAAAAATTATTTAACCTATACTTTAATTCCTTAATGTTAGGTCTCATCGGGGATGGGGGATGGAGGATGGAGGATGGGGGGCCATCTATCTGCCCTCAGGAGGCCTAGCGGGGATCGAGGCAGGGGACGCAAGGGTATGCCCCCTAGGATCCGTCCCCATTGACACCCCCAAGGCCTTGTTTGGCTAGTGGGAAAATTTATTCATGAGAGAAACAATCTAAAGGGGGATTAGGTTGATCTCTCTCCCTTTACCCAATCCCCTTCCACCTTAGATCTAATCCTCTCCCACCTTAGATTCGGTGGAGAAGGAAGACAAGGGAGCGGAATGATCGGAAGGTGCACGGCGTGGGGAGGAAGACGAAGACAAGGATGAAGTAGGATGCGAGGGATCTGAATGGCGTAGGGGGAGAAAGGGGGAGGCGACGCCGTTCGGAGGAGTCACGCGGAGTCGCGAGCGCAGCCACAGCGATGCTGCGACGGGGAAGAAAAACATGCGACCGAGGCGAGGCGAGGCGAGGCGGCAACGGCGGCGGGATCGGATCACCAGAGTCAAGGGGCGAGAGAGGGGGAGGCGGCGCCGTCCAGAGAAGACTCGCCAGTCGTGAGCGCGACGGGAGAAGAACGACGCGACGGGAGCGAGAGAACCCGCGCGACGGCCGAGTGGTTAGAAACCCCCGTGGATTGGCTTGGATTGAGCCGGGTTTTTTCGATCTCGGGTGTCATCCAAGCAGCGCAGAAGTCGCATCCGGGAATTCTATCCCTGCCGGGATTTTCCCTGGTCGATCTCGGTTGATCTCGGGCTTGCCAAACAAGGCCTAATCGTGCGTGGGAACCCTAGGCGGCTGCAACGAGCACATCGGCGATGGTGGCAAGATTCCCCAGCGTCTTGCCTCACCTCCCTCCAGTCAGCTCCAACTGAAGTTTCTCATGCTGGCCTCTTGCTTCTTCTTCTCTAGGGCAGGGATAATCCCTCCCCCCGGTTGTGATTCGTGTGTTTTCAACAGATTTGGGTTGGATTCGGTGCTGTATTTCATTGCTCGTGCTTTAGCTGCTCTACTTTGATTTGATCTGTTCACGACTGTGGTAATGGAGAATTTGGGATTGAGTATTCGGCTTCTGTGTGTATCCGTGAGAAAGGGATTGGATTGATGTTTCATAAATTGCTTCTCTAAGCCGATTGTTGATTTATTCCATGTAATCAATAACATATGTGAAATGTGCATGCCGATTTGATGCGTTTAGAGCTGAGCTTTTGCGATTTGATGCCAAACAGAATATCATACGTGTTTACAACGGAAAATAATTACAGCTGTATTTCTTTGTGCCCAGAAAAAGAATTATTTTAATAATACATTTTTAATAGAATTACATAAATAAATGCATGTTTCATAAAATTATAAAAATGAGCTTCTGTCGCCATTCCAAATGGTAAAATAGCCCTATCGCCATTTGGATTGATGATAGGAGCCATATCGCCATGAAAACAGTGTGAAATACTATGCCACAATTCCAAATAGTGGTAGAGACTTAAGGTCCTGTTTGTTTAGGCTTTTTGTCTAGCTTAAAAGCAAAAAAGTCTAAGCATAAACAAAAAGGTGGATTTTTTATACAACTTATAAAAAGTTTAAGTCATTTTAAGTCTAAAAGCCATAAGCCAGTAGAGAGATGCTTTTTTGGCTTTTGCGGAATGAATTATATCTTTGCCACTGAACTTCGTTGAAATTACCCTCAAAATGTCATTTGTATATAAATGCAAATCGTCTCATTTTTTCTATCGATTCTTTCCCTCCGTGCGTCTCCCACCCTGTTCGGCTCCAATCCCTCCTCCCTCCTGCTCAACGCCTCAATCCCTCCTCCCGTTCGACGCCACACCGCGCCTCCCGATGCCCGCCTCCTCCTCTCCTCTCGACGCCGCCTCCCAAGTCTTGCCCCCTCTCTCTCCTCGCCCATCGACGCCTCCCTCTCTCCCCCACCGTCGCCACCTCATCCCCAAGTGCATCGCCACCTCCCCTCTCCTCCCCCATCGACACCGCCTCCCAAGTGCGACACCTCCTCCCCTACTGATGCCTGAGCTATCAGGAGGACGATGCCCTAGAGGAGTCTGTCCTCCAGGTCCTCAAGGACGGCCACCTCGAGGACTGCCATTAGTCCTCCTCCTCCGTATGCGCCTTACTTACCCTTGTTTCCATTCTTGGACCATTCCGATTGCGTCTCTTCTTGACAGATTCCTTCCTTGCTTGTGCTTGCAGATGATCACCAAGGAATGCCTCTTAGCAGCGCAGGTGACTATGAGGGCTCTTCCCATTCGATTTCCAGGGCGTAAGCGATTTCTGGATGCTGACGCTTTCTTTTGTAAATTTCTTTTGGTTGTTTGGGTGTTGTAGAGGGAGGATCTGAGGAAGGTGATGGAGCTGCTAGGGTTAAGCACTTGGAAGTTGGAACTCACATTCTGACGAGATGTCAAAACACAATTTACAAATCCTGAAGACCATGGACACTCATGGCCGCATTTAAACAACAACTAGTTATAAGGAATTGATATCGATGAAGTGCATATTTCAATATTTGAGGTCGCAACAGGTTTGTTCATGTCATTTTTTTTTGTTTGGATTCGTTCTTATGTATAACTAATAATGATGCCATTTGGTCATAGTAATTTCAGAAAAAAAATCGATATGTTTGTGCCAATTGAGGTAGCTGAATGATACGGTAGCAACACTGCCAGTTCTTTGATCTGTGTAGCAACGAGTTCAGGTATCTGTATAACGCTTTGATGCAAAACTGAAATTATAATATGCTCATAATGCATACATTTCAAAGATGTGTTAATGTTCAGACATTTGCAATTAAATTAACAACAAATTGATACTACTTTGCAATTGTTGCAGGTGCTCTACTTGGTTGTCATTTTCAAGTGTATATTGCAATTCATGATGTATCAGGACTTGGTCCTATTTTATGATTCATGCTAGATGGTCCATGAACAAATTTGTTCATCCCTTGTACGTGAATATGAGTGATGAGAATATATATTACTGATTGCTACTGGTACTTGTACTTCTGTAATTCATCCCTTGCAATTGGTACTTATTCATGTGAAATTGGCCATGTGAATAAAAATATGCAATTATGTGTACTATTGATATGAAATGCACTTGTCTCATTACATTTGGATGGTATCGCATGAGCGAAATCTTTTTTTTGTTTCATACATACACTTGAACGTATCGTCATATTTCAAATTCCATGCCAAAAAAAAGTTTAAATACATGCTTAAAAAGGTCCTTTAAACCCTAAAGGGCAATTCAGACTTTTTATCCTTCACATACAACTCAATAAGCCAACATTCTATAAAAAGCCTGATTACCAAACATCAAAGTTTGGCTTAAAAGCTAAGGGGCTTATAAGCTGATTAAGCAAAAAAAAAAAAAAAAAGCAGGATCTAGAATTTTTTTTTTTGAAAGTAACGGTAAACAGAAGATAGAAAATTAGATGGTTACATTGTCATAGTAAGATACAGAAACAAAAAGTAATAAGAAACAATTTTATCGGTAGTACATAGGTTACATATAATAATTCGATGCAATGACATAACATCAGTACATCAGACAATACAACTAAATAGGACATGCACCTTCACATATTTGTTCGACAAATCACAATGATAGTAAGAAGAACATTCATCGCAACATATTTCAAAAAGATAAACCAACTCCATGGCTGCCACCTCCACGTCCGTCATGTTGATCTCCATGGTGATCGCCTCGAGTGGGGTAGTCGGATGAGATCTCTGCGGCACCGTCTGGACTATCGATCTCTCCTTCATGTTGTTCATTTCTCGTATGGCAATACTTGTAGGTATGCCCGGACTCCCTGCAAATAGAGCACTTCTTCGTACAACGTCCGGCTTTTGCTTCGTCCATATCGTTTCTGATACGCCGTCCCAACCGCCGGTCAACCATTCCATTTAGCCTATCAAAGTCGGCAGCTCAAATCAGCTCCTCCCAAGTAGGATGGCTAATGAAATGACTAACTATGTCGTAACCATATAACTCTGCACTCCAGGTTAGCATCACTTCTTCCATGGTGAAATATTTAGAAAAGGTTTTGGCTGGGATGTTGTGCCAACGTCAAACATGCGGCCATCACATATGAGCATGGCCTATACAGAAGAAGTGGCTTGTGATGAGACAATGGGTGTCTCGATCTTCTGATAGGATGATACGTCGATTTCTGAAGGTACGACTTTGACGATACATGCTTCTAACAGATCACGACCAGAACGCCAAGCAATCGCTAAACCATACTCAGAGTCGTTATTAACTGTGCCAAGAATGCGGTTGACCTGAACACGAGGTTCAATTCCTACGAGAAGTCGAAGAACACGCAAGAACAACATAATAAGCAATTTGAAATTGCAAATAGGATTAAAATACTCAATAAGGTGGGATTCTGAAGTGGTATTATGGTTGGTCTAATCAACACAAGCCAATACACGAAGTTGCAATATAGCTAACTTTTAACTAAACAAAATCCAAATCATGCAAAGGGGTGGTGGCTCCTATATGAGGAGGAAGAGGAGAAAGGAGGGGTGGTGGTACTGTTCACACATAAACAGTATGGGCCTAGGGTTTCTATCTGAATTACAAGGCCCATGGGCCCAAGTGAAGGTGTACCAAACTGTTTTGGTGATTGCGGCGCGCTCAGAAGAAATTTGGAGGTAGAGCTAGATCCGTTGGAAAGAGGATGAGATAAGCTTTCCATCAAGTACTCATGAACCTCCAACAGACTTCGTATGAGAAAGTTATGCACGTTTGAAGTCTGTGCTGTCTCTGGAGGCCAAATTGGATTCTAGAACATATCCAACTTGAACCCTTTAGGTGTTGATGCATTCCTCCTTGTATAGCTAAACAAAATACATTTTAATTATTAGGTAGCTTCATATTCTCATTTAAAACAAATTGAAGCTGAAGGAACGAATTCACCTTTTTTTCAATCTTGGAAGCTATGGTTATATGCGTTTGTGGCATGATCACATTATCCTCTCCTTCTTGAAAACAAAGCTGTCACAACCAGAGAGCTCCCAAAACCTCCCAGGAGGTCCCTTAAGGTCATCCGAGAGGTCATGTCCACCCAGGAGGTCTAGACCACCCGGAGGCCCCTTAGGAAGCACCTGGAGGTCTAACAAGATCACCCGAGAGGTCCAACAAAACCACCCAAGAGATCTTGCCAGACCACCAGGAGGTCTGAGAGTGGCCGTGAGGTCTAGGAGCTTCCTAGTTTCACAACCAAACCCAAAGGAGGCCATGAGACTAGGGATTTCCCAAGACCTCTGTGTACTGAGCTAGTCCCAAGATCAACTGCTAGCCCACACAGTATCGAAAGTGGTGACATCCACAACGTGAACTTTATTTCAAAATATCAACAGAGTGGCTTACAAAAGTGGCCTGGGGCCGAACATAAAATACAAAAGTATCAAAGAAAACGGTGGTCCATCGGCCGACGCCACGTAACAATCGTGCGGAGGCACAACCTAGTTGATCTGGTCTTCATCATCGCCGAGCCTACTCCTGCCAAAGGTTATTTTGAGCAAGAGTGAGCACAATCAACTGTGCTCGCAAGTTACACCCGTCGATTAACAGAATGACATGCATAATGGATATCTCAAGGAAGGCATAATATGGTTAGTCTGCATAAAGCCATGTTTGTTTCAAATACAAGTATTAAGTTTCAAGGCAGTTATACAATATCTAAAATTCATTTTGTAAATTCCATTTTTCAGTTGGATAACATTCATCATCAAGATGGTGAAGGATACCCTCCTGTCACGTGGCTCCCCGCCAGCACCCATGGGATAGGAATCCCAACAGAAATCAGTTTGTTCAATCTTTTCAAAGCAAAAACAACATCTAACTAAGAGCAGCTTTGCCAGCATGTCCTTGACCGCGGACTCGGTTATTCGAATAGATTTTCACTCTGCAAAGGTGTACAACTTTACCCACATGATATGATTCCTCTAGTTTGTTTGGTATTCGTCAATGCCACCTCTCACTGCTAAAGGTAAGAGGTCTAGAGTTCATGACAAGGCCTTTACAATGCATTGTTCCACCGCAGCCCCTCCTCGCTAAGGATTCGCTTCCGTTGGATAGAAACCCATCAAAAAAGCCCCCTCTTGCGCTAGTGGGAAACATAGGTTATAAAAGACCATGGGCCATGGAAGACCTCCCACACATCAAAGTGGAACAACCGCGGTGAAACTTTGCAAATTATTTAGCCAGGTCCTGCCCATACAGGACATGTGGTTGTACGGTGAGGCATGGCAAAATACACTCAAAGACCAGTCCTTAATTGACTAGGGCGACTACCACAGAACCCCTGAGCCTCAACTCTACCCAAGTTGAGCTCTTGCATGGACTTGCACCAACCAAGCATCCAACTCGCCCCGGCCCAAACCAATTTTCCTTTTTCTTTGCTTTTCAAAAACATTTGCAAACTACCACGACAACTCAATGTCATGGATTAAATCTTTTAGACAACATTGGTCTTTTGGCAGTAAGATATCCCAAAACAAGAATTTTGGTCTAAGCATGTCTAAGCTCAAAGTTTAGCAACACATGCTGGTTCATACTAACGTACCAACCAGCCTTTACTATGGTGACAAGGGGTGATCAAATCATCAATCAAGTCTAGTTGTACAAAGGAATTAGGAATAACTACAAAGTTAAAACAGGGATTTAAAACACAACTTAATTAATTTGAAATACTGGGTTCAATATGATCAAGGGGGTAACTTGCCTTGCTCACTGTCTTGAATGTTTTCCTCTTCGGAGCACTCAGGCTCCTCAGTGCCTTCGCAATCTATACGGAAGAAAAAGAGACACATTCAAATAAAGCTCAAATAAAGAACCAAAAGAACTTCAAAAGAACCCTAAAACTCAACCAATAGAAGAATGTTATACTTAGAATAGGCTCTTTGGGAGAGGTTCCAACTCACTGGGAGGTCGGAGGGGGAAAAGGTGGTCTTTAATAGTAAGGCCAAAGAGGTGATCCTTGCGCGCGGATCAAAAGGTCAGGAGAATATTCCTTGCGCAAAGGCTAGGGAGATGATCTTCATATAAAAGCCATAGAGGTCCAGAGAGAATCCAGGAGAGGAGGTCCTGGAAGGGCACAACTACTCATTGTGGTGGTAAGAACAAGAATAGATCAATACACAAAGAGACTTACCAGGGATAAGCAAAAAATTATAGATGAAGGGGAGGTCGTGGAGCACAGTGGCAGTTGAGACCGGCGCTAATGCTCTAGCGGAGCCTCCAACGGTGGAAACACAGCAAAGAGGGTCCCTGGTAGAGTTCTTGGCAACAAGGTCTCACCACAGAGCAACTAAGCAAGAGCCAAAACGCTAAGTGTGGAAAAAGGGTGAGGAGGAAGAGCTTCCTGGCCAATTATAGCCTAAGTAGGCAAGAAGACACTAGAAACATACGTGTCAAGGTATAGCAAGGTAGGTCAAGGGTAGATGATGGCTAAGGTAGGGTACGACCAAGCTTAGTGGAAGGATAATAAAATAATATTCGCTGTGAAGGTAGGGAACAAGGGAAGAAATCAAGGTGCCACGCAATGTGACCATATTCAGTGCATGAGCCACATATATGGCTGCATTTAATGTGATGCAACATGCATTAAATGCACAAGGTACTTATGTGGCGGAGATGACCAAGAATAACAAGGCTGCCAAGTGGGACCTGTCAAACTTGGGAACAGCTTGGTCAAAAGGAAATGGTCACAGCCAGAGGAAAGATCATGGCCGAACAGAGGAGGTCGTGACCTATTAGGGAGGTCTTATAAGGAGGTCCAAAGGACTAAGGGGTCCAAGGGACAGGGAGGTCCTGACCTTTAGATCCAGCAAAGAGGAGGTCTAAGTGGTTAAGATCTCCAAATGGGAGGTCTTAACGGTCAGATCTAACAAAGGGGAGGTCCGAACGGTTAAGATCTCCAAAGGGGAGGTCTTAACGGTCAGATCTAACAAAGGGGAGGTCCTGATGAGTAAGGAGGAGGTCCTAAAGGACATAGGAAGGTCCTGAAGGACACAAGGAGGTTCAAAGGGCATGGGGAAGGTCCAAGCACTTGGGAAGTCTAAACCGGGAGGAGGTCTGGACCAGAGGAGGACAAAACTAGCATAGAAAGGAAGAGATCACCAAAACTCCAACAAATCCAATAGACCAACAGAGGGTCTTTAGTTGAAGTTTGAGTTAGTCAATTGATATCCATTCTAAAAATTCCAAGTTAAGCTTTAAATTATCATCAAAACAAAATGGTTCTTTTTATTTGGAAACTTTCAAAATGGCTTCAAAAACCAGGGTGTTACAAAGGCTGTCCTCGGCTTTTGATAAGCTAAAAATAGGGTCACAAAGAAGCCAAGGTGTATGCATGGTATATGTATATGTTATCTGTTTTAACGGTTCTTCGTTGTTACACAATTAATGTTATAAAACAGTAGTGATCATAAAAGCTCATTGTATTATCACCCCAAGAATAATCATATATGTTAATAAGCAAAACAAAATTTCTCACACAGCAATTATTACAACTAGTTTTGCAAATGTAAGTGAAGCATTTATGCAATTCAAATCTCTGAAGTTGTAAACTTGCAGTGGTAGCACATATGAGCAAATCTACAACTTTTGGAATCAAACAAAGTTCATCCATATAATCATATTTCAGTTGAGCAATAGCAAATTCATCTAGCAACGGTGAAAAGATTTGTAAGTTCTTCCATACTTTAACATCATTGTGCAGATTGTCAATACTAGATGGTACAATAAGAGATGAACACATAGGCATTAGATGATCACTAAATTTTATTTTTCTCTCAGAATGAACAAGATTCAGCACACAAGAATTGTTGTTCAAAATAGCAAGCTTCAATCCATCAATGTGATCACAAGTTATGCATATTTGATATACAATAAATTGATTGTCTACACCATAATCTACAATCAAATTAAACTTATACCTAGGGGTGTAGGCACTAAACAAGGATTTCGAACATGTAATTTCAGAAACTTTCTCCATAGCATGCAACAATTTCATAGGTGTATCCAACATAATGTAACATAAAGAATCAGCAAGAGAAATTCTAGTCAAAACTTCTTTATGTCTAACCAATTCCACATGATCATTATATGTTATTAACTCATCACATGAAACACTCACAACAGCAGGCAATTCGATTATTTCATCTGAGAGACCATGTGGTCGTGTCCCCATGAGAGTGATGAGTAATTGACAAAGGTTTTAGGTCAGTCGAGTTTGGTTTGTGTGGTCGGACCATGTCGTTCTGCGAGGTTCACGCTGCTGTGAAGTCAATCGTATCGTCGGATAATCGAACGACCGGCGTGTTATGAGCGATGACGACCATGAGGCGGTTGTACCGATTGGTAAATGGCGGTTGAAGAATTCCAGAGAAGTTGTTTTTCGAGTTCGGTCTTCATTGGAAATCGGAACGACCGCAGTATTGGAGCCAGATCGAACCGAGCGCGGTTGATCCGCCGGTAATATGGCGGTTGTCTGGATTGTATTGTGAGGTTCGCCATTTTGGTGTTTTGAGTTTTGGGATAGGTCATATCCAGTGTGTTCATGCATATGTGTTGCATATTGCATGTTTGAGCTAACGCTAGGTCAAGTTGTGAAGAACTTGTTCCTGTTTCGTGTTTCTTGTCTCGTGTGGTCGCAGGACGCCGAGCGGAGTCGTGGCGAGACACGGTGGATCGGACTAGGCGCAGTGGCGCCGAGGTCGAACGGTCGATGTGTCAAGACGACGTGGACTCGAGGTGGTTGCGAGGCGTCGAGACAAGGAGCGCTGAAGCTTCGGAAGGTGCGTAGGGCGAATCGAAATTCGCAAGGCCGCACAAGCGGGCGGGCTCTGGACTTAGCGGGCGAACGGGAGGAGACCCGTTAGCCAAGGCTATATAAAGGATTGGAGGGCTGCATGCCCTCTCGAGCACTTGAAAAGGAATTAGGGTTTGCTAGAGTCAAAAGAGTCTTTAGTGGCTGTTTTTGCTTTAGGCTTTAGTGGTTGAGGGTGTTGGTGGAGGCAAGGGTGCTCCTGCTTGTCCCCTTCGTTGCTTCCCTCCTCAAGAATGGATGAGTGTGTGTTCTTGAGGTTTGAGAGTGGGAGAGGATGAGATGAAAGCTTGTAATCATTCCTCTTGTATCAATCATGTATCTCTCTTCCTCTAGATCAATATGAGATGGTGTTTGTTTCATATTTGAACTCTCTGTCATTTCTTTCTTCGATGACCTCTTTTGAAGATTTCTTGATCCTTTGTTTCTCTGGTTGTTTCTTGCCCCAATCTACCTTGCTATGACGTGTGGGAATACATCTAGGGTGATCTAGATCATCAATCATCCACGAGCAAGTGATTGGATTAGAGGTTTGTTCTTGCGGTTTAGCATCCTTCTTCGCTCAAATGCAAAAGATAGGAACCTTGGAATGGATCTCTGAAATTTTTGATTGGAATAGGTTCCTAGTATCGTTAGGAAGGTGTGGTTCAAATCTCGTAGAGTTTGGCCAAGCGGTTCAAAAGTTACGTTGATTTTCGCTTTTGAAACCCGAGCGGATTTTGCCTGCTCCAGACAATCGGATGAACCGGCTTAACATCTGCGGTTGTATCGGATCGCGGTACAACCGGTCATTTGCTCATGGGTTATAGCCGATCATGCGGTACAACCGCCGCTTGCTCTAGCGGTTGTACCGATTGTCCCGATTTGTTCGGCTCTTCCTCGCTTTTTGTTTGTTTGAGCTTTGGGGGTGAGGAGGATTCAACATAAGACTTCCTCTCGGCTTAATCATTGATCTTCATAGCTCTCATAGCTATTGGAGTGATTTATAAGTTGAATCCATTCTTTGCGAAAAAGATTCGGTGCTCCTATTCACCCCTCTAGTCGCCTTTCCGGTCCTTCAATTGGTATCGAGCGGTTAGCTCTTTTCAATAGATCTTAACCGTCTCAAGAGCCGTGGCGATGGACAAGTACTCGACCAAGCCGCTTTGCTTTCGATGGCATCGACACTCCCTTCCGAAGAGCCGAATGGAGACATACATCCGAGCCTGTGGGTATGCCATCCGGCGAAAGGTCAAGGTTCGATTCATTGTTCTCGCCGATGAGAACATCAATGCCGGAACATGGTTGATGTTGAGGCGAATGCAAAGGCAAGGAACATCATCATCCGTGGTTTGAGTCGAGTGAGTTTGACCAAGATCTCACCTGTCGTCCGCCTACGATATCTGGGTGACCTCGACGATACCATGAGGGCACCACCCAGATCAAGACGGTTCGACAGACCGCCTCAAACGAGAATACAACAAATTTGAGATGCTTGTCGGTGAGTCCCTAGATGAGTGCTTCAGACGCTTTCACAAGATCTTGAGCAACCTCCGAGCGGTCGGTCTCACATACCCGACTCGGACAATGCTCGCCGATGCTCACGGACTCGATCTGCGTGTTTGGGAGATGAAAGTGACCACCATCAAAGACACGACAGACCTCTCGACCGACTCTTGACGCTGTACTCACGCCTCAAGACTCACGAGATTGACGTTGTCTCGTGAGGTCGAAGTCACAATCGATGGCCTTGGTCACCAATCCCGCTCAGCTTCGAGTCCTCTTGCAATTTCTCCTTGTCGCTCTCTGTGACATAACCGATGATCGCTAGAGCAACTTATGGATGAGCAATTGCCCTCCTTGCTCAAGATTCTCCCACGCTTACAAAGGAGGAGGGACAGAAGAGAGGAGGACCCGTGATTTGCTTCGAGTGTGGTGGCCCCAACCACATCCGAGCAAACCGCCCTAAGCCGGAGAAGGGCAAGAACGACTACGGCGGTTCGGGCAGAACGACTACACCGACAAGAACTGCAACAAGAAGCCTTCACTCGACGCCCAAAGAAGAAGAAGTTCCGCAACCGGCAAAGCCAAGAAGCTCTTCCACAAGTCCTCACCGCCGACGACCTCGACCTCAGCGAGGTGGAGGGATGGAGCGACGATGACGGATCGGGTGACCAAGAGCCCAAGGATGGCGGCGACGACTTCTCCCAAGATGTGCTTCATGGCCCTCGAGGGCGAACTCAACGACAATGAAGCAGATCTCGACTTCGGACGAGGTAGATCCCACCTCTGAACAACTCAATCATGCTTTTCTTAAGCTAGGAGGTTTTCATGCTAAAGCTAAGGCTAGGTGTGCTGAGTTAGAGAAGGAAATAGATAGACTATCACTAGAGATTATTGCTCTTACATCTGCCCCTTCTAGTGATGATTGTGATACATGCTCTGCTTTGCTGGTTGATATGGAGAAGTTAAGGACCTCACATGATAGTGTGTCCTCCAAACTTGATAGTGTTAAGGTGGAGAATGTTAGTCCGCTTGTCGAGTTAGAGTTGAGTAGGATGGTCATTACCCTACTTATTATTGATGAGACTACTTCTCCCACCTCATGTGAGGGTAAGAACATTGTCGCTAGAGGATCTTATGCCATGCTTCTTGATCTGCCTCGAGTCTTGTGAAAATTGCAATAACTTGAAGATGAACTTAAAACAGGCAGATCATAAAATTGTCAACTACAAGCTTCTTTACTTGAGCCGATTGTTTCATGCTTGAACTGCCCTAAGTTAATCATTGAACTTGAGGTCGTCTCCAAACAGCTTCAAGATATGATTGATCATGAAAGGAAATTGGCTCGCTTTGCTTCTAAGGACCTGTTAGCTCACCATGCATTAAGTGTAACAAACTAAAATCGACTTGATTGCTTTGGATGAGAAATGTGAAGCTAACTAAGGACCTTCTAGAGAAGTCACATTGTGCTTGCAATATGATTGTGGAGAAGGGGGAGAAGCCCCAGGGTAAGGTTGAGACGCTTAGCGACGTGAACCAACTAGCTAGCAGTAGGACTGTTCCTTCAGAGTCGGCTGTGCGTGCACAAGCCATTCTTCCCTCTCTTCCGGGTTCTTCTTTTGCTCCCTTACCTTCTGCTTGCCTCTTCTTCCCCTGCTTTCTTGCACCTCTCTCTTTGGAGTGTCAAGACTTTATGAACACTCTCGAGAGATTTGTAGGAGGCAAGAAGAAGCTCAATCTTATTCTAGACCAATCTAAGATCTGCAGATTTAATCGTGGTCTAGGATATGACTTCTTCTGAGGACATGAGGAAGCATCCACCGCCGTGCTCGCACTCCATAGCACCAGTGTGTGATCGAGATCGAGCCCAGACCGAGAAAGTCCATTTCAAGTCACGGGCTATGTCCAGGATTTCGACAAGAAGGTAATTTCACATGTCGCTTCTACCTCTCGAAGGTGAAGTATCACCGCACCTTCGTCGGAAGGATGGACACACAATCGATCGATGCTTCAGCGCGCAAGATCGCTACAGAGACTATGTTGAGTCTCTTAGGCGATTCGTGGTCGGCCCTGACCTTGAGTGCACCTAAGACCAACACGAGGTCTAGGCTTGTTTCTTCCGATGGGTTTGTGCAAAGATCGAGGACTTGGTTTTTCCGAAGTTTTACGGTTTTCGCCCTCATGTCGCTTTCATCGTGACTTCCGCCGTCCCGAGGGTAGATCTCGCTTTCCCTATCGAGATAGCTACTCATGGCGTGTTCAAGATGTTGCGTGCTCGACTCGCTCCTTCAGAAAGGGCCGAACCCAAAGAACTTTCTGGTCTACTCTTAGACCTTCGCTTTGAGTTACAGAGAGCGAGGGTAGATAGAGGTCACCGTGCTTGACTACTTCATCCGCCGACGTGTTACTCAAGATTGGGTGCCAAAATCATTGTTGATTTATCCCAAGATCGAGACTTTACTCTGCTTGACTCAGTTCGCGGGTAGGGAAGGAGAAGGTTTGGCTTGTAGACTCGGTTGTTCTCGTCTATATGACCGGAGACTCCGTTGGTTCTCCTCCTAGCCCGCTCCGGTGATGAGACGATCACCTTCGAGACGCTTCGTGCGGGCGACGCCATCGCCAAAGGTACTTGTGCGTATTAATGCTTCTTTTATTCTTAAGGATGTTGCCTTGGTTAGTAAGTCGCAGACAATTTGCTTTCCGCTTTCGACTTCCGATGACGGTTTCGAGGTGAGTTTTAAGAAAAACAATTGCAAAATTCTTGATTCTTCTGTAGTCTAGTTTATGGATTTCTCGTTATGGGAGGATATTTCGTGCTGATTTTTCCGATTCTTCCGGTGATTCTCTCCGGTGTTTGGTTGCTTCGAGTCCCGCGATCTCTCTTTCGGCATAGGAGACTTGGTCATATTGATTTGACCATTTGACCCGAAAGTTAGCGACCATGATCTCATTCGTGGTCCGCCAAACTCAAGATGGTCAAAGATCTTGTTTGCACTCCATGCTTCAAGACGCGGCAAGATGGTTGCCGCTTCTCATCCTCCCACACAAGCATTATGACCGATGACCGACAAATTGCTCCACATGGACACAGCTTGGACCAAATGAAATCGGCGGGGAGGGAAGTGGTATGTTCTTGTTGTGGTCGATGACTTCTCGAGGTATTCTTGGGTGTTTTTCTTAGCATCAAAGGATGAGACGTTTTCACTTTTCCGAGGTCTTTTAGTAGGTCATCTGCTGAGCTCCCGGTGCCTTACGAGCGATCCGCAATGGACAATGGCACGGAGTTCAAGAATTCCTACTTTGAGAGTTTCTGCGGTGAGACAGTGTAGAGCACCGCCTCTCTTCTCCATACGCCCCTCAAAGAAATGGCGTTGTGGAGAGGAAGAACCGCACCTTGGTCGAGATGGCGGGACGATGCTTGATGAGTACTCTACACCGAGGAAGTTTTGGGTGAGGCCATTGCGACCGCGTGCCATGTTTGAATCGAGTTTTTCTTCTGCACTCCTACACCAAGACTTATGAGTCGAGATACTGCGAAAGCCCAGCGCCTCTCATTTTCGTGTGTTTGGTTGCAAGTGCTTTATCTTGAAGTCTGGGAACCTAGACAAGTTCGAGTCACGCTTCTCGTGATTTATCTTTCTAGGCTACTCGACTTCTTCATGGGCTTATAGGGTCCAGAACTGCGAGTCTAGCAAAATGGTAGAGACACGCGAGGTGACTTTGACGAGGCCACCCGGGACTAGGCCAGATATCTCGTGTTCTTTAGAGCAGTCCGAGACCATCTTTGTGGATGATGAGGACGATGGAGATGACGGTTGTCTACGATCCCGCCCCTCATCCACTCCTTGAGGTGCCGCCTTCCACCGCACCTCGAGGTGATCACCCTGCCTTCGCTTCCTCTGGAGCTAGTGGCTCTGCTCCTACCTCGTCGGCTCATGAGGTAGAGGCCACTTCTTCATCTCTCCCAGACCTCCTAGACACTTCCAAAGTTCATCCTTCAGAGCAGATCATTGAGATCTTTTCGAGCGTGTTACCCGCTCAAAATCTGCTTATCTCAATTCTGCCTCCATTCTCGCCTTCATTGCCTCTTTTGAGCCCAAAGATGTTTCTCATGCTTTATCCGATGAGTCATGGGTCAATGCCATGCATGAGGAGCTAGAAAACTTTGAGAGAAACAAGGTCTGTCGCTTGTTGAGCCCCCACGAGGCCACAATATCATTGGAACCAAGTGGGTGTTCAAGAACAAGCAGAGAGGATGGGATAATCATCCCAAACAAGGCTAGATTGGTAGCTCGGGGTTTTCCTGTGTTGAGGGTCTAGACTTGAGGAGACCTTTGCCCTCAGAGCTCGACTTGAAGCCATTAGAATCTCGCTTGCCTTTGCAACTTCTAAGGGTTTCAAGCTTTACCAGATGGACGTGAAGAGTGCCTTCCTCAATGGCCTTATTGAGGAGGAAGTCTACGTCCGACGACCTCCGTGTTTCGAGAACCCCAAATACCCTAACCATGTCTTCAAGCTTTCAAAACCAGATGGACTTAAGCAGGCTCCCGAGCTTGGTATGAGAGGCTTAAGTCCTACTTGATAAGTCATGGTTTTGAGATGGGTAAAGTTGACAAGACCTTGTTCATCCGCCGGCATGGCATCGACCTTCGCTTCGTCGGATCTATGTCGATGACATTATCTTTGGCGGCTCTTCCCATACTGTTTTCCCAGCCTCGGATGTCATGAGCACCGAGTTTGAGATGAGTATGATGGGTGAGTTGACCTTCTTCCTTGGCTTCCAAATCAAGCGCACTGGAGGGTACATTTCTTCATCAAGGAAAGTACACTCGTGACCTCCTCAAGCGCTTCGACATGAGTGATGGGAAGCCTGTGTCGACTCCATGGCTTCTACAAATTTATCTTGACCTGATGAGGATGGCGAGCCGCTTGATCAAAAGGAGTTTCGCAAAGATGATTGGCTCCTCTTGTACCTCATCGCCGAGACCGGACATACACTTCTCCGTGTGTGCGTGTGCTCGATTTCGAGCTTCTCACAGATCTCACCGCCAGCGGTGAAGCGATCTTCCGACCTTCGAGCTACCATTGACTATGGTATCTGGTACTCTTCCTCATCCCGCCTTTCCTTGAGAGCCTTTTCGATGCGACTTTACCGGTCAGAGGATAGATAGGAAGAGCACTTCGCACCGCCAATTTCTTGGCACTTCTCTTGTTTCTGGTCTTCAAGGAAGCGATGCAGGTGTTGCATGATCCACCGCAGAGGCCGAGTATGTTGTCAGCGGCCGATTCTCAGTAGTCAAGTGCTCGATGGCTTCGACCTGCGGGACTTTGGGTTAGTTATCGATGTGTTCCACTCTTTTGTGATAACACTTCATTAACATTGCCAAGAACCCAAAGCAAAGATTCCCTGACCAAGCACATCGATATTCGCTTCCACTTCCTTAGAGACCATGTAGAGAAGGGCGATATAGTGCTCCAGCCAGGAGAGTGACCACCAGCTGGTGACATTTTCACCAAGCCTTTGGATTGTTCGAGGTTTTCACTCTGCGAGAGAGCTTGGGGTGGTTTGTCCTTATGGATTTGTAGTGAGGGGAGCTTTGGGTTTTATGCGCTTACTATATTATTTATGCTCTTGCTCCTTACTATTGCATTGCATTTTGGGTGCATTTGGGATTAGTCCTCCTAGCATAGATTAGAGTGCTTCTTTTGTCTAGTTGTTTAGATTTCTGCTCTTATCTTGTGATTCTAGGATGCTGCTTATTAGCTGTCTCTTCTCACTAGGTTGAGCTTACTCACTTCTTATAGGTTCTAGCAAGGGTTGGGCCACCCTTGGGTAGACAGGGAACGTGTTTGCTCCTTAGTGTGTTAGCCGGGCAGTTGATAGTCCTAGAGTCATATGGGGTAGATGAGAGTCAGTCTGAGCCATAGTATTCTCTATATCTTATCTATGCTTTAAGGATCCACTTGCTTTTATGTTTTCTTTGCCACTTCTCGATTTATTGTTTTGGTTCAAGGAGTTCATTTGGGAGCTTCGAGCTTAATATTGAGTTAACTCAACTTGAACTAAAAGTTGCATCTAATGTTGAGGGGAGCCGATCTTCTCGCATTCTAGCATTCTCGCATTGTAATATAACTACATTGAGCCTTGATTATTATCCTGCTATGACATGTTTACAATGCTTTACACCTTGCCATGACTTGTGCTTATTTGCTAGATTTATCATGACTTCATATGTGTAGCCTAGCTTTTGCCATGATAAGTTAATTAAAATTGCTCAACTTAAACTAAAACTTGTCATGTTAGCACTCGAGATTAGTCTTTCTTGAGATATCTTTTTATGATTCATGCCATGTCAAATAGGCTGGGTAGAGTGATGAATCTATATTGAGCCTTAGATTGAGCTGTTTTAGTCTCTTGATGATGCATGAGTTAGTACAACTTGTTAAAAAAAAAAGATCTCTTTTGTGCGAAAAAACTGATCTCACCAATTCTCTCCTATGAGACGGCTTGCCATTGCACTTGGCATGAACTTAGGGGGAGTTTTGGGTGACCTAGACTATCTTCTTAAGCTTCTCGCTTGGAGTAGTCGTATAAGGCTTGAGACCTAGCACATGATAAAACAAAAATCTGGTTGGAAACCACCATGAATTTCAAAAGAAAATATGTTTTATGTGTTCAATGTGCTTAAAGCTACAAAAAGTATCAAGTACTTTAACCAATGTTTCATTCTTGAGCATAGCACTCTATTTGGTCTCAATTTAAGCTTCTTAGCTACGCTTAGCTTATTGACATGGCCTGCATCATCCTTGGATATCTCTAGCTAGACTTTGCTCATTGATGACTTGACTTGCTCACATAATGTACCTCATTTTCAGATTGTCATCTATGTGTTCTAGCTAGCTTATACATATCTTGTCATGATCTAGGTAGCGCTTTTATTGAGTTATGGCTTGGTGTATTACATGTTGGTCATTATGGATAATTCTCATGGCTCAAAATGCTTAAATAAACACACTTCAGCCATTTTCATCCATTAACATGTCATATTCTCTCTATTGCATCTTGATGCGTTTATTGCCAAAAGGGGGAGAATAGAGAAGAAAAAGTCTGTTGGGAACAGTTTAGAGCTTTGGAGATCAATTTGCTCTTTCAGTTGTTGCTCTAGTGTTCCTTCTGTCGACATGGTCATTTGTTTCACTCTTCTTCTTTGGACCATGTTGGTTTCTTCAAACTCAAACTCTTCTTAAAAGCTTTTTCTGAGTTTGTCAATATTCTCATCAAGGGGGAGATTGAGAGACCATGTGGTCGTGTCCCCATGAGAGTGATGAGTAATTGACAAAGGTTTTAGGTCAGTCGAGTTTGGTTTGTGTGGTCGGACCATGTCGTTGCGAGGTTCACGCTGCTTCGTGAAGTCAATCGTATCGCCGGGATAATCGAACGACCGGCAGTGTTATGAGCGATACGATCCATGAGGCGGTTGTACCGATTGGTAAATGGCGTTGAAGAATTCCAGAGAAGTTGTTTTTTCGAGTTCGGTCTTCATTGGAAATCGGAACGACCGCAGTATTGAGCGAGACGACCGAGTGCGGTTGATCCGCCGGTAATATGGCGGTTGTACCGATTGTATTGTGAGGTTCGCCATTTTGGTGTTTTGAGTTTTGGGATAGGTCATATCCAGTGTGTTCATGCATATGTGTTGCATATTGCATGTTTGAGCTAACGCTAGGTCAAGTTGTGAAGAACTTGTTCCTGTTTCGTGTTTCTTGTCTCTGGTGGTCGCAGGACGCCGAGCGGAGTCGTGGCGAGACACGGTGGATCGGACTAGGCGCAGTGGCGCCGAGGTCGAACGGTCGATGTGTCAAGACGACGTGGACTCGAGGTGGTTGCAGGCGTCGAGACAAGGAGCGCTGAAGCTTCCTTTAAGGTGCGTAGGGGCGAATCGAAATTCGCAAGGTCGCACAAGCGGGCGGGCTCTGTTGGACTTAGCGGGCGAACGGGAGGAGACCCGTTAGCCAAGGCTATATAAAGGATTGAGGGGCTGCATGCCCTCTCGAGCACTTGAAAAGGAATTAGGGTTTGCTAGAGTCAAAAGAGTCTTTAGTGGCTGTTTTGCTTTAGGCTTTAGTGGTTGAGGGTGTTGGTGGAGGCAAGTGGGTGCTCCTCGCTTGTCCCTTCGTTGCTTCCCTCCTCAAGAATGGATGAGTGTGTGTTCTTGAGGTTTGAGAGTGGGAGAGGATGAGATGAAAGCTTGTAATCATTCCTCTTGTATCAATCATGTATCTCTCTTCCTCTAGATCAATATGAGATGGTGTTTGTTTCATATTTGAACTCTCTGTCATTTCTTTCTTCGATGACCTCTTTTTGAAGATTTCTTGATCCTTTGTTTCTCTGGTTGTTTCTTGCCCCAATCTACCTTGCTATGACGTGTGGGAATACATCTAGGGTGATCTAGATCATCAATCATCCACGAGCAAGTGATTGGATTAGAGGTTTGTTCTTGCCTTTTCAGATCCTTCTTCGCTCAAATGCAAAAAGATAGGAACCTTGGAATGGATCTCTGAAATTTTTGATTGGAATAGGTTCCTAGTATCGTTAGGAAGGTGTGGTTCAAATCTCGTAGAGTTTGGCCAAGCGGTTCAAAAGTTACGTTGATTTTCGTTTTGAAACCCGAGCGGATTTTGCCTGTTCCAGGACAATCGGATGAACCGGCTTAACATCGCGGGTTGTACGGATCGCGGTACAACCGTCATTTGCTCATGGTTGTAGCCGATCATGGTACAACCGCCGCTTGTTCGCGGTTGTACCGATTGTCCCGATTTGTTCGGCTCTTCCTCGCTTTTTGTTTGTTTGAGCTTTGGGGGTGAGGAGGATTCAACATAAGACTTCCTCTCAGGCTTAATCATTGATCTTCATAGCTCTCATAGCTATTGGAGTGATTTATAAGTTGAATCCATTCTTTGCGAAAAAGATTCGGTGCTCCTATTCACCCCCCCCTCTAGTCGCCTTTCCGGTCCTTCATCATCACATGGTGCACTCAAGTCAGCAGGCAAATCAATCAAATTATCATAGGATTCATGCAAATGCTTAATAATATCAGATTCTGTAGCTAGAAAATTAATATCTGCCTTTTCAACACTAGGCTCCTTCACCTCATGTAATGAAATGGTTTCTACTACAATCTGATTTTCCCATTGTTCAATGATACTAGGCATAAAATCATGGGTATCAATCTCAGATTGAGTGTTCAAATCAGTACATTTGGTATTACCTTGTAGGTTCGACTCAGATGATGTCAGTACTGGAGGAGGTGAGTAGTCACAAGCTTTCACTTCTTCTTCTTCTTGCTCCAGCTCAATTTCCAATGAGCGAGCTTGAATTGCTAATGAGCGAGCTAGTGATGCAAGGCAGCGAGACAGAGTGACGCTCACAACAACAGGGGCGGCAATCATAGGAGGTGCAGCAGCAGAAGAAGCAACCGAAGATGATCTTGATACGGAGGTGTGTATCATACGCTTGTCTGTTTCAGGTACACATGAAGATGTAGTGGAAGTATACGAAAGTGCACGACTAGTCTTGGATTTTCGTCTCTGCACTTTATTTTTAGCTTTGCAAGTAAGGCGAAACAAGCGAGTGATAGAATTGTATTCTTTATAATCAAGTATGTCTTGAATTTCATGGTTTAAACTTCCCAAAAATCTAGCCATTTTAGCATCTTTAGTTTCATCTAAACCACAACGCAACAAACCAGTTTGCAATTCTAGATAATAATCCTCTACAGAACTACTACCTTGTCTTAAGCGTTGCAATTTATGAAGCAAATCACGAGAATAATATGAAGATACAAATCTATGTCTCATTGCTCTCTTCAAAGCATTCCATGTTCTAGGTATGTGCTGATTAGTACGACAGTATTCACTCCACCAAATAGATGCAAAATTAGTAAACTCACGGGTAACAGCCCTAACTTTCTGATGATCAGGAAATTCATGGCATGCAAATAATTGTTGTACAGATAATTCCCATGTGAGATAAGCATCAGGATCATATTTTCCAGCAAAAGAAGGCACAATGAGTTTAGTTTTATCAGACGTACTATCATGATCATATACCTCTCGTGGTGGACGATCTCATCTCAAGCTTGTATCTTTTTTGCAGACTTTTTTGCACTTCCGTTCAATGGATCGAAGAAGACATGGATTTATCTTGTAATTATCCCGTGAACCTGCCATAGTTAGTAAAAAAATAAGGAAACAAATCACAAGTATATATTTCTATCAACTACTAGGATTTGGAGGCTTAAAGTCACTCACACTCAAGCTAATACCAAGTTCTTACAAGTTCTTACCAATTCTTGCCAAGCAAATAGGTGGTGCAACCGGTAGCTGGTTCATGATAACTAGACTCAAGTGATGAGTAGAGCAATTGCAAGGGCCGATTCGACGTGATCTGCTCGGTTAATAGAAAGTGAAGCTTGGACATGGTTAATATTAGGTAGCAAGGAGAACAATGAGTTAATTTCAGCTATTGCATATAATTGAATTATAGTTTGTATCTAGCACTTAGTCTATGTTGCTGATCAACCTAGGATGGATGAAGGCTAAAACAAGTGTATAACAATGTATAGGAGTGGTAGACACAAGATGATTCAATAGAATGCAATTTGGAGTGAATAGCACAAGTCTTGACCCAACATTGAAAACGGTAGTTTTCTGTCCACCGGACAGTACATCGGTATTTTGGCCGTAACTGTTTGTCAGATGCCTCTTTTTTAATTATTCTTTTTTTCTCTATTTCCCGGTAGATTTTTCTACAATTTTTATTTTGGGGGATACTTTCTGAATACCGACTTAAAAAATTCGCACAAAAATCACAAGTGCAGACAGTTTCAGATTAAAACAGAAAACTAGGTCAAATTTCACCGCATATAACTTTTTACTTCCTTGCTAGATTGAAGCAAAATTTTAAAACAAGATGGATAATGAAATTTGTGAGCTAATGGTGGTGGTTTCACTCAAAACGGGTCAAGGAATCAAAAGTTATGGCAATTTCTGTGGATGCGGCAGAAAAGGGAGTCTTCTGGCAGAAATTAGGAATTTGGGTTTGGGGTGTAGGATGTGATGAATGGGCTAGGGTTTCAAGATTTGTTTTTTGGATTTTTATAAGACCAAAGATATGACCAGCAACTAGACAAAACTAAAATAGACGCAAATTCAATTTAGCAAACCAAAACTAGTAGATTGAAAAGCACAAACAGGGTTTGGGACAGCAGAAATTAACTCTTGTTGTAGGGCACTTTTTCCAGACTATGGGAAATAAAAACCAATCTACTAACTAGGGGTACAAGAAATCCTATCGGTCAACGTCAGCTCTGATGCACCTGATGAGACATTGGGTGTCCCGATCTTCCGATAGGATGATACATCAATTTGTGGAGGTGCGACTTTGACGATGTAGGCTTCTACCCAATCATGACCAGAATACCAAGTAATCACTAAACCACACTCCGAGTCGTTATCAACCGTGCCAAGAATGCGGTTGACTTGAACACGAGGTTCAATTCCTACGAGCAATCGAAGAACAGGCAAGAACAAGATAATCAGCAATTTGAAATTGTAAATAGGATTAAAATACTAAATAAGGTGGGATTCTGAAGTGATATTATGGTTGGTCTGATCGACACAAGCCAATACACGAAGTTACAATGTAGCTAACTTTTAACTAAACAAAATCCAAATTGTGCAAAGGGGTGGCGTGGCGGCTCCTATATGAGGAGGAAGAGGAGAAAGAAGGGGCGGTGGAACTGTTCAAATGTCAAGCTTAAAATGGTAGAAGGAAAATGTAAAGACTTCACCTTAGATAATCAAGGTATACTGTGGATCAATGGGCCTATTCGCATACCAGATGTTGATGGGTTGAGACAGCTAATTTTAAAGGAAGCCCATGATTCCAAGTATTCGATTCACCCTGGTAGTACTAAGATGTATCAGGATGTTAAGAATAAAATTTGGTGGCCAAACTTGAAGTGAGAAGTCATAGAGTTTGTTGCCTTGTGCGATGTGTGTCAGAAGGTAAAAGCATAGCATCAAAGACCAGTAGGTCTGCTGCAACCTTTGAAGATTCCAGAGTGGAAGTGGGAAGAAATCGGGATGGATTTCATTATCGGTTTTCCCAGGACTCAATCGGGTTACGATTCGATTCGGGTAATAGTGGATCGTTTGACTAAAGTTGCACATTTCTTGCTAGTCAAAACCACTTACTCAGGAAATCGTCTTGCAGAGCTGCATATGTCAAGGATTGTTAGTCTACATGGTGTGCCTAAGAAGATAGTGTCAGATCGAGGATCTCAGTTCACCTCTCGTTTTTGGCAGAGTTTGCATGAAGCCTTAGGGACTCATCTGAATTTCAGTACTGCTTATCATCCTTAGACAGATGGGCGGACTGAAAGGGTTAATCAAATATTGGAGGATATGTTGAGAGCTTGTGCTCTAGCAAATGCTACCCGCTGGGATAAGAGTTTGACGTATGCAGAATTCTTGTACAATAACAGTTTTCAAGCCAGTCTACAAATATCACCGTTTGAAGCTTTATATGGTCGTACCTGCAGAACCCCGTTGAACTGGTCAGAAACAGCTGAACGTTTGGTTTATGGGCCAGACATCATTCAAGAGGTAGAAGAGCAAGTGTCTATGATCAGAGAGAGATTAAAGATAGCTTAGTCGAGGCAGAAGAGTTATGATGATAATCGTCGTCGTGATCTCAGTTTTGAGCCAGAGGATTTTTTTTATCTCCGAGTTACTCCCCTCAGAGGTGTGAAAAGGTTTCACACCAAAGGAAAGCTTGCCCCTCGGTATGTTGGTTCGTTCAAGATTTTGGATCGTCGTGGAGAAGTAGCTTATTAGTTGGAGTTGCCACAATCGTTAGCAGGAGTACATGATATCTTTCATGTCTCTCAGTTAAAGAAGTGTCTTCGTGTGCTAGAAGAACAAACACCGTTGGAGTCAATTGAACTGAAAGAAGACCTTACTTACAAAGAGTAGCCAGTCAAGATTTTGGACGTCGCAGAGCGTCAGACCAGAAGCAAGACGGTTTGTTTTTGCAAAGTTCAGTGGATCAACCACTCAGAAGGTGAAGCAACGTGGGAGCGTGAGGAAGAGTTGACAGCTGAATTCCCTAGCCTTTTCTCTAGCTAGCCTGAATCTCGGGGTCGAGATTCCTTTGGGGGGGGGAGGTTTGTAACATCCCAATTTTTTGAGCTTTAAAAATCCTTTGAATAGTTAGTAGGGAGAAAATTCACCATTTGGTTTTATTTGAATTTAATTCAAAAGCTTAATATCGGACTTTGAGAAACAAAACAATTTAATATGACTAAAGTCAATATTAACAATAGTCAAAACTATTTTATTTGGATTCTATGTGCTTGGATATATTTTCTAGATTTTTCTAGAATTTTTCCAAGTTCATTTGCTATTTTCTTTTGCTAATTTGAATTTATGGTATTTTATAAAATAGAAAACCTATTTAAAAATCCCAAACAGTCTTTGGGCCGATTTCCAACTTGGTCGGCCCATTCCTTCACTATTCCGGCCCATTTCCTTGCACAGCTTGTGAGCGCGCGCGCCTTCGCTCTCTGCCATGTGGGGCCCGCCACTTCGTCATCTCCACCGTGTCGTCGTCCTCGCAGAGTCTCGCCCGCATCCGCGAGAGTTTTAGCTCCGTACGACAACTCAGGCTTTCCAACTAAAGTCCATCTAGAAGATGCGTGAAATCTTACCTTCTATCCCTCCGCACCTTTTTCCATAAAAATCCTATCCTGATTCCGTTTCAATCTCTGAGAATCGCTCGAGTTCATCTCGGACTTATTTAGGTCTCCGCCGCCACCACGCCTCCCTAGCCTTGCCCAAGCCCTATAAAAGGCACCCTCGGGATCGCAACGCTGCCCGTACCAGAAACCCTCTAACACCCGACCCTCTAGAGCCCTAGCGCCACCGTCATCCGTCATCTAGGGTTTTCGGTCGGAGCTTGAACTCTTCGAATTGCGCCGCCACCAGTGTCGCCACATCGTCTTCGAGGGCACCACCGGGTCCGCCATCACCAGAGACACCTTCAGCGACCACTCGCACTGCCGATACCTCGCCAGAGCCCTCGTCCAACAAAACCGAGTTGTCTCCACCGCTTAATCCTCACCGCCGGTCACCGTGGTGGTCCTCGAGCACTAGCTCGTACTTCACCAGGTTCGCAATAGCCCTGTCTTCGCAATGCGCACATCCACCGCCAATCCCATGCCGCCACTCACCATTGCCGAGCCGGTCCAGAAGCCCTCGCCGGTGTCCAAGCTGACGTGGAAGCCACCTCACCACCATATCAGCGTTCTGCAGGTGTCACCACACAGTCTTGACTCACCGCCACGTCTTGTGCGTGTGCGGCCAAACCAAACCGATCCAATCGGTTCGGTGAACTAAGTTCACTGTGGACCAGATGACTGACATGTGGGGCCCACATGTCAAATCCAATTTCTCTTATTCTTTTTCAGCGAAAATTCCTTCATTGACATCATAAATCCGATTTTCTTTTAAAGAATAATTCGGGTAATTCCAAAATTAGTGTTTCTTTTAGATTCAAACTTCCAAAGCCCATATCTTTTGCATTCGAACTCCGATTGAGCTCATTCAAATTTCTAAATTCATCTAAATTTAAGATCTATTTATTGGGGATTTTTATTTAATTTTTGGAGTTCGTTTTGCCTCTGTTTTTATTTGTTTTGTTTGTTTACTTCGTTTGCGAGTAGACATTGATACTTCAGGAAGATTTGAAGAAGAAGGAGCACCTCAAGAGCAAGTTCAGTACCTAGACCTATTTTAAGGCAAGTCATACCTTTGATCATGTTGAATCCTAGTTTTCTAAAATTACTTTGATTCAAATTATTGCATTTACTTTAAGTATTTATTTAAATGCTTTTGGGTTTAGTTATTAATTCAATTTGTTACAACCACCTTGTCTATTTGTTATGTCATAATCTTTTGTCACCTTAGATTGTTTTATTTAGTTGGTATTATCATAGCATCAACGTGGGTTGGTTAGATATGATTAGATTGCTTAGCCATGCTACGAGTCATCATCTTATGTAAGTTACAAATATAAACCTGACTAAGTGACTATGGAACTAAGTGATAAAAAAAACTGTGTGTACTATGTGCTATTACTCGTTGATGGTATATGTTGCACTTGACCAACAGGGTGGGAAAGGATTAAGACTGAGGCAAGTGGTGGATACTGTGTGCTACTTTTGGTGGATTTGTGTGCATAGGCTTAAAAATCTGTGTGCATAGGGATTTGTAGTAAATTGAAAGTCTTGCCTTGATCAATTAAGGACTTAACTTTGTGCGCCATTGAACTGAGCCTCTCGTACAACCACATGCCTGATGGGACGGGCCTAATTTAGTAAGTTATGGATTCTTGACATTGATTAATCAGGTAGTAGGTTAGGCTGTGTTGCTTGGGTGGAGGTGTGCTACCAAGTAGTCACATCGCGGGACGGTTCGCCGCTTCCCTGTCCAACGGTGTGTGTTGGACTGACTTCCTGTGTAGGGTTGTTTGACAGTTTGTAAGCACACTGGGAGTGTCAATGTTAAGATGAAGTTTCTGAAACATTTTGTTATGATTATTGCCTGCAACACTAGTTGTATCGTGTAGATAAAGTGTACAACCTCTGCAGAGTGTTAAAGTAATATATTCGAATAGCCGCGTTCGCGGTCATGGACATGCTCGGGAATTTCACACAAGGGGTAGATTTTCATAAAACCTTGGGAAGGGAGCTATGTGATCTAAGTCATATGTCTATGTGAATAATTTGCTTAGGCTATGTGTCTTTGTGAAATCAAACTGTTAAATTATTATTGTTATTTGTTTTACTTATTGCTTTCAATCTATTATTTATATTCAAACTGCAAATGTTGCATTTCTGCAAAAGAACCACAGAAGCCATTCCTTTGGAATAAGCCTGCATCTATAATTGCATTTCTGTGGTATGACTTGCGAGTACGGTTGTGTACTTATACTTGCTAAATCAAATCAACAGAAGAGGAGGAGTCATCGCTTGCTTTCGAGGAGGAGTTCATCGAAGGTGCTTGATCGTAGGGTCTTGATTCTAGTCGGTTGCTTGTGGTGAGTTGATGGGATGCCGCTACCGTTTCTGTTTCTGCTACTATTTATTCTCTTTGTTAGCCCTGCGTGGCTTAATAAGTGTAAACTTGACCATAAGGTCAAAACCCTTATTTGTTAATCAAATTACTCGTTTATGCTATTATTCGCCTTGTGTGGATTGGTATTCATCTATGTAGGAACTGTGTGCACTAGCGTGATCCTGGACTAGTGCATTATACACAGAGGGTCCAGAATTGCATTTTTAGGTCCCGACAAGGAACAAATTCACCTTTTGTTCAATCTTGGAAGCTATGGTTGTATGTGTTTGTGGCATGGTTGCAAGTGTATATGCAACAAGTGCGTCCAAGCGTGCAATCGTGGATGATCCTCTCGTGGTTCGTCCCGTGACATCCTTTCTCCCTGTAGAGTACCTGAAAGTGAAGCTCCCTTGTGCTCATCTTGAATGCTCTGTGCAACTCACCCTTCTTGCTCTTCTCCTTCATGCACTTGGTGATCATGGCAGAGTACAATACTCTATCATTTGCCATGGAGAGCGACACGATGTTGCTTCGGTCAACAAAGTACTTTGTGGTGCCGCGTAGAATTGCCTCCACAATACCAACCAAAGGTAGGCACCTCGCGCCGCACATGACCCAATTGTATACCTCAGCTAAATTCATTATCATGACACCATACCAAGCACCATCCTTATCGTGTAGCAATGACCACTTCACCTTAGGCTCGTGCTCAATCCAGTCTGAGAAGCATTTCATCTGCATGTCGATCTTTCTTGTCAAATTGGGGCCATCTGTGAGCAACTCGGGCAATGACTTGGAGAGATTTTCAGCGCTTTCTTTACTGCCTCCCGTCTATGCGTTCTTGTATGCTCATCCAGAGTTTTCCAGAGTGTGTCGAACTTCCTCTACTGGTTCTAGTTGCACTGCCACTTGAAAACGTTCATCAAGTCCATGTTATGCCCGATGCATCACCTACTCTACAGATCTACCCATGGAAGTGGCTCATGTTGCTGCTATTGTAGCTGGGTTATTGTACTCAACAGACCTATAGGTCGGTCATGTATGAGGCATACGTTAGGAAGGCTATGTACAACAGAAATCTTCACATTCCTCAAAAATCACAATCAATTGTCGGTGTTCTCGCTTTCAATGAATGCAAATACCACAGGAAGAACCTGGTTATTCCCATCCGTTGCAATTGCAGTAAGTATCTGCCCCTTGTACTTCCTAGTCAGGAACGTGTTATCCACACACAAGATTGGACGGTAATGCCGAAATGCATTGATGCATGCACCGAAGGCGAAGAATGCTTGCTTCAGTACCCTCTTCTCGGCGAATTTTGGATGCGTGGAATCTTCAATGGAGACATGAGTACCAGGATTTATGTACTATATGACTCGGGGCTGTCTAGGCAAGTTGTGGTAGGAGTCCTCGAACGTACTGAACTTTGCTTCCAATGCCTTCTACTTTGCCCTCCGCACCTTAGCATAACTAACTGTGTACTGGAACCTTGACTCTATTGCCCAAATGATGGATCATGACTTGAAATTCAGGTTATCCACGATCTCGCCATGGTGGAGAGCAGCAGGCGTTTCCATCCAAGTGGAATACATACTAACTCGACAACCTCGTCATCGACGAAGGATCCTATGTATTGTGGGAGTACCACAAGAACAAGGTAAGACAAGGAGCCATGTACAAATACAAGGAGGCAGTCCAAGAAGCGGTTAAATTCTGGGTCTTATCGCTGCGGCGCATATTCACAGTAGTGAAGTCTAACCCAAGATACTACGATGTGAAGTGCTAGATAGTAGGATACCATTGGCGAGTGCACGCATTCCAGCCTAAGTGGGACACCAATTGGAAATGTTATATAGTAATCCCTCACACGTGTCGTCTCTGAATCAATGCAATCACACAAGAACCTATCATCGGGCATCATTGCGAATGTCATTCCTCATTATCTGAACCTTCATCTTCCAACAATGCCTCATAGTCTCAGTCTTCGAGCACCATCCTTTGAACTAGGGCTTCGATCTCCTCACCTTCATCAGCAATCCCACTAGCTTCCTGGACCAAATGAGTTTCGTTGACCCCGTCTTCATCGGCGGCATCAACAACTCCCCGACCTTCGGCCGTTGTGTACGCCGCACTGTGGCTGGAGTCCCCAACTTCTTCGGCATCACCACCAACTACCCTTTTGTTGGAGATATGCCCTAGAGACAATCATGGAGATGATGATATCACATCTATGTTTATGTGTTAATTGAATAAGTGTTATTTTGTTCCTTGAATGAATCATCAGTTATGAAGATTAACAAGTATGTGACTTGTTGGTGAAGCTCTTTTAACTTATGATGATGTCATTCTAAATATATCCCTGGTCGAATGTCATTGGTCGGAACACTAGTGGCTCTACGACTAGCACATGTATTGATTGATGACCATGTTTCACCGGTCATGGATATAGGGATATCGAATCAATAATATGAGCACATGTTAGAGAACATGGTGTTGGATTAACCCACCTTGAGACACTATTGAGATTGTTATGATTTTATGTGTCATCAGTTGGTCTCAAGCAATAATGATGTATGATCCTTAGACTTGAGATCAGCATGGTTCCCTACACGTGTAATAGCACTCTTAGGGGTTGCCAAACGCTACTCTGTAACTGGGTAGTTATAAAGGTAGCTTTCGGGTATGCTATGAAACATGCAGAGAGATGTGACTGGTCGGATATAGGATTTGCCCCTCCTACCATAATAGGAGAGATATCTTTGGGCCCCTCGTTGTGGTCGGATAAAGTAAGTACATGGCCATGCCACTGGTGGTCGAAGTGTTCGACCACGTGAAGTTATCCGACACTCGATTGAGAAAGTATTGAACAGTCCATGGATGACACAACATCTCACCTAGAGTTCAACCAGATATCGTGAGGCAAAGGGAGAATACATGAGTAGGTTGCTTAGTTCGATCAGTTACGGACTGGTCGTACGGAGATACGAGTTGGTCGTAGACTGGTCGAATGTAATCACAGAGTGGTCGTGACCTGGTCGTAAGGAGTTATGAACTGGTTATATAGAGATAGGACATGGTCGTAAGTGATGAGGATCTGGTCGTAGATCATATTGCATTAGGGTTCGTCAGATATAATTTGTGTGTATTCAGGAATCGTTATGTCCTGCTAGGTACCACTAACGACTCGTGATTGGAAAGGAGTTTTCGAGTCACAACTGAACTACGCATGAACCTACAGGGTCACACATTTAACGGGTTGGAACAAACCAGTACGGATACGATTCGTCAAATGTGTTCGGATAGGATCCGTCACGGGCACTATATAAGGAGATGCTTAAGGTTGATGGGGAACAGAGGTAACTTGGGAGACACACGACAAGAGTTGACGTGAGTTGCTCCAAACCCTAGCTGCCATCTTCTTGAGAGAGCCTTCCCGTGCGTCTTGGTGCTAGAACATCGGCATACGGCGTTCCTGCCCTGGATGTGTGGATACCGTAGAGGTGCTACTGCGTTGTTGCGCTTGAGGACGATCCATGATCTCAGCAAGGAACAAGATTGGTTTCTGGAGGAAACGATCGCTGTTAAGGATGATCGACTACGGTGTTCGATCGTCTACGACCACTACATCAACGCGCTCTTTGTTGGAGCAGGCTGTTCCAACGTATCTTCCGCTGCACTGCGCGTCTAGTGGTAACGATCTATGATCTCTTGCTTGCATGACATTCTGGTTTACGTGGTAGAATTTTTGAATTATTAGCTAGCATAGCCTACCCGTATCCCAACACCTTTGTCCAGACATAGAAGCAGGCGAAGCTTTGACATATGCCTGGGCCAGATGGACCAGATCTCACCTGCGATCCATCGTCTTGCTTAGGTATGATTGCCATGACCTCGTTCCCTTGAGCTGCAATGACTTCCAATGTGTGCCTTGTGGTGACCGGGTGACAAGACTGCTCAATTTCAGATCATGTAGAGCATGGTCCAACTCGAAGGTGTAATGCAATCCCCGCATCACAGTGCCCCACATATGTTGCTCTGGTCTTGTTCGGCTAACAATCACCAATTGAAAATAACGCAAATCAACCCCCTCATGACCATCTAGAACAGTCCCTTGACCGTAGTAAAATTTGAAATTGATTGCATCCGACATATTCAACGTACTGTGTCATAAACAAGATTTACACGATTAACCACATATCTAAAACTAAACTACACATCTAAAAGGATGTACTACAACATAGTACACTACGTAACCATATATCTAAAGCTATCAAATCCATTTTGATAAAAATGAATTATATGCAAGGTGGACGACTGGACGAACAATGCTTCGCTAGCTCCTCTCCTCCCCACTACTGCTCTCCAGAGTTCCAAATGGAGCCTACAATTTTGTTTGTTGCCGACTACAACATGATCATGCAGGGAATTCTCCACACCACAATTGCAATTAAGAAAATCTAGAGAGCAAGTCTCTGCAAGAAGGGCATGATGATTCTGTGTTGGACCGTGTTAGCGATTAGAAGGGTGGGGGGAGGATGAATATGGGCCTACTTTTTCCCTTCTAGAATTTTACTCCCTTTTCACTCCAATAGCTTCGTGAAGCTACAAACATCAAGGTCTCAAAATCACAGTGGAAGAATAGAGCTTAAACCAAGAAAATCCAACTTTGTACCCCTCGTCGGTCGAACCCCAAAGCAGTGGGTGGTCTGACCGCCGGCCAGTCTGACCACTCCCCCAGAAAATCAACATGATTTTGGATCCACAAAATGACCTAACTATTGATCTAGAGATCCAAATCACTTGAAATTTCAGACAAATCTCAACAAGGGGGTTAGGAATCTATTCCACTCAAAGATTGAGACAATCCTAGCCAACGTTCGATAAATTTC
The DNA here is from genome assembly GCA_036346405.1 of Phyllostachys edulis. NCBI lineage: Eukaryota > Viridiplantae > Streptophyta > Magnoliopsida > Poales > Poaceae > Phyllostachys > Phyllostachys edulis. Next base: position 45,935,703 of record CM070546.1, on the reverse strand, counting down.
TTGTTTGAGAGCAAGAGGGCTCAAAACTGGGGCAAAACCTAAACTTGATCTAAATACTTGCTTGTGGATGAAAGATGATAAAGATGACCTTAGATCAACTTCCATGAGCCCTAGGAAGCTAGATCATAGCAAAAGACCAAGGCAAAACCTCTAGAACACAAGAACCCAAAATCACAATAAAGAGAGCAAGAACAAAAGTGAACTCATTTTTGCACGAATTGATTGGATTGATCTTGATGAATTGAAGGTTTATAGCCACTTCACCATGGAGGACAAAAGTTCACTCATGAGCACCCAACTCCACAACTTTTCTCTCAATACATCTCTCAAACCCTAGCCTCCTTTATTCTCTCCACTTTCCAAAATCTCAAATTAGGGTTTCTTGGCTTGGTGCCGGGACCCCAGATCACTGAATCCAAGCCCTCTGTGTATTCTGAACTAGTCTCATGATCATTAGCTAGTTCACACAATGACATCATCGATGACAACCATATCCATACAACAAAATATCCAAGAAACAGACAAATTAATATTACTTAGTAGCAACGGACCTTATGGTCAAGTTTTACAGAGTTTGCCACACAGGGCTCAACGTCAAAAGATAAACTTGCAGCGGGAAAAAATATCTCGTGGTAGCCATCCGACATACCCACAGGCAATCGAGTGGAGAGCGCGACCTAGTTCGCATAGTCTTCGAAGTACTCCTCATAGAACTTGGTGTTCCTTGGTTCTTCCTCAATGACTGATCAACAACAGTGCAAAGCCGTGAGTACATAAAGTACTCAGCAAATCGTAGGGAAATGTATGCAAATAGTATTTATGCAAGGCTTGAACAAGAGTAGCTTTATGGCTATTTTGCATAAAGCAGTATTGATAGTAAGTACAGTAAATAGATTGAAAAGCACAATTTAAAACATTAGATACATAAGTAAATAAGTATTTTGAAACAACTAGTGAACTACCCGTTCACTTTCCAACAACAACCGGTAAACTACCCGTTCGTAACCCAATATTTTTATGAAAATCTATCTCTCGTGTGAAATCACCAGGCATTGTCCATAACTGGGGATACGACTATTCGAATAGTTTTTAACACTCTGCAGAGATTTTACAGCTTGTCCCACAAGAGATAATCAATTTGTAATATCAGCCATGACACGCTTTTGAAGGCGTACGACTAAAATGATTATCACAAGACTTTTACAAAACTCTGCTTTGACTCAGTTCTGCTTGCTAAGGTTTCGCCTAAATTCGGCCCCCTCTTGCGCCAATTCAACAACCCAAACAAAACCGACTCAAAACTTTGCTAATCAGTTGGTCAGGTCCACCCCATCCTGGACATTTGGTTATACGGTATGGCCCAAATCAATGGTGCACAAAGTTAAGTCCTTAGTAACTACTAAGGCGAAACATCCTCATCCCAAACGTGCTACCCGCACCCCCTTTACTGCACGATCATTCGTCTGAGTACGAAATCATTTTTGTATAACCAAGACCAATGGCATCCCCTACTATGGCGCAACAGATTTTAACAATAGTGGCTAATCGCCACGATTCCATATATCATTAAGTCAAGTTTAACATTATTGAATCATGTGATCATGAATCCCATCGTACATCTAAAGCATGGCTAAGCATATTACACACCCATGTTGGTAATTAAATATATCGAACTAAGATTAACTCAACCTATGGTGTCCAAGGGTACATGTCATTTACAATTATACACGGAGGCATATTGGCAATTAGATATTTAACTATTCTCGAAAATATTTATTATAAACTTAGCAATGCATGTTGATATAAAATAATATAATTTTATAAAAATGGGTACAACATGATCAAAGGTCTACAACTTACCTTCGATGAAGTTTTCGGACAACGGGTCCAGGAATTCTTCGGAAACGTCGGAATGTACAGCGTGAAAAGAACCAAATAAATACAACAATTCCAAATAAAATCCAAAAATTATCAAACTAGAACAAAAAAAAAGGGGATGAATTTAGAAATAAGAATCGACGGAATCGGAGTTTGTATGAGGGAGAACGAACATCCGAAAGATTGCGATCACATGAAATGATGGAAAATAGAAAAGAGAATAGAGTTTTATTATTGAATCTTTGTGCTGATTGTCTTTACAGAACAAGGAACTGAGTGGAAGACAATGGGGGCCCATGTGGAGGTGAGAGAGAGAGATGGCAAGGGGAGAAGCTACTGTGAATGACAGTGGCCCCCAAATGGAAGTGGAACAAAAAGAAGAAGGAAAGAAGAAGAAGACAGCAGAGAGCTGGAGTTCTAGGGGCAGCTCAGGCCTAGTGGTGTCGCCGACGGGGAGCTGCGCGGCAGCCTGCTGTGACCCAAAAAATGGGACAGTCAGAAGGTGGGGAAGAGGTAGGTGGTGGCGACGACGGCGTAGGTGGTTGGAGGTGGCGGCGGCGGCGGCAGTGAGAAGAGCGCACGACGGTGCGGCGGCTTGCCCGGGGCAGCGGTGTTCCAGAGGTGGCGCCGGTGAGAGGAGGGAAGCACTACGGTGAACGTCACGAGGCAAAGCGAGTGGTGAGGTCCAAGGCGGCGGGTAGAGGTCAACGGCGCCAAGAACGGGGAAGAAAGGAGTTTCAATCGGTGACAGGAAAACATCAATTTCGGGAGAGGAGAGGGGATGAAACTCGGGGGAAGGGAGGAGGTCCTTCGGGGGCACACCATGACGCAGGTGGCGGCGCAAAAGCTTGGTCGGATAGGGAGAATGGAGGGGGTGGTGCTCCGGCCGGAGTAGAGGAAGAAAGAGGGGCACGGTGGGGTTGCTCCAAGGACGGGGAGAGAAAAAAGGGGGACGGGTGGAGAAGGTGAGGCCCGGTCGGCTTTTATAGGGGAGCAAAGGGGGCAGCTCGACACGGGATGGGGAGGCGTGGGCTGTGGCGCCAGGCACGGTGGACTGCGCGTGGCTAGGCCATGGGCAGAGCGCTTTGGGCGACGGTGGGTGCGGGGCATGAGCGCGAAGGCGGTGACATGGGCAGGAAGGCGACGACATGGGAAGGTGCGGTGGTAGGGCATGGGCCGACGGAGAAACTAGGAGGAAGAAAAACAGAGAAAGAGAAAAGAAAAGGAGAAAAAGAAAGAAAATAAATGAGAAAAAAGAACATAAATTCTAAAAATCCAAAACAAAATTCATAAAATTCCTTGGAACCTGAATAGATCAAATAAAATAATTTTGGATTTAATTGAAGTTTATTTTAATCATTTAAAATATTTTTTCATTTTTTGAAATTTCAAATCAAGCTTTAAATAATTCAATAAAAATGCTGATGCTTTATTTTATTTTTAAAGCTTCAAAATACTCCGAAAACTGGAATGTTACACTTGGTTAGGTAGTTGTGCAAACCCCACACCACCTCTTATATAGTGGAGGCTAGATCAAGAGAGAAAACTCTAATGGGCATTCGTTAAGCCCACATGCAAACGAGTCTCACACGCATGCACGGATCTCTAAGCGGATGACAATCCGGGTCACCTAAATCCGTCTCTCCGTGATCTTGTCCTCCTCATGACCTAAACTGCTTCTTCTTTGCGCCGTCATGCTCCGTGGTTTCTCCAAGATCACCAGCCCGATATTTTGGTGAAGATACCAAAATACCCATTCTCAATCCTTCGATCCTTGACTGAGTCTAGTCTTGTGAAGCAATCTCATGCTTCGCTACGCGTAGGTTCATCAATGACTTTTTTGATGCTGACAAGTCTCTCTCATCCGACTCCCATCAGACCGTCTCAACATTTGCACCGGCTCAAGCCACTTGATGCAACCCGTTTTTCCAAACTTTCTGTTCTTGTCCATCTTACGCCTTGTTTGAGACCAGCCACTTCACCCGGCATCCTTGATCGTACTGGACTTTGATTTCACCAAACCAAGTACCGATCATCCTCGCCACTGTTTGTAGTTGACTCCAAGCTTCTCTGCACAACAGTAGACCAATAAATCGATTTCGGTCACAAATTCTTCAGAACTTGACCCGCGTTAGCCAAAACATGCATCATGCAATACATATACATCAAATCCATGACTCTAAATCAAATTCCTAAAATTAGCACACCTCATTGTACACTGAACCACTAGGGCCGGTCAGACCGTCAGCCTAGGGCCGGTTAGACCATCGGCCTAGGGCTGGTCTTTATGCGCTCCCTGGTAATAGGGGCCGGTTTGACCACCATGGAGTGGCCAGTCAGACCACTTTCCAAAACCTGAAAATACCCCTATCTGGACTTTTCAGTTAATCTTTGTCTAATTTCGCGTCCAGTCTCTATTTTCGATAGCACCTGGTGCAAACACATCCCCAAATACTCTTACACAAGTGTTTGGTGCCCAATGCCCCAAAACTACACCTTGATCACCTGGCCGGTATGACCGCTTGATGATGGCTGTCAAAGCCGCTTTGCAAGGCCGGTCCAGACTTCTAGTACCTCGACAAAGAGCCAACTTTTGCAAAACTCGTAATTCTCTTCCCAAACTCCTTGATAACGATGACAATTGTTTATCATCTAGATTATGACCAAACCACATGGTCTCTACGGTCTGGCACTCGACATGAGAGTAGTTGAACTGGTGAAGGAATTTTATGAAGAACATTCTACTGTAATTGCATCGAAAGTCGCCCACTCATCGCCACACACTGGTCCACATGGCCTAGGCAGATCGCTATTGCTAATTGCATGTTTGTGTCTTCTAAATAATCTTTCCTTTTATATATATAAACTAACAATCTTGGGATGATGAGGACATGGTGAGGCCAGTGTTGGAAATATGTTGTAGAGGCAATCATAGAGATGATTATATTTCGTTATGTTCATAATTTATTGAATAATATGTTATCTTGTTCCAAGAATAATATCATTAATATTTATTATCAAGTATGTGACTTGATTGTGAAACTCTATATTTATCTTTGCGATGATTATTCTAAATCGATCCCTAGTCGGAAACATATGAGGACACATATGAATAGACTAGCATATGTATTACCATGAGGCACTGCGAGAACGTTGTATTCTTATATGTCATCAGTTGGTCTTATTTACAATGTGTATGCTATATCCTTAGACTTGAGATCGTCGCACGTACTCGAGATGTGTAGTGACTTACTTAGTGGTTGCCAAACGCTACTCCGTAACTAGGTAGTTATAAAGGTAGCTTTCGGATTTGTCATGATACATGCATCGAGGCATGGTCAATCAAGATAGGATTTGCCCCTCTATGCAACAGGAGAGATATTTCTAGGCCTCTCGAGTGATCGGATTCCAGAAATGCATGTCCATGCTACTTGCGGTTAAAGAGTTAACCATATTCGGGGAATTCAAGTCACGTGATCGAGAAAGAGTGGTCGAGCTAACCAACAAGGATGGCACATACTCGCCTTGAGTTTGATCGATATCGTGAGGCAAAGGGAAATACATATGAGATTTGTTAAGGTTCGTCCGATGTGATCTTTACGTATACTCGGGAGTCGGCATGTCCTGCTAAGGGCCACTACCGATTAGTGGACGAGTATGATTACTCGGGTCATGTCCAAGTGTACGTGAACCTATAAGGTCGCACGCTTAAAGGGCTGGGACACGTTTTGGATGGTGATCCAAATTCTTATAGGCCATGAGTTCCTAATGGGCCTCAAAGTTCGAGACCCATCATAGATGCCTATATATAGAGGGGCAGTGGCATAGGGTTAATGTGATTTCGGAATTCTTGAAACCCTAGCCGCCACACCTCCCTCGCCCAAAACCGTGCAGCCGGCACTAGCACTCCGGTGTGTGGTGTCTCTGTCCCATACGTGTGGATACCTTGGATGCGTTGCTGCGAGGCTTCAATGCTAGGATGATCCACAGCTTGTGACGGTCACGAGGAGCACTTGGAGAAGGCGCGAGGGTAGTACGACTACAACCGCACCAACACGCTACATCAACTCTTCTTCCGCTACAGGTCTGTGCGTCTAGTGGTAATCCTGTGATCTATTACTAGCAGAGATTCCTTGGTTGTGCGGTAGATTTTTGAAATTACACTAGTGTAGTCTACCCATGTTCCTTCAGCGGGTACTATCTTGCTATTGCTAATTAGGCCTTTGTGTTTTCTAAATAATCCTGCTATTGTTTGTAAACAAATAATCTTGCTATTGCTAATTAGATTGTTTTATTTTGCAAATAGCGAGTATCTATAGATCAATTTTCTAATTCCAATGGGTTTTTTTCTGTGAGTGAAGGAATTCAAATAATTAGTGTTGAAAGCAGCGACCACAACTGCACTAATTAATAAGGTAAAATACTTTCTCTGTTTTTTTAGACGGGGTTTTAAAATACGTGTAATTAATATTTTAAAACCTTGACCTATAATATACACAAAAGTAATAAAAAGAACGGAGGTAGTATCTAAATAGTTCATTTGGCTGGCTCTAATAACGCTTGATGAAAAGAGAGCGCATGGTGTTCATGTTGCTTCTTTTACGATTAATAAGTACTCCGATTTAATTATATCAATAGCATGAAGATATGTATGAAATTGTGAGTGGTTTCGTACGAAGATATTGAGATACTATTTGTAGACTGAAGTATCAAGTAAGCACGGTCATTATACAACACTTTTTTAGGCCCATACTTCCAATATATTTATTAAAAAGAAAAGTTAGTGAGTATAGAAATCTAGCCGCGCAAATACACATGCAACTCAGCTAGTTTAAGGTATTTGCTGTAGTCTATCGGCTTCTCCTTTTTTCCTTAAAATCTAAAACAAGGTAAATGTTGCGGGCTAAGCAGCCTAGTCCAACAAGCAGCGGTTCATAGTGATACAAATGGATCGTGGTTTGTACCACCAGTGCTAGAAAACGCCTTGTTTCTAGAACTGGATGACTAGATCACATTTGAGTTTCGGCTAATTATTGTTCCAGATAAATGAATTGCCTAGCTCCTACGCAGCCACACACAAAAATTGAAGAAAAACGCCGAGAAAAGACTTGTGCGTCAGTGTCTGCGCTTCAGTACAATGTAACCTGCTGGACACTTGCGTTTCTCGCTCCTACACTTACCAACCATGTCAGATCCGAGATCCAAACAAATGCGCTCGCTTTCAACAAGTTTGAGGAATGAAGCATGTGCTGCGACTTTGTTGCTCTGTTTTCAGGAACAGAGAAGAAAAAATCTTTTTCCAGATGCACGAAGTCATACGACCAATCCAGACCAAACATGCATATGAGTAGTTGGTGCTCCAAAACTTAATCCCCATGATGAGAATCATAATGTACCAGTCGTAACAATGACATCACTGAATTTAGTAGCAACAAACATATGTTGCTACACCTGAACTAATTCCCCAGTAGGACTCCCCCCTATTGATTATTCATGAGAAAGCTGAATGTAGCAACAATAATGGTATGTTTTCAAAAAAAAAAAAATAACTCCCCAGTAGGACTCTCCCTACTGATTTTTTTTTTCATGAGAAAGTTGGCATCTACAATAGCCGCCGGTTGTGGTAGACGATAAACATTGTTGTTGTTTTAATTTACAAACCATTTAAAAGACTGGTCATTTGGCCAAGCAATTTGATTGGGATTTCCATTAATTTTCTGAAAATTTTACCTTGCTATATACTCTTGAAATTATTCCAGCGATATGTGCACACTTAAAAATTAAAATTATTAGTCAGAGCTTAAAAGTATGAGTCAGAGGTCCAACCAAGCATGGCGGCATTGGCACCTTCACGCTTTCATCATCTGATCGATACGCCTTCACGAACGACTGATCAGTGTTGTCGTCGTGGACTCAGTTCGTCGCTCAATATGCTCGACGGTATAAACCGGTACACGTGTCCTGAGCAGGGACGGATCCAGATCCATGACAGTCTAGGTTTTAGCTTGGAGTGTAAGATATTTATCAGAACAAAGCCTAGTTAAACATGGGTTCATTGGTTCAGCTCTCAGAGAGAACTCGCTCATTGTTTTCTCTCTGAAACATACACCCTAAGATAAATACATATGAGTTTTTTTTGTGCTGCACAATTGCCTACAACTTTTCTTTTTTCTCTATTCTCTCTCATTAAAACACATATTGCACGTTCTTTTAAAGACTACCTAATCAACTTGTTAACCAAACCAAAAACTAAACATGGAAAGCTTAACAAAGGAAACAAACTAATTTGATCCGATGTTAATTGCATCAGGATCCTAATGCCCTATTACTTGACAAGTCTAGATTAATTTTCAACAATCTCTCCCTAATATAGACTTGTATCTTCTTCACATCTTGAAGGACGATCTTCTAACGCATCTCCAAGAAGTTATGTCGTCTCACTCGGCACGGGTTAGCAACACAAGCTCCCTTGATGTGTCGTCGAACCTATGCAGCCGCTTCTTTACCACGTGGTGCACTCCTTGAGGGACAGTACAGTTGCCATTGCCATCAGCGACCATGAACATAGGCGCCACCACAGCTCATGCACCTAGCAGTTCTTCTCCCGAAGACACGGAAATGGCCGCCAATGCCATTTTGTCTTGCTGGTTGTCGACGACGCTCCTTGGTAGCAAGTATTTGGGAGACATGTTGCCTCCACTCTTCACCGCTATCTCTTTGCCGCCACAACTTCGTCGCCGATGGCACGACTCACCGGGCGACTCCGACCTCCGATTCTTCTTGCGACGACGGCCTCCATGCCATCATCGTTTGTCAGCCTCATGTCGACTCGTTTCCCGGTGGCTTCGCACCGCCTCACCTTGCCACCGCCGGCCTCCACCTCCGGTGGAGATTGCCGTCATCGGTCTACTCCGTGGCGATCACATCGCCGCCGCCGGTGCGCACGTCACGTGCAATTCCAGCGACACCACGCTGGTCTCGCCATGGCCGCACGGACCTCCACCGTTACGTTCCTAGTGCACGGTGCTGCAGCCGGCCTCGTCGCCTGTGCCTCATACACCTCCACCCAACACGCTGGTTCTCCTCATCGCAGAGTCAAGATGCTCGCTTAAGACAACACCAATGTGCCCACTGCGCCCGATCGCGCGCCATTACACACCGAAGCTTGCCGCCGAACGCGCTTGGCCGATCCATCACCGCCAGCAAGACAACCCCGCCTCGATACAAAATGTTGGCCCGGCTCCCGGAGAGAACTCGTTCATTGTTTCATCTCTGGAATGCACACACCAAGATGAACACAGATGAGTTCTTTTTGTGCTGCACAACTGCCTATAGCTTTTCTTTCTTCTCTATTCTCTCTCATTAAAACACGTCTGATTACACGTTCTTTGAAAGACTACCTAATCAACTTGCTAACCAAGTAAAAAACTAAACATGAAAAGCTAGCTTAACAAAAACAAATTAATTTGATCCGATGTTGATTGTATCAGGATTCTTATGTCCTATTACTTGACAAGTCTAGATTAATTTCCAACAGAGTCACAGTCTTCTCTCTCAGTTTAAGTAGTACTAGCCTCTACCCTCCGTAGTCTGAAACGTGACGAAATCTTAGTTACGCCCACTGCTACTTAGATCGAGTGCGCGCACACATAGGTAGAAGTCATCGATAACCTGGCGTAGCAAGCTTTGCAACTTCAACGTTGCTACGGTACTGCGTGATGATCCGTCGCCCTCCTCCCCAACGCCTCATCAACCTCTTTCTGGTAGCTTTCTTACTCCATGCCTTTGGCACGTCGCGCGGGTGCTTCGCGGCATCCGCGCCGTTCGCTTCCTCGTCGTGCTCAGGTACCGTCAGATGCGGCAAAATCAATATCACCTACCCGTTCCACCTTTCCGACGCTAGCGCCGGCGCCGGCGGCTCCGCCTTCTGCGGCTACCCCGGCCTTGGCCTTGACTGCGTGGACGGCAACATGACGGTCCTCCGCCTGAGCACCAACAACAACACCGTCCTCGCCATCAACTACCCGTCGCGAACCATGTTCGTCATCGACTCCGACATCCTCCGCGCCGCGGCTGACTGCCCGAGGGTCAGGCACAACGTCACGGTCGCGCCCGGCTCGCGGCTGCAGTTCACCACGTCCGACGCCAGCCTCACCTTCCTCGTCGGCTGCACGGATGTCCCCTCGCTGTGCCGCAACGGCAGCACACGGATCGGCTGCGACCTCACCGGTGTGGCCGGCGAGAGCTCGTACGTCTTCCGCGGCGATGTTGCTGCCGCTGCAGGTGGCGTGCTGGCGGGTAGCGAGTGCGCTAGGTTCTGCAACAGCACGGTGACCATGCCGGTGTACGGTGCGCTGTTCAACGTGCCGAGCTTGTCCAACCTGACGACCAGCTACGGCAACGTGCTCAAGAACGGGTTCGAGTTGAGCTGGGCCACGACCTCTGATGCGCAGACAGCGCAGTGTGACCTCTGCGAGCGCTCCGGTGGGTGGTGCAGCTACAACCGAACGAGCACGGCATCTGGAGGCGGCAGTGCGCTGGCGTTCGGCTGCGTCTGCCCCGACGGACGGACGCGTCCAAGTGACTGCGGTAAGATTTATCTGTATTTGCCATTCTTAGCCTAATTATTACTCCCTCCATTCCAGATTAGAGGGCGTGTGGTATTTTTCGCTGAGACCATGGTTGTGGCACGCGGGAGAGATTATTCCTGATTTACCCCTAATTAAACACACGATCAATCAAGCCGTTGCGCTTCGGACGAAGCGCTGCGTCGCCTCGCATGTCGCGCGCTCCGGACCCGCGATCTAGCAGCTGGTCGCGTCTGCGCTTTGCTCCAGCCCCGCGCACCTGGTCACCAAGATCATGTAGGAGCCGAAAACGACACCAAAGGAGGTCGGGGACGGCTGAAATGCGAGCGGCGGCGGACCACCGTGGTTGAAGAAGATGGAACCATTCTCTCGAGGATGCATCAAAGACCAATTAGACCCGGCGGTAAGTTCAACTGGACATTGCGAACTCAACGGTCACGATGGCGTGCAGAGGATTACTCACCGGAGCTCCTTATGCGCTACGCGGCCATGACCACCGGCCGCGAGGATGAAGACCACCGCTTGGCGATTTAGTGGACGAGAGGGACCCGGATTGGCAAAAACGGGTGCAACGCGGTGAATGGAATCCGGCGGTGAGGTCGGGGCCCACGGGAGGCTTCAACGCGGTGGCACTCGCTTCGTCATCAACTACGGCCGAAACTCAAAAGTCGTCGAAGAAGGCGAGAAAAGGAACAAGGAAGAGAATGGATGGGCTCGGAGGTTAGTGATGTCCATGCGATGCCCTAGAGACGGACACACAGCACTACGTGGCGTTTAGCGGCTTGGCGGCATGCATGCACAGCGCCATGCACGTGGCGACCCCGTCGAAGAAGAAGATGACCCTGCTCGGACGTGGGGCCCGCTAGTTAGTGATGGAAGCAATGCGGCGTGGCGAGCTGGTGCGATCGAACCCAGTGTCATGATCGGTCCGAACGTAAACAGTGATGTGAGCCCTTCGATCAGCATTGGACGGTTCGGATGCATGGGATATTCGGACAGTCCGAACGGCTCCATGAGGTGAGCCGTTCGATCAGCAACGGACGGTCCAGATGCGTAGTGATGTTCGGACAGTTCGAACGGCTCCGGCGATGTGAGCCGTTCGATCAGCATCGAACGGTCCAATGAAAATAGTGATGCGGTGCATGAGATCCACATCGGACGGTCTGCACGAAATGGCGCGATCGGACCAGGTCCGAACAGGACAACGTTTAAACGGGATTTTGACCGAAAACAAAAATGTTTGACCGAGCGATTTGAAATAGAATAAAATTTTGAAAAATTCTAAAATTTTTGTGGGTGCTTTGAGAAACAAATAGGACTTATTAAAAATATTTTGAAGCACTATTAATACTAAAATTTTGTCAGAAATAAATTATTTTTAAAACTGTATTAGGGAAATTGTTTGGATTTTAGTGAGATCAAAATAACTTCTAAAAATTTGTGAAAAATATTATTAATTTTTAAACACACAATTTGCTAGATTCAAATTAAAGCTTGAAATCAAGTTGAAAATTTGAAAACTTGGGGTCAAACTTTATTACAACAACCAAAGTTTTACATTAACTTGAAGGATTGAGTGAATGAAAAACCCGCAGCTGCATACGTCTGGATTAGAGCAATTGAAATTTTGACATATTGAGTGAGATGTGGAGGGAAGGAAAATTTGAAAGATTCATTGAAATTTTGAGGACCACATGTGGAGGGAACGAAAATCTCTTTGACAGATTTGAGGGACATGCTCATGTGAATTTTTCAGAATCTAGCTACTCCCTCTCTGTTCTCTTCTCTACCTATAAGTACCCGATGAACACCAAAGCTGTACATGGTCCAAATCAATGGCTAGCTTAGAGCTTAATACTATCCCGATAAATTGGGAGGAGGTTGAGGAGTATGAAGGACCGATGATTGACTTGAACTATGATCTCGAGTGGGACGACGATGCGCACGGAGACGACGAAGGAGGTGGTGTTGGGGATGGTGCGCGCGACCGTGTGCATGGAGACGGCGAAGGAGGTGGTGCCTTGGATGGTGGTGTTGTTGTCGGCGAGGAGCACGCCGGCCAAGCGCAAGGAGAGGAGGAAGGTCGAGACGCCAGCGACGGTCATGGCGGCCACGGGCACGCCTGCTGTGGGCACGACAGGCTTGGGCTAGCTGGCAGCGGGCACGGGCACGCCTGGCGTTGGCAGGCCGGGCATGGTCACGCTCACACCGTCCGCGGCCATGGCAGGCTTGGGCTCACCAGGCGAGATCATGCCGGGCGCTGGCACGCTGGCATGGGCGGATCCACAAGAGTTCATGGGTGTTCAGCTGAACACCCATTTTCTTCTTCAAAATATCTGATATATATAATAGGTATATTAGATGTATATGTTATTAATTATGCTAAAATTATATATTTATGTCCGCAAATGAATTCAGCTCGCACTCCCCACACCTCACGCGTGGCCCGTGTAACACATTATGCTCATTTTTCTTCCTATTTTAGCCCACCAAACCCTAACCTCTATTCTCTCTCTCATCCTATGGCTGTTTGTGTGTGGGCCGGGGTTGGGGGGGGTTCCAACCTCCAAGTGGCGAACGAGCGGAGGCACGGGCTACGAAAGCAAGCAACGGTCGGTGGACACGGTGCTACGATGCGATGGCAAGGTAAGCGTGAAGCAAATAAGCAGGCGAAGCGTCTTGAAGCAAGACCGCTGCCGAATCCAACAGAGATGCGACGTGAGCAAATAGGTGGTGACGCGACAAATAGGGAGGAAGGGAATGAGCGGCACCAAGGGAGCAACGCGGTGGCCGAGAGGGAGCATGGTGGCGGGAAGGGAGCAGCATATCTAGCTCATCGTCATCATTCTCTCTCCAGATCTAGGTGTGTTCCATGTACTCCACTTCTTCCTGGCTCTGCTCCGCTCCAACTCCGATTCTTTCTGGAGTCTAGCCTCTTCCTCTACTTTCTTGGTTCTTTCCAATGGATGTTGTACAAAAATACAATCTTTGCTTTAGGCAATGAACAGATAGTTGGACCCTTGTTACATATGTTTACATGCTAATTTTTGCTCTATGGAAGGAGCATTCTTAAATGGGGTTCTTGCTGATGGGAAAAGAGCAAAAAAAGAGCTGGATCGGGAAGGTATGCATCTGTCAAAAAAAAAGAAAAAGAAGGTAGGAGCTCTACTGATCACTATTAGAGGAAAAAAAATAAGTTTTAGCAGTCTGGCTGCTATAACCTGGAACAGAAAAAAGTGAGAAAACAACAACGACCAAGACCAAGCACAAGTTTTTTTTTTAAAAAAAAAGACATGACCTCTACCGATCACTATTAGAGGAAGAAAATAAGATTTAGCGGTATAGCTGCTATAGGCCAGAACAGAAAAATGGAGAAAACAACAACGGCCAAGCACAAAGCACAAGTCTTGGTCGCACCCTGCGATAACAACATAACTCAGCAAAATAAGAAGCCTAGAGCAAAAAAATAGCTTTATTCCTAGTTTCCACCTCCTCAACTGTCATTGATATCTATAATTTGCTATTTAATTCATGCCATTATGCTTGCCTTATATCGCCCATTTCCTCATATGAAATCATTAATTTCTATATTTTTTGTATTTTATTATATATATACGCGTATCGTCGTATCAATGTTTTTTTGTGGGATGACATCTCACGGTATCGGCATATCTGGACAATCTAGCTCCGAAGTCCGAACACCCATCCTAAAAACCCTGGGTCCGCCACTGCTCGCTGGGCACGATCACGCCATCCGCGGCCATGGCAGGCTCGGGCTCGCCAGCCGCTGTGCTGAGGACCACGACGACGCTGGACACGATGACAATGTCATAAGGCGAAAGCAATACACCGATGATGAACGATGAGCCATATATGCTATGATTCTAGAGAGAACTTCGTTAGGCATTTTGAAGCGTGGAGTGACTAAGGTTGTTTCTAATGAAATGGACATGCCTCTGAGAGTTGTGCAGCGGATATGGCGTAATGGACAACAGTGTGGAGGGGTACACATAGTCGTGAGCAAGAAGCCAAGGAATTGTGGCCACAAGAGAATAGCCTTTGATCCCGAAGCAATTAAAGAAGTGCCGTTGCGTAAGAGAACCACACTCCGAGATCTAGACAGAGAACTGCATATGTCGAAGACTACGTTGTTTAGGCGGTTGAAAGAAGTCAAGTTTAAGTGGCACATGAATGCCAGCAAATTTACATTGACCGAAGAGAACAAGAGAGGAAGGGTTCGTTTCTACCTCTCAATGCTAGACAACATCAGCTTGCCGCAAGAACCAACTTTTCATGGAATGTAGAACATCATGTACATAGACGAGAAGTGGTTCTATTGCACAAGGCAGACTCAAAACTACTACCTAGCACCAGACGAGGAGGATCCGGAAAGAACCACACAGAGCAAGAATTTTATAGAGAAGGTGATGTTCCTCGTGGCAGTTGCGAGGCCTAGGTTTGATGGTGATGGTAATATGACATTCTCAGGAAAGATAGGCATATTTCCTTTCACTTTCGTAGAGGCGGTGAAAAGAAGTAGTGCGAATAGGCCTGTCGGTACCTTAGTAACGAAGGTGTTGCCATCGGTGACCAAGGAAGTAAGCCATGAGTACTTGTTAACAAGGTTTTGCCCGCAATCAAGGAGAAATGGCCACCAGAGGAACATGGTACCCCCATATACATCTAGCGGGACAATGTAAGGACGCACATTGTAGTCGATGATGTCGAGTTTTGTCATGCGGCAGCTACTGATGGTTTTGACATAAGGCTGATTTACCAGTCGCCCAACTCTCCTGATCTTAATGTGTTAGACCTAGGTTTTTTTGCAGCTCTTCAAGCCATGTTTCAAAATTCATCTCCGGGAAATGTTGAAGACATCATCGCCAAGGTTGTCCAAGCTTTTGACGAGTATCCGGTTGATAGGAGCAACCGTTTTTTTCTCACTCACCAATCATGCATGAGAGAGATTTTACACCAAAAAGGAGGGCAACACTACCATATTCCACACTTGAAGAAGCAATCACTAGAGAGGAATGGCATTCTTCCCGTTAGGTTGTAGTGTGATCCAGAAATTGTAAACCAAGCAATTGAGTATCTCAATTAGAATGTCATGTCCTAGTTTGTCTTTTTTGTAATGTAATGGGATGATCATCTATGGATTTCAGTTTCTACCCACATACTGTAACTTAGCAAAATTACTCCGAAAACACTCTAGCTTGAATGAATGCACACATTCTTAATTTGAACTTCACCATTCATCGAGATAGGTTTTGCAGCAACAACAAAACATTCTTAATTTGAACTTCACTATTCACCGAGACAAAAAGTACTCGAATTCAAATAAGATCACTTAGACAGGTTTTGTAGCAACAACAAAACATTCTTAATTTGAACTTTACTATTCACCGAGGCTGTTCGGGACATAACTATCGCCGGCTAGGGAGTCCGAGATGGTGTCCACAGATTTTGGCACTGAATCATCGAGGTTGATGACTTTGGCGATGGTGCTTTTTTCACGTCTAGCCGTCCATTCCATGTCGACATGCCAAGCGCGAAGAGAAGCTTCGTCAGGTAGGATTACCGTGCAATCGAATTGGTCGAAGCCGTAAATCCTCACAGTCCATGTGTAATCATCGTGGCGGCGCCAGCAGCGAGAGCACCATTGTCGTCTTCGCCACCTTGGGTGGTCTGTAGGGAGCGCGCGCAACTCCATGTCTTCATCGCCTTCGCCGACCTCCATCGCCTCCACTTCATCACGGCTGCCATAATTGACATCGACGGCGCGGCAGGGGAGCATACTGACCCCAGGGAGCGCGCCGAGGTTCTGGACGTCGTCGTCGGTGCCGCACTCGGAGTTAAGTTGCATCGAGCCGTCGCGTCGTCGCTGCCGAGCCCGAGCAACGCGCCGAGGTGCTGGCCGTCATCGTCGTTCTGGCTGTGCCCGCCGAACCACTCCATGTCGACCTGCATGCACACGTGCTCCTCCCTGGCGTCGTCGCCGTCGAGACCGGCAAGCGCGCGCTCTTCTTGGGCGTCCTCCTCATCGAGACGAAGCGCTCACTCCTCCTTGCCGTTCTCGCCGTGGAACTCGATCTCAGCCTTCGCTCTCGTCCGTTCTCTCTGCTGGGAGGCGATGGGTTTCAGAGAGTTTGAGCACAGGGCCTCACGAAGCCTTCGCTCTCGTCCGTTTCGTCAGATCAATGCAAGAAGGTTTCACGGCGCCACTAAATGCAAGAAGCGCGCCCACGCATGCATGCATGAGAGGCGGGAGTATTTCGAGAGAACACGTCACTATAGGCTTAGGCGCCTGCTTTGTGGGATCATGTTGACAAAAATTAGGCGCCTCTATTTGGAGTGGAGGAGTATGTTATACCCTCCCAATACAAAATAATTGTTTTTTAATCAACACGGTCAATAAAACTTAACTTTGACTACTAATTTTTATTGTAATATATTTATAAACTCAATAAAAATATAATATTATAAAAGTATTTTTCAAGACAAATCTACACTAATGATTTTCAAGTTTACAATCAAAATATTTAAAAAGATATCGATAACCAATGCTTAGAAAGTTTGATGTCACATAACCCAAAACAATATTATTTTGTGACGGGGTGGGGTCGTTACCTTTAAGTTTACGCAACAACTTCCAATCAAACAAACTAGCTAATTATTGGGCCCCAAGCGTTGAAAGGTCGGGCCGGGTTGGACTCATGTCTAGCCTTTCAATGTCTGAAGCCCAGTCCAGCCTGACAAGGCCGACCCGAAGCCCAGCCTGAAGCCAAAGATATTATTATTATTATGAGGAGTCAGTTTTTTAAAAATATTTTTTTTCTTATTTTTTGTTGGGCTCTTTCGGCTTTGGCCGGGTCCCGCGACCAAAAACCTGGGCCGAACCTTTAAACAGGTCTAACTTGAGGGTTGGGCCGGGATAGTGGGATACCCATGAGGGATCGAAAAGTCGGTACCGGACCAAATCCCACCGGGTGGCCGGGAAAAACCCGGCCGGTAACCGGATTTTCCAAAAAAAAAAAACTAGTTGAATTTTGTCTGAATTCACTTGAAAACCGACCGAATTTCAAAAATTAAAATTTGAATTTGCAAAACCCAAAAAAACCGGCCAGGATTTTCCTTCGTGGACCCCGGCCGGTAACCGGCGGTTACCGCCCGGGTTTTTTTCCCCTGCCCATGATCATGTCTACTTCAAGCTAGTTATATTATGAGTTTTGTTGGAACTATGCGCCATCAAATAGTGAAAGTTACTACTATTCTTAAAGTAAACTGATCGATGGTCTAATTTTAAGATTTGTGGGATTTAAGTTTTGGAAGTGCACGGAAGCACAACTCAAAAATTAAAACTCAATAAGCTTATAAGTCAACACAATTTTTCATCGCAAAAAGAAATCAAAGTTTCAAGCGTGCTCATGGAAATGAAATCTGAAATTAACCTTACTAGCTACTATGAGCAAAAAAAAGTATTATGTCTGACGATTCTAAGCTATAATTTGATTTATCACAATGAATACTAACCTTCAGTTAGCATACTGCAGGAAGCCGTACCACAGGGAGGAAAATCAAAACTTGTAAGAAACCAAACCATTTGCTCCCTTGTTTCAAATAGCATTCACATTGCACTAGCCCAAGTAATTAAGTATGGTATGCTGATTCTCCTCTGTTGTTTCCACTTTCAACAGATGTAATAGCGACAACCTCGACCATAAGTTTCTTGCTCCTACTGCTTTTGGCTTATCTCGTGCACTGCAAGAGAACCTATGGCTCATTGATCTTCTGGAGAAAAGGATCACACGTTGAACCTAGAGTCGAAGCCTTCCTGCAAAGATATGGATCTTTGCATCCAAAAGTATACTCTTATGTAGAAGTGAAAAGGATAACCAAATCTTTTGCGCATCAACTAGGGCAAGGTGGTTGTGGCGTCGTTTACAAGGGCAAACTTCCTGATGGCCGTTCAGTAGCCGTAAAAATGCTCAAGGAATCCAAAGGAGATGACGAGCAGTTCATGAATGAGGTAGCGAGCATTAGCGCGACTTCTCATGTCAACGTTGCGACTCTCTTAGGATTCTGCATACAAGGTTCCAAAAGAGCTCTTATTTATGACTACATGCCAAACGGTTCACTCGAGAGATTTATCTTCAGCAGCCACTCTGACGGAAGAAATTCTCTAAGCTGGGATAAACTGTTTGAGATTGCAGTTGGCATTGCACGAGGACTCGAATACCTCCATAGAGGATGCAATACCCGTATTGTTCATTTTGACATCAAACCACACAATATCCTCCTTGATGAGAACTTATGTCCTAAAATATCAGACTTTGGGTTGGCGAAATTATGCATGCAGAAGGAGAGCACAATCTCAATTGGTGTTGCAAGGGGTACAATTGGCTACATTGCGCCAGAAGTTTTCTCTAGACAATTTGGAGTCATTACTAGCAAGTCCGATGTCTATAGCTATGGAATGATGATTCTTGAGATGGTCGGCTCTACGCGAAACCCGAACAACAGCAGTTGGGAAAGCACCGACGAGTTCTATTTTCCTCGGTGGATATATGAAAATATAGATCAATACTGCATTGATGCTTCTGAGATGGGTATTGGTGCCGGAGAGCTTGTGAGGAAGATGATAGTAGTTGGATTGTGGTGTATCCAAGTGATGCCTGTCGATCGGCCTTCGATGAGTAAGGTAGTTGAGATGCTCGAGAGTAACCTGAAAGATCTTCAGTTGCCATCCAAACTAATGACTTCTTTTCTAGAAAATTGCGTTGAAGGCCCCTAAATTCTATCACCAGTTGTGCTACTTAACTTTGTATAGTGTAAACTTCAAACTGTGCGATATATTCATTTCCAACATTATCTATGTAAAGACATATCAGTATCGGGTTGTACTTGTTCAAGATATAAACGGCAATACCTCACCAGTTATAATTGGATTCAGGCTAAATGCACGTACATACCTTCACTAAACTACTGAATAAGAGACACCGAATCCGTGCGCTACAAATCAAGAAACATTATATATTTCAAATATTCTGTTTGAATACACTGAGCACAATGTTCATGGTAGTGTTCATGTATCACTTGTTTGTGGATTGATTATCTTTCTGGCATTGAAAAATAATGTATTGTAGCTTTGCGATGTAAACCATCGATAGCAGAAATATTTTTCTGTTGCCGCGGTAAGTCCTTGATTTTCTTCTTTCAAATGAAAAGGAAAAAAATGTTAACACTTCCAGATTTTTAGTTTAATTCTTTCTCCTTATTATGCTCAAGAGGGTTCACAGGTTAATTTCTGGAGAGATTGAACTCTATATTCAATTCATTTTTGTGCACATTAAGTGCTCGATGAATTGCTTAGATGGAAATATGACATGTATCTTGTTTCTGACATAGCAAGAGAGCACATTCTTTTGAAGCTATTTGCTGTCGTTAAGAGTCATAATTTAATTTATCTGCCTTATTTCTCTCATGCACTTAAACATTCTCATAATCTATCGTAAGTTCAATGATTCAAACAATGGAACAAATACGAGAAGCCTAGAACTCAGCTCGCCCTTACGACCAGATCATGAATGCAGAAGCATTCTGAAGAAAACAAAGGAAAAATACAGACTGTTAACTATATTGACTTTCGGATCTGCTATAGTCTGACCTATATGAGATAATCAGATGAGTTTGCGTTGAAGAAAACAAAGGAAAAATACAGACTGTTAACTATATTGACTTTCGGATCTGCTATAGTCTGACTCCTATTGCTCCCTTGCGTGTATCGACGTGTTCACGTTCTTCCAGTATACAGGTGCTGCATTGCTGTCGTCTGCTCGTGTCGTGAGATGTTTGGTCAAGTCCTCGTTTTGTGTTGCTGAGACATGACATGGGCGTAAGGAGAAATTGCCACCGAAGTGAGCCGAGGAGACGAGACCTGGCACCAGCGCTACTACTTGATTGAGTGCCATCACGTCGGATCTGGATTTCCTAATTCCGAATCTTCTGTAAAAAATATTATGCTATTATCTGGATCAGTAGATAGCGCTCACAGATATATCACTGAATCATTTTATATATGACGTAAACTAAACCATTCATTGATTAAACTACATCATAGTTTACATAGACTACATCGGGCCAAGTTTTACAATAAAGACCTAACAGACCAAATGATTACATTACAAAAGCGGAAGCAACAACGGAAACAAAAGGGGTAGCACACATCTCTCCACAAGCAAGCGACTAGGGTAACCCGTGTGCGTCCGATACTAACCAAAGGCTTGGATAATATTGGATGCACGCAAATACCAGCAGAGTCAGCCAGACTGAGACGGGACCTAAACGACTAAAACTATCTAAATTCCTCCATCTTCTTGACCATTTACGTTTGGGTCCTCGTAGTACGCGTAACGTCCTTCACCCACGGCTTCTGAGGGATTTAGCGGAAAGAGCGGGAATGAGCACAACTTCTATGTTCGCGAGCCAACACACAAGATGCAGTAATAATACATGCAAGGCTTAACAAGGATGGACTGGATTTTTTTTATTTGCTATAGCAATGTTTTCAGTTTTCATAATTATAAATTCCTATCACTTAGCATTTTAAACAAATTGTATTTTATTAAAGAGAGTAATTGAGCAATATTTATATCAGCAGAGGATCCTTCCACCTTATACTTACTTTTGATTGGGGCTATCCCCACTTATTAACACCACTGAGTTCGACGACCTAGGAAAAATCAAATCTCAGGGCTAGGTGAGCCGGACTTGATTTTCATCCTACCCCCAAAGGTTTATAAATAGAATTAAATCTAGTAAGTTCCTATGTTCGCATTTGACTGTAAGCACAGCTGTTTAAATAGTAAAGACTCTGCAGAGGTTGTACCACTACTACAGAAAAGGTCTTCACAAACGGTTCAAAAACGTCATCACAGACGGTTTCATGAGCCATCTGACTTTATGGGTCAGTGATGACATGAGGTCATCACAGACGGTTTTTAAACCGTCTGTGAAAAAAGCTATTTACATACGGTTCTTGTTCAGAACCTTCTGTGATAGTTTTTTCTATTGCAAAAAAAAAATCGGATTTTGAGCTAAACCAATCAATTGCTTGACAGTAGTTTCCATATGCAACCTCTAGCAAGACAACTAAAATACAATTAAAATTCTGATGGCAAACACATTATAGGAAAGGAAAACCAAAAGGTTTCACAACGTCCCCTCCGAATGGGAAAAAAAGAATAAAGTTACAAAGTTAAACTAGCTAGAAACCATCTATGCCTCCAAACGCTAGAAGAACTCATCGGCTTCTTGGATTGGTCATGTGAGCTCCTCTCTACACCTCACCAGCATATCACAAGATGTTCTTGCATGTCATCGAGTTCGACTCAAGCTCGTCGGCAAGGAGAGACGACTGAAAACCTTCGGCGGCGCTCCGACCTTAGGTAATACAAAATTAAGATAATTTTCTTTACAACAAACAGCCAACAAATTGTGTATGTTTTGGGGATGTACACGTACCTTCCAGCAGTCTACCTCCAGCGGTAGACAATGAGCTCCTCTGCATCCCTCCTCCTCCTCATCGTCGGCTGTGTCTCCTGGCCGAACTGCGACGAGGAATCGAGGGTGGTCGCCGGAGCTTGGTGTGGGGAGGGGAGAGGGAGAGACTGAGAGAAGATAAGGCTGGGGTGGCTATAATATATAAAGACAACGACAAAACATTTTGCCTCCCGCACACGCGTTCAAAAATTTTTGAACTCCCACATTGCGAATCACAGACGATTTCATACAAAAACCGTCTGTGATGACATATCACAGACGGTTCTTAATATGAACCATCTGTGATAAGTATATTATTATAGACAGTTTGTATTAAAAACCGTCTGTGATATGTATCTTATCACAGACGGTTCTATTAAAAACCGTCTGTGACTTCAAATTTTTCTTACTCTGCAATTTTACCATGGCTTGCAATTTTCCTTACCCTCTGATTTTACCATGACTTGAAATGCCAATCCTCTGTCAAGTCCTTGTTGTGACAGCCAATCCTCTCGCTTGCACTGCACCCTTCTCGTCAGCACCCAATCCTCTCACCCCATCGCTCCCGCCGAGGCACCCCATCTCTCAATCCTCCGTGTCCCCTACCGTGGCACCCAATCCTCTACCGCTCCCTTGCTGGTGGCACCCATCCTCTGCCGCACTCTTGCCAGGCCATGCCGTAGCAAGCCGTCGCTCTGCCAAACCCTACCACGGTAGAGAATTGGGTGCCATGATAGGGGTGCAGCAGAGGATTGGCTGCCACGACAGGGGCGCGACAGAGGATTGCGATTTCAAGTCATGGTAAAATCAGTGAGTTAGTGATTTCAAGCCATGGTAAAATCAGAGAGTTAGTGATTTCAAGCTATGGTAAAATCTGAAATACTTATCACAGATGGTCTTTAATACAAACCGCCCGTGCGAGATGAGGACGGAAGTCATCGGAAGTTTGTGCTAAAAACCGCTGCGATGAAGTATCACGCGAGATGGTTCGAATAAGAACCGTGATACTTCACGACGGTTTTCAAAGATGAACCGCTTGTGATATTACTTCTACACGCATATTTTTAGCGCAGACCAAGAATACGATTTATCGCTAAACCAAAACCATCTATGATTGTATTTAATACAGACGATTTTGGTCAACCGTCTGTGATGAGACGTCCAGTATTAACCTTTTTGTAGTATTGTACACTGTACCCATAAGACATAATCAACTCGTTGCCCCACATGATTCCTTGGTCATGTAGTTAAGAGACCATCACAGTAACTTTTCAAATCACCTCGCCTCTTCCGTCATCTCACCCATATGGGGTTACGCCCATACGTTGTGCGGGATGTTCACCTCAGCTGACTAGTGTAGTTGGATTACACCACAGCAATTGGCAACTTCACCTTGCATCGGTGTCCCATTCAAACCGGACGTATCCAAAGCTTGCACTACCTTATTACCCCTCCAGTGAGATGACTTTCAAGGTTCAATAAATTTACTAAGCCAAGTTGCACTTTGCAGACTTGTGGTTGTACTTGTTTTACATGGGAGGTCATGACAAGATTAAGTCCTTAATCCATCTGAGCGGTTCATACCAAATACCAACCATTCTCGTGCTCCGACGGCACCCACCACCATACCATCTGTCCAGATGTGGTAACAACAATTCAATAGGGTTTCGAGGAGAAAAACCAAATTATCTCATTTACTTCAGTCGTGTACCCCCAATGACCACCCAAAACCACTTCATGTTTTAAGAGATGATGATTAGGGCATTTTAATGCCCTGGTACTTAAACAAGACTAGCATGTTGCTTAAGTACAACCTATACTAGTAATTACCACATAGTTACTAGGGTGATATAGAATAATGGATTCAATTACCAAAGGATGGTATAATAATTAATTAATCATCAAATAGTTATTTAACTACATTAAGATTTAATATACATTTTGTCGGTGTTTTAGAATCGAACTTACATAAAGATTGTTTGATTCGGGGGTTCCTCTAGGCTCAAAATCACATAGAGATAGAGACACAGGGATTTTTATACAGGTTCGGGCCTTCTCCTAGGAGAATAACAACCCTACTCCTGTGTGTATGTATTGAGTATGCTGGATTACAAGATCAAGAGAAACACTAGAGTATAATGTCTTGAGCTCCTGATTGTGTTTCTAAACCCCCCCCATTGTCCTGATGATCCCGCCTTTTATGCAGTCCTCGAAGTGTATAGCTGTATCTCCAGTATAAAGGCCTCCTTAATGTATCAGATCGTGGAGCCGTTGATGGAGATTATTGTGGGAGTAGTAACGTCCCCACGTTACCAGACAGTTATCACCATAACAAAGGAGTTAAATCATGCCATTATTCCAGAGGATAACAGCGTAGTTTACTGCTCCATATCATTGAATATGGTGCGGAAGATTCCCTGGTCAACTAGGCCCACATGTCTGGAAGCCTTATCGACCAGGTAGTGGTCGTAGAAGATCTTAAGATCAAAGGATAGTCGTAGTAAGACTTACGACTATGGGGTGGTCGTAGGAGGATGTACGACCATGGGGTGGTCATAGAAGAACTTACGACCTCCAGCTTCTCCCTTATGAATAAGGGGTATACTCAAGGACCAGATGACGTCATTATTATCCATAATGTGAATTACAGATAAATAATTAAATGAGGATTATTATATCCTCGTCAGCTAGCCCCCCCAGCTTCAAGTGAAAATAACTTACTTGAAAAAGGAGTTTGTAGATGACCTTACGACCAGTAGTGGTCGTAGAACAGTAGTGGTCGAAAGAAAAACCCTTCGACTTGTGTTTCATTTGATCAGAAATTAACTTGATCAAGAAGGTTGTAGAATAATCTTACGACTTACCTGGTGATCGTAGAAGATCTTACGATCACTGAGTGGTCACAGCACTGAGGTCGGAAGTAAAATCTTTCTGATCGTTGTTGCATTTGACCATAAAAAGACTTGGTCAAGAAGGTAATTTCGCTTGAGGTGTAAAGACTGACCTTATTTCCTCGAGTAGACACATTTAATAATCTCAATCGACTCTCACAGACCTGTCTGTTGGAGCGCTTCCCGAGACGGTGGCAACCGTTGGGTCATCACGTCTTTAACTCGAGTGTGCGGTTATAAATATTCACCGTGGGTGAGACTAAGGTCTTTTACCTTCCCTCAAATCGCTCATACTATTCAAACTTTTGAGTTCTCCACCGTCGATCAAATCGAACTTCCTCCCGAAATCTTCCTAAATCCAAGTCTCTAATTCTTGAGAGGGATGGCCGAAACCGCTTCCCAGTGGGTCGAATTGGAGATGGACGTGACCAAGATCAAGGCTTTGGTCGCCACTGAGAAGATCCCGAAGAGGAATTTCGTGAAGTGGATTGAGGCTGCGGGGCCGCATTGGTCGTCAGGGGAGATTGGGCAAATCCCTATCTTCCAGGCGTTCTGTGAGTGTGGTCTTCGATTGCCTGCTCATCCTTTCCTCACGCTCGTACTCGAACACTTTGGTGTGGAGTTGGTGAACCTTGTTCCCAACTTCATTACGATGTTGGAAGTGTTCGTGTACTTGTGCGAGGCCTACCTGGGGATTTCGGCCGACTTGGAGTTGTTCCAGTACTTCTATGGAATGACCAGATTATCCGGAGTCGCCGGTAGCTGTAGTCTGAAGCTTCACGATGGGAAGTTGAAGGAGTATATTCAGATGTTTACCCGGTCGTCGTGGCTGGGGTGGAAGAAGAGATGGTTCTATTGGGAGATAATCAATGAGGACAGCCTCTCCTTCGCCGGGAAGCCGACCGAGAAGATTTCTTCCTGGAATTCGACTCTCAAGGATCTCGGTCAGATCGCCCCCTTTATTCAAGCCATTGCAGATTTGAAGGAAGATGGGCTTATCGGATGACACGTGGTGAAGGATTTCATCACGCGCCGCATAAGTCCTCTGAAGAAGAGGGCTCATCCGATGTGGAGGTACTCTGGGCTGAAAGACCCGACCAGGGACTACGAGGAGGATAAGTAACTTTCAAGCTTAGCCTTCTTTCTGTTAATTTCAAAACTGGCTTATTGAAAGTTTTCTTATCCTTGTAGATCTCTCACAAGAGGAGATTGACGCTCGGGTCAAGCTCATCTGTGAGAAAGCGCCAGCCCTTGTGGTGGCACCTCCAATCCTGGCTGACCTATCTCTAGAGGACAAGGTGGAGCGCCTAAAAGTAATCGAGAACTGATTTTGTCTTCAAGACTTTGTAGTCGTAGAAGAACTTATGACTGGATACTGGTCGTAGAAGAGCTTACGATCAGGTACTGGTCATAGAAAAGCTTACGACCAGGGGGTTGTCGCAGAAAAGCTTACGACATGAAGATGGTCGTAGAAAAACTTACGACTGACTTGTAATATCTTCTCTTTCTGATCTCTGTAGAAAGTAGGCATGGAGAACCGTCGGAATGATGAAGAAGTCGAACTGACGGTTGTTGGTGCTGCTGTTGAGCAAGCAGATGCTCCTCAGGCCAAGAGGAGGAAACTCGTGCAAGTCGCCGACAAGGACGGCGCAAGTTCGAGCTCTGCTACTTCGTCTGCACCTTTTGCTAAATATGCGGTGGAAATAGCTGCTGCAGAGGAAGCAATTGCGGCAGGAGTAGCTGAAGTATTCAAACATAAAGCCCCCAAGACCAAGGTACCCTTCTACTATGACAATAAAACATTCGCAGTTTCTGCCTCTCGCAGCTTTATCAAGCGACTAGAAAAGGAGAATTAGAAGAGTTTCATGTCTTTTGTAAAGGAAACTGCTGCACCATCAGTACCCGTGGTCTAGGGTAGTGCTGCCCTCGAGGTGGTCGAGACTGGTCTCGACCATCCAGAGAGCAAAGAGGCTCAAGGAGCGATGATGCTCGTTCAAGACCTACGACCAGACGTGGTCATGGCCGTTTTCCAACTCAAGTCTCAACCAGACGTGGTTGAGAAAAAGTCGAAGAAATCTTCCCTAGGGAAGGCTTCTTCTAAGTTCAAGATTAAGTTCGACACTCGAAGGTATGTAAAGAGACAAAAATGTAAGAACAGTATTTACCTTTTGCTTTTTATCACCTTACGTGCTTTCCTTTTTATGATCTTAGCCTGGCTCCTCTCACCATCAAGGACGTTCCCGTCGAGGAACCCACTACTGTTTCTCTAGTAGACGGAGGAATGATAGTGGCGATGGTCGAAGGGTCGTCCATTGTCCGAGCAGTGGAAGGTGCCGTTGGTGCCGGAGCGGCTACGACCACTAGAGCGGTCATAGAGCCAGAGGCAGAGATGGTAGCGGCGGAGGCATCTGGCCATGGGGGTGAAATATTCAATCACCGTGCGGGGAAGGAAATCACTGCAGACGTTCCCCCAAGGTCAAACTACTGATGCTGCTACCTCTGGAGGAGAAGAAGAGTCTAAGCCTTCCGGCTTCTGAAGATCGGCTGGCGGCGGTAGTCCAGGTATTGCATAAGTTTGTGGAGGATATCCACGAACTCTCCGAAGTCCTCTCCGTGGGTGAAGAAGTCCCACAGGGCAACGGATGAAGCACCGACCATCTACAATTTTTTTTTGAAACAAGAGAGGGGGTCAGAACAGAGTAAAAACTCAAGTGAAGTCAAGGTAAGTAAAGAACTAAGGGAGATGAGTATGAGCAATAAGTACGCTATATTTTGCCAAAGCTTTTCTTAAGTTTTGAAAAGAGTAAAGTCCATTATCGGTC
Organism: Phyllostachys edulis; assembly: GCA_036346405.1. Taxonomy (NCBI): domain Eukaryota; kingdom Viridiplantae; phylum Streptophyta; class Magnoliopsida; order Poales; family Poaceae; genus Phyllostachys; species Phyllostachys edulis. The sequence goes on along the minus strand of CM070546.1, from coordinate 45,907,983 downwards.
CTTAAACTTTTTATCTTTGTGTCATCAGGTCCATAGACTTTCAAAGTGTGTCATCCGGTCCCTAAACACTTTGTTTGGGTCTCAAATATAGCCCTCTTGCTTAGGCACAAGAATGGCACACTTTGAAAGTCTATGGATCGATGACACAAAGATAAAAGTTTAAGGACTAATTAAGACCCAAACAGTGTTTAGGGACCGGGATGACACACTTTGAAAGTCTATGGACCGGGATGACACAGCATAAAAAGTTTAAGGACCGGTAATGGACTTTACTCTTTTGAAAATAGGACTCAAGTCCTTAGGCACGCCTAGTCTAACTAAGGCTCCTACAGTCGTATGCTCTGATACCAGCTCTGTCGGACCAGGATTTCCTAATCTCGAATCCTCTGTGAAAAATATTGTGCTATTACCTAGATCAGTAGATAGCACTCATAGATATATTACTGAATCATTTCATACATGACATAAACTAAACCATTCATTGATTAAACAACATCAGAGTATACATAGACCACATCGGGCCAAGTTTTATAATAAGGGTCGAACAAGCCAAATGATTACGTTACAAAAGCGGAAGCGACAGTGGAAACAAAAGGGACAGAGCACATTTCTTCACAGGCAAGCGACTAGATTAACCCGTGTGCGTCCGATACTGACCAAAGACTTGGATAATATTTGATGCACACAAGTACCAGCGGAGTCAGCCCGACTGAGGCGAGACCTAGACAACTAAAACTATCTAAATTCCTCCATCTTCATGACCATCCACGTCTGGGTCCTCATAGTACGTGTAACATCCTTCACCCACGGCTTCTAAGGGATTTAGCGGAAAGAGCGAGAATGAGCACAACTTCCGTGCTCGCGAGCCAACACACAAAATGTAGTAATAATACATGCAAGGCCTAACAAGGATGGCTCGGGTTCTTTTATTTGCTCAAACAATGTTTTCAGTTATCATAATTACAAATTCATATCACTTAGCATTTTAACCAAATTGCATTTTATTAAAGAGAGTAATTTTGCAATATTTATATTAGCAGAGATTCCCTCCACCTTATGCTTACTTTTGATTGGGGATATCCCCACTTATTAACATCACTGAGTTTGACGACCCTAGGTGAGCCTGACCTGATTTTCATCCCACCCCCAAAGTTTTATAAATAGACCTAACTCTGGTAAGTTCCCATGTACGCTTTTGACTGTAGGCATGGCTGTTTAAACAGTTTAGACTCTGCAGAGGTTGTACACTGTACCCACAAGAGATAATCAACTCGTTGCTCCACATGATTCCTTGGCCATGTAGTTGAGAGACCATCAGAGTAACTTTTCAAATCACCTCGTGCCTTCCGTCATCTCACCCATATGGGGTTACGCCCATACATTGTGCGAGATGTTCACCTCAACGACTAGCGTAGTTGGACTACACCACAGCGACTGGCAACTTCACCTTTGCATCGGTGTCCAATTCAAGCCAGATGTATCCAGAGCTTGCACTACCTTATTACCCCTCCAGCGAGATGACTTTCAGGGTTCAATAAATTTACTAAGCCAAGTTGCACTTTACAGACTTGTGGTTGTACTTGTTTTACATAGGAGGTCATAACAAGATTAAGTCCTTAATCCATCCGAGCGGTACATACCACATACCAACTACTCTCGTGCTCCAACGACACCCACCACTATACCATCTGCCCAGATGTGGTAACAGCAATTCAATAGGGTTTTGAGGAGAAAAACCAAATTATCTCATTTACTTCAGTCGTGTACCCCCAATGACCGCCCAAAACCACTTCATGTTTTAAGAGGTGATGATTAGGGCATTTTAATGCCCTGGTACTTAAGCAAGACTAGCATGTCACCTAAGTACAACCTATACTAGTAATTATCACATAGTTACTAGGGTGACATGGAATAATGGATTCAATTACCAAAGGATGGTATAATAATTAATTAATCATCAAATAGTTATTTAACAACCTTAAGATTTAATATACATTTGATTAAAGAATTAAAGCATGCAATTTTGGTAATTTAAAGGAATATAATTTGCATAAAATGTAGGCTCAACAATGATCAAAGTATCGGCTCACCTAGGTCAATTTACCACAGCATTTATCTTACTCAAAGCCTTCTCAGTTAGTGGTCTTGAATCTTGGTCTTTGTCTATATCCGAATCTTGATCCCGCTCGAGTCGTTGTTTCTTCGGGACTCCAACTTCTAATTACATGATAATCGATTGAAAACCAAATAAATCCAAAGAACTTCAAAAGACCAATTAAATTCAATTGAACTTGATTAAGTTTTGCGATAATTGAGATTAAGAGAGAAGATTTGGCGAATTGGGGATGTTTGACAAAGTCAACGATATATGAGCAAAAGAGGAAGCGGCGGAGAAACATTGCCGGGTGGGAAAACAAGAAAGGATCAAAGTTGAAGAAACTTTTGTAGGGATATTCCACTTCTGATTTGGAAGATGGTAAGATATCGCTGATCGAGGAAATGTCATAGCTTGATCTTTTAAATTTAAGAGCTTCTTTAATTATTGGATATTTAGTAAGGGAGTTCCATGAGTAGGGTTAGACTTATGATAGATATGAGTTTGAAAGAACACTAGGCATTATTTGATGAGGGTTAACCATTAGAGTTTCGGGTGTGAGTTCAACATGCGAAGAATATAATTTTACTTCGTGATTTAAACTTGGGGTCCATATTTTATCGAAGTTTCGTTCTTAAGGTTGTGCCTTGAATTGTTGATACATTAATTATTTCTTAAATACCATTGGCGATTTAAATCCAGGGATAAAGATAGGATGACTGATATTTGGGCAAGATTACATTTTTGGCAAGACTTCAAATTTAAACTGCATTTTAAATTAGATGGCAAAGGCATATTGGTTAATTACTTCATCTTTAATTATTTGCCACTTCCACAAAGGTAAGCATAAATCCATGCATAAGTTATGTTTGATATAAATGTTAGTGACTTAAGATTCAAATGATTTTCCTTAATTATTAAATCACTATTTTAAACGTCTTCATGATTTATGGGGTATAGAGAGGATACTTGATCTTTTTGCTGGGCTTATCTTTACATTAATTATTTTTAATTAACATTGATAATTTTAGATCTGAGGATAAAGATGCGATAGCTTTCAAATGGACTATAGAATATTTGATAGGATTTGCAAGTTAATTAATCAAGTTTCTAGAGCAAGATATTGAGAGCATCATAATTATTCTCGAATAGCTTTAAATTGTATTTCCTAAATTTGTAATTTAAGCTCTTACATCTCATGGTTTTGAGCATTAGTGGATAATTAGTTAAATTAATTTTATCCATTAACTGAACATTATTTACAAGGGGGTTGATATTTGAAGGTTATCACAAGAGTTTGTATGATTTTCAAAATAACAAATGAACTAAATAGGTTGCATGGTCTTCATTAGCTCTTAAAGGGAATGGGCCCACCAGTCATTAAGGAGGGAGAGACAGAGAGAGCTAGCGCACAGGGGAAACAGAGGAGCCCAAGGGGGCAGCGGCATCTTGGGTCGGCGGCGGAGTGAGGCTGTGAGGCGGCGGGGACGGGCAAAACGGGTTGCCGGGGAAAATAGGAGGCCAAGGGAGGCAGCATTGCGGTCGGGGCGGCACCAAGCAGGAGGCGGCGGCGTCTAGAGCGGACAGGCGCAGGGGCCGGATGGCGGCGACGGCGGTCGAAGGGAGGAGAGGGGGAAGGGAGGTGGGCATGAGCATGAGGGAGGTACAAGGAGCCTTACTGAGCGGTTCGAGGAGGCAGGGGAGCACCGGAGCGGGCCAGCGATGTGAGCCTGGGGCGTCGCGGGGTGGCTCACAGTGGCGGTGGCCTAGGGAGGCGGGGAGGCTTGGCCGATGGTTGGGGAGGTCAAGGGTACCTAGGTGGAGCTCCGGCTGCGCAAAATCGGCTCAAGAGGCGCCGATGAGAAGATGGCGACGGGGAGCTCAATTCGGCCAGCAATGAAGATGAACGATGTTCCGGCGAAAACCTGCGGTCAAAAGGGAAATTGAGGGGGAGGGTCCCTTGAGGGTCAGAACGTGAGCTAACGGGGGTGGTCGAGGGTGAAGTTCATCGGAGCGGCGATTCAGCGTCGGGAGCGCGGGCGTTCTTCGGGGCGCTCGGTGATGGAGGGGGAAGCAAAGTGAGTAGGAAAGGGAGGGTGTTGGGGGCTCTTTATAGCCGGAGGGTGGAGATGGAGCCATTGAGGGCTTGGATGGTGCACGGCTTGGGCGAGGACCGGTGAGCGGCGGGCGCACGAGATGGGTGCGGCGTCAGTGCATCATGGGCGTGGCTCGGTGATGCAACGAGACGGTGAGCAGGTGGGAGCAGCTCGGGGAAGGGACAGCCACGCGATGCGCAGGCGCGGGCAAAGGTGAGACGGGGCGAGTAGGCGGCATGGGCTCTTGCGTGCACATGGGATGGGTAGAGCGCCAGGGCGACGACCTGGGGGGCTCGGGGCAGGTGCGAGCAGGGTGAGGGTGAAGACTTAGAGGCCGGGCAGGTGGTGGTGACGCGAGCGGCACAGGAGCCAGGCATGTGCGTGCGCTAGTGGAGCGTGCATGGCGCGTTGGGGACACGTCCTGGGCGGCTAGGGCGCTCAAGGCTGGCCTAGGCCGGATAGATGTGAAAAGGGGAAGAAAGAGAGACAAAAACCACAAGAATTGATTTTTGAGGATTATTTGGATTCGAAACTGAATTTTGAAATGGAGCTTTTGAACTCAATTGAAGTTCTTTGGTTACTGTTCACAGTCTGAAAAATGAGTGTTACACATCATGTAGCTTTGCTTTCACCAAGAATTTCACCATTGGGAGCTGGTGCCATTCGAACCACTTTCATGTGTGAACCGAAGTCGTCTTGCCAAACTCAAGACCCAGGGAGACCTACCTGTAGTGACGTCAAAGTACCAGTGATCATGGAGGTTTGGTTAGGCTTGGTTACGACGACGCCGAGTTGGCAGTGGAGGAAGACTCGGCATGAAGGCCAGCCGCCCGGTGGTGTGTTACGTAGCGGTAATAGTACGCGCCCTGCTCCGAAATAAAGAAAAAGGTGTGTGCTGCACTCATGAGGGACTCCCGGTGAGATAATCGAGGAAAGTGGGGATGACGTCAAGTCTGCATGACTATTAGAGCATCTACAACAATCCACCTTAGCTGTTAGTAAGAGGTTGCCACATCAGCTTTTAGATGATGTGGAGGAGAGAAAATGAGAAGAGAAGGTGAATCTGTTTCTACGTGAAGAAACTATCAGATTGTTAATACCAAGACATAAGAAACAACAAAAAACTCTATTGGAGGCTTAGTTGTTACCCAAATACTCATTTTGTGGATCCCACTGTCTACCAACAAGCTTGTAGTATTTAAAGTCTTAGATACAAGCTTAAGAAACAATCCATTGGAATGGTTGTTTCTTTTTATTAAATTGAGTACTCTATCTCCTCTTAGTAAGAGGTTAAGAAACAAACTATTGTAGATGCTCTTATGGGCTGGGTCACACACGTGCTACAATGGCAATGACAATGGAAAGCAAGGCTGTAAGGCAGAGCAAATCCGGAAAGATTGCCTCGGTTTGGATTGTTTTCCGTAACTCGGGAACATGAAGTTGAAATTGCCAGTAATCGCAGATCAGCATGCGGCGGTGAATATGTACCTGGGCCCTATACACACCGCCCGTCACACCCTGGGAATTGGTTTCGCACCGAAGCATCGAACCAATGATCACCCATGACTTCTGTGTATCGCTAGTGCCACAAAAGGCCTTTGGTGGTCTTATTGGTGCATACCATGGTGGGGTCTTCGACTCGGGTGAAGTCGTAACAAGGGTAGGGGAACCTGTGGCTGGATTGAATCATTCGTGATGGAAATGCCCTCGCCTACTTGACTAAACTAAGAATCTCAATAACCAATGAAGACAAACCGGCCACTACGGTGAGACGTGAAAACACCGGATCCCATTCTGACCTTGATATATATGTGGAGTCGTCTTGCGCCATATGCACTGAAATTGTCCAGGAGACATGGTCAGAGCTAGGGTTGAAGCGCATGTCTCTTTCCACCTTCAAAACTAATACTGATCTTTTTTTTTTTCCTCCGGCAGCCCAAGCGAAGTGGGGCTTAAGGACCTAAAAACTGAAGCTTATGCCGTCCATGCTTGCAAGCTTGAAGTTCCAAGTAGATTGCTGCCTAGGCTCAGAATTTCTGTCTCATAGACACTATTGTTCCTCTGACGATTCTCTCCGCACGAATGAAGCAATATCTACTCTGCTTATGCAGCTACAGAACTGGAAAGCAAGTTATTTCGTACTAAGATTATCTTACATCAGCTGAGATGGGCACATAAAGACACAATCAGGACTTGACAACAACAGCACAAACGTTATTGCAGAAGAACTTTCGAGAAGACGAAGAGATTAAGTGTACCCATCAATGGCAAAATTTTATACCATTTCACTGAATTACACGCTCTGCTAAGCAGCGGCGGAGCCAGGACTTGAGAGAGCCTCGGGCCTAAAACTAAATGACTATAAGTCTATAACTAACATCAAATACTACCAACACTGAGGTATAACAAAAGTACAACACAAATGCACAATCGAAATAAAATTTGAATTCGATGTTTAAGGATACGACAAAATAGATAAAACATAGCAAAAAAAAGAGAATATAACATACCACTAGCACGAGGTAATTTTTGCTTAATTAACGAAGATTTGGTTCATTTGATCCTATCATATCTTCATCAACAATAGTACGAAAACCGGAACCTGCAAAGATAAAATTGCATATGTAAATCAGTAACACAAGACCACAACGTCATTTTTAATGCAAATTACGAAATAAGAATGTAACATACCACTAGCACGTGGTAGTTTCTGCTTACGCGTCCTCATACTTTTAAAACGTTGTAAAATCTTGTTATCATTGATGCTTGCAAATATATCTCGCTCAATATAGCATATCATGCAATCATTCATCCATTCATCACTCATCTTATTCCGCAACTCGGTCTTGATAATTTTCATAGTAGAAAGCTTTTTCTTCTTGCGCTTGCAACAGAAAAATCAAGGCCAATTCAATGAGTCGATATACTAATGGAAAAACTGCGTGTCTATCGGTCTGAACCATCTTCACAGTAAGATTAACAAGGTCATTACAACTTAAGAAATCCGGATCAGCTCTCACATCAGCAATAAATGTCTCAAGTTGGTCCTTAAGGAGTACACAATCATATTGGGAGAAGTTGTCGGCATAAATCTTAGCAAGTTCAACTAGTTTATCTCAATCAAAGTTGGAAAAGGAATTCTTTGGATCAAGACAAGCAATGCAACTCAATAACTGAGTAGATCTTTCAGCAAATCAATTATTTAACTCAACAATAATTTGATCATGCACCACATTAAATATTTCATGATTGAAATGATGGTAGTAAGTTACCAATTGGCCGCCACGACCTCTCGAACGACCTCTAACAGTTATCATGTCCGACATATTTGGCACAATGATGCGGTGTTAGAGACAAAATATTTTTACCTCTTCAAAAAGCTCATCCAAACCATTCTGCCTTATGTGATTAATTTTTTGCAATGTGGTCCCAATCAATCCTATAGCACGGACAATATTATGGTCCTTCTTTTGTAAGCATTGTGACAGATCATTAGTTTTGCCCAATATTCTGATTATAAGATGTAATATAAGCACAAATTCAAAGCTCTCCATTTTTTCTAACAAACCTGAAGCTGTGGTCTTTTGAGTTGCATTAGTGGCATCATCACAAATATTCTCTAATACCTCTAGGATCGCGTCCCACATGAGAAGAAAATGACACAAGCTTTTGTGATGTGAACCCCACCGAGTATCCCCAGGTCTTGCTAGATTAGTTTCTTGATTTTTTCCTCTTCTTGTAAAAATTTCACCGGCCTCCAATTTGTTCACAAGATTGTCGTGGTGTTCTTGGGATAATTGATCGTGTCTCTTGCAAGAAGCATTAACAGTGTTGACAATCAAAATGGTATAGTTAAAGAAATCCAAGACAGAAGAGCAACACTTGGCAACGGAAACAACCACTAATTGCAACTGATGAGCAAAGCAATGTATATAAAAAGCATATAGATTTTCATCCAATACCCGTCTTTGCAGCCCATGGAATTCTCCTCTCATGTTTGATGCTCCATCATATCCTTATCCTCGCAATCTATGAACAGATAAGACATGACTAGCAAACATAGCATTTAGGGCTACCTTCAATGAAGATGATGTCGTGTCAGAAACATGTTGAATCCCAAGAAATCTCTCAATCACCTACCCTTGATTGTTAACATATCTACATGGGACAAGAAGCACAGTTAATATGATCATTTTTTTAAAATAAAAAAGCAATACAAAATTCCAAACAACATATACTAACCTTAAAATCACAGCCATTTGCTCCTTGATAGATGCATCTCGAGACTCATCAACAAGGACGGTGAATTGTTTATCCCCAATATCATCCATAATAGTTTTAGTGGTCTCTTCTGCACAAGCTTTGCACAAATGCTTTTGTATTTATGGTGAAGTCATTAAATGGTTCCCAGGAGCATTATCAAATAATCTTTCAGCATTTTTATCCTTCTCTTTATACCATTTCAGCATCTCTAAAAAGTTCCCCTTATTATTTGATGTAGAAGATTAAATCGTGTCCACGAAAGGTAAGAGCTTGCAATAAAAGAAACCTTCGACACCTAAAATAATAGTAATACGACCCAAATATTCTTCCTCCTTCTTCTTGGTTGCACCAAATTTCACACATGTGCCACACTTTGCCTCTGATTTTTAAAAGCCTCACGATGTTTTCTAGCTTTATTGTGAGCACTATCAACTTTACCAACATGATCATTAAAAGATTGAATTGCGTTCTTCCAATAACTAAACCCCACATTTGTATATGCATCAACACCAAAGTTGTCAGGTCTCTTTTGCTTGAAGAGATAACAATAAAAACAAAAGGCAGCATCTTTAGCAACACTGTATTCCAACCAATCATACCTTTTGAACCATTCTTCATGAAAGCTTCTTATTTTACTGCCTATCATTTTCCGTGGAAATTTATGGCCACTTGGTCGGCATGGTCCCAATAGCAAATACTCCCTTCTAGCGGCATCCCTAATATCCACATCTAGCTCCTCAATTGGTTTTCGAAGCCCGGGATCGGCAACAATGTCATCCGGATTAAGCACAACACGGGGATTGTTTTGTGGGGCGTTACTACCTCCCGTTCCTATTGTTTCCGAAGTTTGATTGGATTGTGATGGAAAATAAGATGTCAATGTCTTGGTCCTCTTCATCATGTATTTCTAATTCTAGTACATCAAATATTCAAATAGAAAGTTAATACATTGCCATACCGTCATATGTCATACATTGAATCATACATTCATACTCATAAATCATAAGTCATAAGTCATAAATCATAACTAATTAACTCATTTACTCAAACAATCCAATGTGTTATATCAATTGTCAAAGTATTAAGTACTTAAAGTCGTAACTCATTTACTCATACAACTATGAACTATTGAACTATATTTATATACAAGCCTCGCCTCGATCGATTGATCGATTATTGATTCTCACCTAATCAAATCATCGCTTCCTTCGGCACCAAAGACGGCGGCATCGACAATGAAGGCTCTTGCGCAGCTGCCGAGGTTTAGCCGCGCCATAGCCCATAGCCCACCGGAGCCCGAGCGCAACGCCGGGCAACAAAGCCGGGGCAGGCGGCAGCCTGGCAAGGGCGCAGGCGCTGGTGCAAATCTGGCAGGCGAGGCGAAGAACGGTGACGGCGGCCAAGGCGCGGCAGGCGTTGCTTGAACCGGCGGCGACGACCGGCGCAGCTGCCGGGCGGCGCAGATCTGCTCTGCCGAGCCGACTGGCGATGGCGGCGGCGCTAGAAGGGGAGCCTGGGAGTGGGAGGGACTGCGGCTCTGGGCTTGGGCGGCCGGCGGGCCGGGAGGGAGGAGCGAGGTAGGTAGGCGCCGGCCGTCGTGGCTGTGGGGACAAATGACAGGGGAGGAGCCAGAGGTCGGCGGGCGGCGGCACTCGGGAGGGAGGGGAAAGCTTGGGGTTGCCGAGTTGGGGATTGAGCGCAGCGCTCCTGGCTCCACTGCGGTCTCCTTTTGTTTCGCCCCTTCGCCCACTCGGGCCGCTCGGGAGGGAGAGTTCTGGGCCGACTGTCTCGGGGCCTCGGGCCGACAAGGAAGCCTCGGGCCTCTCTACTGTAGTCTGTTTTTTGCATGTATAACTCCTAAATTTTTCCACTACTATTTTTCCTAGGCCTCGGGCCGGTGCTCAACTGGCCCGAGGCCCATCTCCGCCCCTGCTGCTAAGGATTGGGCATCGGGTACAAAGTGTTTCTGTAAGTTCAAACACCGAATCCATCATGTTCTCGGATTCTACTGAGCATTTAGGAGACTTATCACCCACCACAACGTGCATAGCTTGTATGTTTTACAAAGTGTGTTTTCAAGTCAACAAAAAGAAGCGCAAAAGCGATACTCTTGATAAATACTACTCGTGACCTTCTAAAAGCTGGGACCGTTGCATAATCCTGTTCATCAACTTTAGCTTGGGAACACTTCAGAGCTTCCTTGGCTCCAGCAGCAAATTTTTTGTAGTGGATCTTGTCCTCTTTGTTTATGTTAGGTTGACATAGAAGGTCCTCAAATCCTTGAAGTTTTGCGCTCTATGCCCCACATTTTAGACATTTCAAGAACTAATTCAAACTCATGATCTTATAATGGGGATATGCTCATGATCTTATAATGATGTTACAATTGGCAATGGTGTTGAGGGTTTATCGAAATACGCGTTTTCAGCAAAGTTTAGGAATATCGGTGTGACCGCAGTTTGGGAGCGGTACTACCGCAGTGTGCGGTAGTACCCATAGTTACATGGCGGTATGACCGATTTTGCCCTGTTCGTTGGCTAATTTGGCGGCGATGTTTGTAGGTTAGGTCAATCTCGTGGGTTTCAGAGCATATGTGTTGCATGATGCATGTTTTGACTAACGTGGGTCTAGTTACGAAGAACTTGTTCCTGGAATCGATTTTTTGGTCTATTGTTGTGCAGGAAGCTTGGAGGTCAACAACGGTCAACAGCGAGGATGATCGGGACTAGGCTTGGATAGCTAATGTTCAGAACGATCGAGCATGCCGGGTGAAGTCAATGGACTCAAGCATGGCACCAAATGGACAAGGTTAATCGAATGGGAAGTTCGGTGTGACGGGTTGCATCACGCGATCTTGGGGTCAATGCAAGTGCCATGGTGGTTTCGGTGGAAGCCGGATGGGAGAGACTTGCCGATATGAAGAGAGCCACTTAACGTCAAGGTCAGATTCTCTTCGCGAGGTCTCGAAAAAGTGAAAACCCCAAAAAAGGTCGTTTAGGGCCTCTAAACGGCCTCCGAAGTTTTAGCAGCAGTTTTCGGTTTTTTTTGCCCCAGAAAAGGCTATCACAGACGGTTCTAAACAAGAACCGTCTGTGAAAACTCATCATAGACGGTTCTGAACAAGAACCGTGCGTGAAAATAACTTTCCTGCAGGCGATTTTGATGAAAACCGCTCGTGATAATAGCCTTCGCGAGCGGTTTCAACAAAAACCGTGCGTGATAGTGCGTATCACGAGCGGTTTTGAACGTCAGTGATAACCGTCTGTATCACAGACCAACAAATATAGACGGTTGGCAAATGCATGATGACGATTCCGAACCGTGCGTGATGAGGCTTCTGTAGTAGTGTTATCGATTCTAATCGGGTTAATACCATGGATGAGGAGTTAGAGAACTTTAAAAGGAACAAGGTCTGGAACCTAGTAGAGCCTCCTAGTGGTCATAATGTGATAGGAACCCGTTTGGTGTTCAAAAACAAACAAAGTGAGGATGGTTCTGTGGTTAGAAACAAGGCTAGATTGGTTGCTCAGGGTTTTAGCCAAGTTGAGGGGTTGGACTTTGATAAAACTTTTGCTCCTGTTGCTAGATTAGAAGCCATTTGCATTCTGCTTGTATTTGCTGCATCTAAGGGCTTTAGGCTGCACCAGATGGATGTCAAGAGTGTATTTCTGAATGGTTACATAGAGGAGGAAGTGTATCTTAGGCAACCCCCAGGCTTTGAGAATCCCAAGCATCCACATCATGTTTTCAAGCTATCCAAAGCCTTATATGGTCTTAAGTAAGCCCCTAGAGCCTGGTATGATAGACTTAAGACCTTCTTGCTTAAGAACAAATTTGAGATGGGTAAGGTAGACAAGACTCTATTCGTTTTTAGGCATAGCAATAACTTCTTGCTTGTTCAGATTTATGTAGATGATATTATCTTCGGTAGTTCTTCTTATGCTCTTGTTTCTAGTTTTTTTGAGACCATGTCTAGAGAATTTGAAATGGGTATGATGGGAGAACTCAATTACTTTCTGGGGCCTCAAATCAAGCAATGCAAGGAAGAGATCTTCATCCATCAGATGAAGTACGCCAAGGATCTGCTCAAGCGATTCGAGATAGGTGACTGCAAGACGATCGCTACTCCCATGGCGACTTCAACTATTTTGGATCCAGACGAGAAAGGAGAAGCCGTGGATCAATGCGAGAACCACAGCATGATCGGTTCCCTCCTTTACCTGACGGCCTCAAGACCGGACATCCACTTGATGCGCCTCGTGTGAGGTTTGAGCGTCTCAGGACTTCCCATCGCCAAGTTGTCAAGCGCATTTTCAGGTACCTTCACTTTACCCTCTAGTATGGCATTTGGTATTCCTGTTCTTCTTCCTTGTTCATTCGGGGGTTTTCTGATTCTGATTTTGCGGGCTGTCGGCTAGATAGGAAGATTACCTCAGGCACTTGCCACTTCTTAGGCACTTCTCTCGTCTCTTGGTCCTCTAGGAAGCTGCCCTCTGTTGCTCAATCCACTGCAGAAGCTGAATATATAGTTGTCGCTAGTTGTTGTAGTCAGATTTGTGGATGGTATCCACCCTTAAGGACTTTGGGTTAACTTTTGCTAGTGTTTCTCTTCTCTGTGATAACACTTCTGCCATTAATATTGCTAAGAACCCTGTACAATATTCTAGGACTAAGCACATAGACATTCGCTATCACTTCTTTAGAGACCATGTAGAGAAGGGTGATATTGTGCTAGAATTTGTGGAGTCCGAGGCTCAGTTAGCTGATATCCTCACCAAGCCTTTAGACCCAACTAGGTTTGCCACATTGAGGAGTGAGTTAGGGGTAATTTACCCCTATGGTTGGTTTGAGGGGGGAGGGGGGTTGGTTCTTTTCTGAGCTTTCCTTGTTCATTTGATCTTTCCTTGATCTTCTTCTGAACTTGCTAATCTTTTTGATCTTTTTAGGCCTTTAAGTTTTTCTTGCATCTCATTGTATCATATTGCATTAATATGAAAATCACAAAAAGATGCATTGTAATATAAGCTTTACTACTTATTTTTTAAATTGATGAAGTTTTGCTTATTACCCTCTTGAGCTTTAGTATTTTAATTCTAGCTCAATGTCATGTCTAGTTCTTTAACTTGCTAGAATTATCATGCTTTCACATGTGTAGCTTAGTCTTTGCTTAATGAGCTAGAACTTTAAGACAACCTAAACTAAAAATTACAATTTGTGGATCTTTTAGCTAGTTGCACAATTAGTGATCTTTTTGTGACATTGGTCCTGTCAAAATTGCTTTGTTTGCTCTTGAATATAGGATTGAACATTTCTTAAGCTTCTTGTTCCTTTATGAATCTAAAACTGCTCTTGTGCAAAATGAAAAATCAAATTTCAAGATTCTCATATGGTTAAATTATGTCAAACTACTCTCACGAGACTGCATGTTAAAGACATGAACTTAGAGAAAGTTTGATGATCTGGCTGATCTCATGGGGACTGCTTGTCAAAATTGACATGAACCTCAAGATTTGTTGCCCTGGTTGAAGCTTAGTAAGAGTTTGTGGATAGCTCCTAGTCCAGGATCTTCTTCACTAAGATAGACATTTAATTACTTCAATATTCAGTGCAAATGAAAAACTGTTGTAAAAATTGGGTGATTAAGGTTCTTTGAGCAAAATGATTCGATTTAGGACTTTTTATCTCTAGGATGGTCGTTGTTAGCTTCTTGATCTCTTATTGACATTCTGACATGGTCATTATCACTTTAGGAACCCTGTTGATGAACTTGCTAATTTTGATGCTTTGCTTAAATTGTTAAAATTCATCGTTTTATCTTGAGCCTTCTAGCTTAGCTTTGATATATATGTCTTAACATGATCTTGCTAGCGCTTTCAGGCTTAATATGTATTGAGTAATAGTAGAAATGCTAGCTTGTTCTTTTGGGTAATCTCCAAATCTTTTTGTACTAAAAATTTAAAATTATAGAAAAATAAAGCCACTCCATTGCATTTCTTGCATGCTCTTTCTTATGCTTTTTCCTCATTTCTGCATTTGTCATCTCTGGATGAGAGGAAGGCGTGATTCCTTGATGACTCCATTGTCAAAGGGGGAAAAGATATAGTTAAAGTGTAAAAAGGGGAAGCTATTTGGCGAAAAGGGGAGAAAAATAAAATATGTTGAAAATTTGTGATCATAGTGAGGGGGAGTATCTAATTTACATTCTTATGATCTTATTGTCATTTCTGAACTTCAATTACAATTCTTGGAACCTCACAATGATCAAAGGTCAAATTGAACAATTGTTCTTTCATATGGACCTTAAGTGAGATTTTTTACTCTTCTATGGAAATTGAAGCTTTCTTGCTTCTTTTTTTGCCTTATCTCACTTGCCTATTCTAATATGAAGCCAACTTGGTCATTTCCATTGCATTCTCTTGCTCTTAGACCAAGTTGTGACATTGTGTGAAAACGTTCAATTTTCTATTTACAAACCTCAAACTTTTATTTTCTGGGAAATTACCAATGTGTTCATCAAGGGGGAGATTGTGGATATCATGGCAATATGCTCATGGTCGTAGAATGACGTTACAATTGGCAATGGTGTTGAGGGTTTGTCGAAACACGCTTTTTCAAAAAGATCGGGAATATCGGTATATTGCGGTTTGGGAAGCGATACTACGAATCTTGTAATACCGATGGTTACATGGCGGTATGACCGGTTTTGCCTGTTCATTGGCCAATTTGGCAGCGATGTTTGCAGGTTAGATTAATCTCATGGGTTTCAGTGAATATGTGTTGCATGATGCATGTTTTGACTAACGTGGGTTAAGTTGTGAAGAACTTATTCCTGGAATCGATTTTTTGGTCAATAGTTGTGCAGGAAGCTTGAAGGTCAACGACGGTCAACGGCGAGGATGATCCGGACTAGGCTTGGAGAGCTAATGTTCAGAACGATCGAGCATGTCGGGTGAAGTCAATGGACTCAAGCATGGTGCCAAATGGACAAGGTTAACCGAATGGGAAGTTCAGTGTGACGGGTTGCATCACGCAGTGCGGGGGTCGATGCAAGTGCCATTGTGGTTTCGGTGGGAGCTGGATGGGAGAGACTTGCCGATATGAAGAGAGCCACTTGATCAACCTACACGTGGCGAAGCATACGATTGCTTCATGAAGTTTGGACTCGGTCTTTGGAGAATGATCGAGAAGGGGTATTTTGGTAACTTCACCTAAATATTGCATTGATGGCCTTTGGCTAAACTACGGCGCAAGATGGCACAAAGAGAGGTGGTTTAGGTCAATTGAAGATGAAGACGACGCTTTGAGAAGCGTGCGTAAGTTAGACCCGTTTGTGTGTGGGCTTAACGGGTGCCCATTAGAGTTTCCTCTCTTAGCCTTGCCTCCACTATAAATAGGGGAGGGTGCTGGTTGTGCACCTCCCAACCTTTGTTTTCAAGAAACCCTCGTTTGTGTTTAGGGATAGGAGAGGTTAGGGTTATAGAGAGGAGGATTGATTGAGTGCTCATGTTTGAGCTTTTGTCCTCCATGGTTGAGTGACTGTAAACCATCTTCAATCTCCAATCAATCCAAGCAAAACTCTTCAAGATGACTATCTCCTTATTCTTGCCCTCTCTTTGGTGATTTAGGGTTTTTGAACATTCCTTGGTTTTCCTTTGGTTTCTTATTGTGATCTTACTTGCTGTGACATGTGGGAGTGTATCTAAGATCAACTAGATCATCCTTTACCTACAAGCAAGTTTTTATATCATATTTTGGTTTTGACTCAGTTTTGAAGCAATCATTCTTAAAATAGAGAAAGTTCAGAGCTTAGGCAATGATCTTCACGATTTTTGGTTGGAATAGGTTCCTGACATCCTAGGGAAGGCTTGTTTCAAGTTTCATGAAGTTTGGAGTTGTGGATCAAAAGTTGTGCCAATTTTTTATTTCGTTTTCAGGCTGATTTTCCTATTCATCGCCTGTACGATTGGTACTGTTCACCATCGTGTTTTTGCGTTTTCGGTTGTGTGCTTTGGGGTTTTGATTGGATTCATTACAAGACATCCACTGTGCTTGTTTGTTGATCTTCATAGTTTTCATATCTATTGGAGAGAAAATCTTATTGAATCTGATCAAGGTGAAAAATAGGCTGAGCTCCTATTCACACCCCCTCTATTCGCCGTTTTGGTCCAACATCAAGTAATTAAGTTTTTGAGTTTTTGAAAAGAGTTTTACACAATCTAAACTGTTTAGTGCACTCAGCAAAATTAACAAACTAACGAAGAACCAAAACATACAAAACTAACATGTTGCAAGAGCAAACTTGAAATAAGAAAGGAGAGAAAAAAAAGACACGAGTGTCATAATTAGTACTCTATGGCATAGCATCCAATATGCAAGAACCCATCATTCTCATCGAGCTACAAGGAGATGCTCTTTATTAAGGTGAAGTGATCGAATGAGAGATGGAACAAGAGTTATGTGTGTTTTGTGTGGGTTGTGCGGTTTGGTACCAAAGGGAACGTTAGCCCAAGGTATATAGGATCGTTTCCAATAGTTGTGGGGCTTTGGAAGTTGGTGTATCGCTAGGACTGTCTCGAGTCCATCCACAGAGTTCGCAATGTCTTTCACATCTCGTGGTTGAGAAAGTACTTGAAAGATCCAAGGTTTGAGGTTTTGTTAGAGTCATTGACCAACAAGCAAGATCTCACGTTCGAGTCTCGTCGGGTGCGTGTACTGGATAGGTCAGAGAGAGTATTGAGGCATAGGATATTGGTATACGTTAAGGTGTTGGAGTCGCATGATGATCGAGCTAAAAGCAACTTGAGAGTTGGAGTCTCACATACGCGAGATGTACCTAGACAGGTACGTATTAATGGTTGTTAATTTCAGTTCGGTGTTCTTTCGAATAGAACGACAAGTAGAATTCGGGGTCGAATTCTACTTAAGAGGGGTAGAATGTAGTATCCCGTTTAACCTTTAGATAACTAAATGAATTAAAAGGAAATAAAATAGAATTTGTAGTGGAATTTCAGAATTTAAGGGATGTTTGGGGAGGTTTCTAGGCCACCGACCCATACCCAAGAGGGGGAAACCGGACATTTGGTCCAAGGCCCATTAGGGGGCCAGCTTTAAGAGGGCAAGGAGAGGGGGCAGCAAACCCTAGCCTCCACCCCCTACCCTACTGCCGCCACCCCCTGGTGTGCGCCCTGCTGCTGTTGGTGCCTCTCCCTATCACCTTCCTCCCTGGCCATGCCTCTGTCATGGGGATGGTGCTGTTGTTGTTGTGGTTGTCCAGCAAGGAGGAGAAGAGCCAGGAAGGAGCAGCAAGGAACCAGGAGAAAGAAGAGGAAAGCGAGAAGAAGGAAGGAAGGGAAGGAAGGGGAGAAAAGAGGAAGAGATCAAGGATTAGTGATCAGTGATGTTTTTCCTGTGGGTAACATCTGATAATCCCTAGGTTTATCATAGATTAATCTTTGTTCAATTAGTAGATCGATTGGTCCATGGGAAGGACAGTTTTTTTGTAAGCCCTAGTTCGTCGAGTTGCAACGCAAAACCTTGTGGGGGCAATTAGAGGTGTTTAAGTTCAGATTTAGGATTTTGGTCAATTATAATAGATGTGGGAAATTTTGTTAGCTTTCGAGGAAGGCCTAGAACACTAGATTTGTAGTTGTGAGCAAACAATTGTGGCTATCCTTCATTAGTTTTCAAGTTAGGAACTTTTAAGATGGGTTGTTTACGCCTAGTAAATGAAGTAATTTAATTTTGATGATAACATGAATAACCTAGGAACTTTTAAGTAGATTCCAGAACTGCTATCCTTCATTACTGTTCAAGTTTTATAATAAAAGATACGAAATTGTGAAGTGGTGCATGTTAGCAGATTAAGGATAGTCTTGAGGATGGAAACGGGATCATTGTAACTAGAAAGTTGTAGAAAATGTTGTGGGGATTTCATAAAATATATGGTTAAGCTAGATTTGGGGTTCAGACGAGGAGTTAGCGCTTTTTACTCTTTGGGACAGCGGGTAGTGCGTTCGGTAGAATTAAGTTAATTGTGTCATTTTTCGCGAAAACATGCGAGGGCGATTAGCGTAAAGTTTTGGTGCTATGGTGATGTGTTTTGAGTATTGACAAGGATCTAATAATCTTCATTTAATTATTTATTTGTAATTTTTTATTATACATAGCAATATCTTTATATTACTCGCAAGTATACCCCTTATTGTTCATGGTGCTATGGTGATGTGTTTTGAGTATTAACAAGGCTCAATCAAGTGGTTGTAAGTCTTACTACAACTACCCCCAGTCGTAAGTCTTTCTACAACCAGTCTCTAGTCATAAGCTTTTCTACGACCCGCCCTTGGTTGTGAGCCTTCTTTACGAGCACCATATGGTCGTAAACCCCTCTACAACCTAGTCGGTCACAACTACCCTATAATTGATGGAGTCTACAGATATGTGGGACCAGTTGGTTAAGGAGTCTTGTACACCATGTTTAACACACAAGGTAGTTGATATACACTATTATTCTCTGGAATAACCACATGTATTACCTCTGTCTCTGACAATAACAGCCTGGCGACGTGGGGGTGTTACTTCTCTGACAGCAACCCCCATCAAGCGGTTCATCATTTAGAACGTTGGGACGTCTCTTGGCTTGGAGGAACTGCCACCTTTTCATACGCTATATAAAGGCTGAAGTCAATAGGCAGGAGGGCAATGAAGCGATGGAGAGGAGCAATTTGGAGCATAAGATGTTAGGCTTTAGTTTTTCTCTTGATTGTAAACAGCATACTCAATACAGTACAACAAGAGTAGGGTTATCATTCTCTCCAGAGAAGGCTTGAACCTGTATAAATCCCTGTGTCATCCTCTGCGTGGTTTTTAATCTAGGAGACCCCCAAACATTCATTCATTCGTAAGATCGATAGTAAAACATCGACAACTGGCACCGACCGTGGATAGTTTCTGGTGATTCCTTTTCGACAAGTTCTCTTTATTTTCTCAACTCTGATGCTTCCATGGTAGGAGAGTGGAACGAGGAGAATTGGTTTGACTTGGCCGACTACGCAGGACTCGACATGGATGCCTGCTACAAATATGAACAGAGTATTATTTCGTCCGATGGTAATGTCACATCCATGGATCTTTCACCAGATCCAGGAGACCATACCACAGGCATAGTTGAGGAGGGATCCTTTTCTCCCACAACATTACGTCCAAATGAGGGACCAAGTTCCTTAGAGAACAAGGGTCAATCTGAACATAATCCGGATTGCGCCAAGGCAGGCACAGAACATAGCGAGGGTTCCCCCTCCAAGTGTTCGAGTTCGTCTGACCTGGCGTGGCAAATCCTGGAAGCCATCGTTCTAGGACTGCATCAGCATCTGGTGGTCATCACTCTCTGGTTACCCCCGCAAAGGATATGGTCGAGCACACCTTTCCTACAGATTCGACCATACCCTCACAAGGCTCACCTACGGATGGAGACGGTTATAACCTCGAATTCCCCTTCTTGGAGGGGTTTGCTCCAAGTCGCGAGGCGATATCGTTCGATTACTCTTCAATCCAGGAGGCCTCAAGCGCAAGTGGAGATCATATACAAGAGGTCTTCGTCCTCCCCTCAAATCCTGATCACTCTCCTAGAGGCGGGACTGAGGATGCTCCCCAACTCTCACACACTGTGACCTCTCGTGGTGATAGTGAGAACACCTCCGGTGATGAACAGAATCAACACTCTCATGAGCGTGGGAGAAATCCTAGAAATGATTGCTCTCCATGGAGGCGAACTCAAGCAACTTCAGATGTGGAAGATCTTGAGACTATCCGGAGGAGAAGAATGGCCACCCAGAGAACCTTGCCTAGACACATTCAATATCAATCCAAGGAGGCTCAAGAACTTCAGCATATAAATGACCTGCTCGAGAACCCAACTCAAGAACTTGGACGAGCATCAGGTTATGACCTCTTCGCTGAAGAGATCGCACGAAGGCTTCGGAGCACGGTGGCCAGACTTGAGCAACCTCGTCAACACTATCCTGGAAGTCGTACCGGGACGACAACTTCGAACACCAGTCGTTCGAAAAACTCACCTCATGCAGATTGGCACGACAATAGGTAACGTCACTCCCCTAACCATAACTCTAGTCGGATAAGAGTTCTTTGAACATCTGGTGATCGACCAGCTCTTAGGGGAGGTGATCGTTCACCGCTCCAACCTCGAAATCTATAGTAGCATATGGAATACAAGGAGTATGACCCTCGTAGGACTGAGACCTATCATAGGTCGCGTATGTCTACAATTGGGTGTCGTCATGTACGATCACCTGGGGACATCAACTCTTCTTTCCTACATAGAAGGTGTCAAGATGTTATTACCGGATGTTGGGCTTTCTCACCTGATCTCCGAGCAGTTCGCTAGCCGCCGTGGTTTCGGCCAGTGAACATGGAGAAGTTTGATGGGTCACAGAATCCCATCAAATTTCTTCATATCTACACAACCGCTATTCAAGCAGGAGGAGGAGGGCACATCATGGCAAATTACCTTCCTACTGTGCTCAAAGGATCTGCTCGGTCGTGGTTGTCGAATCAACCACTGGATTCTATCTATTCATGGCAACACCTCTGCAACGTGCTACTAGCGAATTTTCACGGCACCTACAACCATCCCGGGAAGGAGGACGACCCGTATAGGATGAGACAGAATGATCACGAGACCCTATGCCAGTTCATCAGGCGTTTCAGTTAGGTTCACAATTCCATACCTGAAGTTTCCGATTCTTCTGTTATCATAGCATTTAAGCAGGGAGTCGGTAGTAGAAGGATCACTGAGGATATCACTTTAAATCTTCCAGCTACTATCGCCGAGCTCTTCGAGATGGCCGATCGATATGCGACTACTACTGAAGCAATCGACTGGAACAAAACCATCGATTGAGATGATAAAAATCCTCAAGAAGCGGGTGAAAGTAGCAAACAAAAAAGGATAAGAAGGCCAAAAAATCCAAGAACAAGAGCAAAGGCCAAAATCCTCAAGCCAATAGGTAAGCGATAAGGAGCCTTGGAGTTCCAAATCATACTCCGACCGAGGCAAGGGAAAATGCCCCGAACGAAAGAATGACAAGCCTAGGTGGTGTCCATTCCACAAAAAGGAAGGACATGACCTTCGCAATTGCCGAGTTTTCTAATGAAAACTCGAAGACTATTACACTGGCAAATGACCGCTTTCTACACTCAAGGAGGTAGGACAAACAAATGGTCGAAAGCAGTCAGCTGACGATGAGGAGATGCCATTTTAGGATCCAAAACACACCATCGATCACATCTATGGAGGATCTTGACATCTGAATCAAAATAACGGTTTAAAGTTTGTCGGCGTGAGGTAAACTCCATTGACCCTCCTCTTGTCAATAAATTGCCGAAGTGGTTGGAAGTTACCATCTCCTTAGAGAGGGGTGACTATCCGATCCCTTCTACTCGACCAGGTCAGTTTTCGATCGTGGTTGAGCCCATCATCAACAATTGTCGAGTAAATCGAGTATTAGTTGATGGTCGTAGTTCATTAAATATTTTGTTTACGAGCGCCTTGGATGAGATGCAAGTACCTTGGACCAAGGTAAAACCTATACGATACTATTTCCATGGGATCGTACCGGGGTCTTCGGCCAAACCAATTGGTCAAGTTTCTCTTCATGTAATATTTGGTTCTCCAAACAATTTCATGGCAGAAGAAATCCCTTTTCATGTGGTTGATTTCGATACGACATACAATACCATACTCGGACGACCAACTTTGGCACGATTCATAATGGCTGCTCATTATGATTATCAATGTTTTAAGATGCCAGGTCCCAAAGGAGTGATCACAGTCCACTGTGACAAAAAGATGGCTCTTACATGCAATCACATATCCCTCGAGATGGTTGGCCAGATACCAACTCGAGAAGCAAACAAGAGTCAGCCTTCGACCAAGCAGTCGAAACCTAAAGCTGCACCAAAGCCAAATGATCAAGTCAAAGAAGTTCCGCTGGATCCAAAGGAATCTTCAAAGACTGTTCGCATCGGGGATACTTCCGACCCTAAATAGGAAGACGCTCTCGCCACTTTTCTCTGAGCTAACGCAGATATCTTCACGTGGCAAGCATCCAACATACCCAGAGTCCCCAGGGAGGTGATTGAACACAGGCTAGCTCTACGGCCGACAAGAAACTCGTAAAACAAAAATTACGGAGATTTGCACCTAATCGACGAGATGCTATTAGATTAGAATTGGACAAGCTACTTAGAGCAGGCTTTATAAGAGAAGTCGACCACCCAGAGTGGTTGGCTAACCCTGTAATGGTTAGAAAGTATAATGGTAAGAGGCATATGTGTGTAGACCTTACTAGTCTCAATAAAGCTTGTCCAAAAGATTATTTTTCCTCTTCCTCGTATTGATCAGTTGGTTGACTCTACTGCTGGTTGTGAAATATTAAGTTTTCTAGATACATATTCTATTTATTATCATATTAGTATGTGTTTAAATGATGAAGAAAAAGACCGCATTTATTACACCATTCGGAATATTTTGCTATGTCAAAATATCGTTTGGTCTAAAAAAATGTTGGCGCTTCTTTTCAACGCTTGATACAAACGACTTTTTCACCTCAACTAGGCTGAAATTTGGAAGCCTATGTTTACGATTTAGTCACAAAAAGCATAAAGCGATTTAATCATATTTTCGATTTGCAAGAAGCATTCGACAACCTCAGAAAACATCGTTTGAAACTCAATCCTGAGAAGTGTGTGTTCAGATAAAGGCCATTGAACAAATACGCCCACTAACCACGAAGAAAGAAGTCCAAAAACTAACAGGATGTATGGCAGCTTTTAAGTCGTTTCATCGCACGATTGGGAGAAAAAAGACTTCCTTTGTTCAAATTTCTAAGGAAACACAGGGGTTTCGAGTGGTCAGAAGAAGCAAACAATGTGTTTGAGGATGTCAAGAGGTATCTTACGAGTGCTCCTATTCTGGTTTCTCCAAAATCAGAAGAGACGCTCTTAATATATATAGCTGTCATGCCACATGAACTGAGCGCAATACTGGTTGCCGAACGTGACAACGTCCAACGACCAGTTTACTACGTAAGTGAAGTTTTACACGGGCCTAAGGAGCTCTACCCTCTGGTCCAAATTAATTTTATATATCCTCCTCATGTCTTCAAGGAAACTAAGGCATTATTTTCAGACGTACAAGATAATTGTGCCGTCTGAGTTTCCCGTAGGAGAGGTCTTTCAGAACAGGGAAGCAGCGGGACGCATGGCAAAATTGTCGGTTGAACTTGGGGAGTTCGACCTCCATTTTATGTCCCGAATGGCTATTAAATCCCAGATCTTGGTAGACTTTGTCGCCGAATGGACAAATCCTAAACCTGTTTAGGATCCCCAGTATGACTCCCATGACCAATGGACGATATACTTTGATGGGTCACTTACATTAAGTGGCTCGTGGGCTGGAGTGGTCCTGGAATCTCCCACAAGAGAGATCTTAAATTATGATATTCATTTAAACTTTTCTGCCACTAACAACGTAGCAGAATACGAAGGTTTGCTGGCTAGCATACGAGTAGCGAAAGCGCTCGGTATTCAACGACTACTCGTGAGAGGAGACTCTCAACTAGTCGTGAATTAGGTCAAAAAGAGTATGATGTTCTAATCCGACCATGTCTCGGCACTTATCGGAAGTTAGAAAGCTTAAAAGCATTTTTGTTTGAGTACAATATATCCCTTGAAAGGATAATTTTCTCGTGACTAGTTAGCTCGAATAGCTTCTTTCTGATCATAAATACCAAAAGGAGTCTTCTTGGAATAGCTCCAGAAGTTGTCTCTGATCGAAACACCAGAAACATCTCCTATTGAGACAGCCTCTCTAAAATACGAGGATACCTGGATGAATCCCATCTACGAGTATCTTCAAAAGGGGAAAGTGCCCAATGATGATCTCGAGGCAGATCATTTATCCCGTAAGGCCAAAATATATATTTTGGTCGAATGAGTCCTCTACAAAAGAGGTACTCAAGAGGTTCTCATGTGATGCATATAGCAGAGAGAAGAATTAAATCTCCTTCACGACATATATGGGGGCATCTGTGGAACTTATGCTTCTTACATAATACTAGTCAGAAAAGCCTCTCGATAAGATTTTTACTGGCCAACTGCCCTATATGATGCCAAAGAGTTGGTTAAAAAGTGTGTACAATACTAATTTCATAGCAGGCAGATACATCAACCGGCTCAGGCATTGCAAATTATACCTCTATCTTGGCCTTTTGCAACCTGGGGTCTCGATATCCTACGACCGTTCCCAAAGGCACCAGGAGGCTACGAGTTCCTTTTTGTGGCTATTGATATATTCACAAAATGGATTGAAGCCGAACATGTGACTGGGATAACAATGGAAGCCACTAAAAGGTTCATGACGAGAAGCGTGATTACTCGATTTGTTGTTCCAATTCGCATAATTACAGATAATGGTAAACAATTTTCGAGCGCCAAATTTGAAGAATTTTACGAAGAATTGGGTCCCAAGTTGTGTTATACCTCTGTCGCCCACCCACAAAGCAATGGGGCAGTCAAAAGAGTGAATGGACAAATTATGCAGGGCATCCAAACTCAAGTCTTCGACCAACTTCTAAAGCACTCGGGGGCTTGGGGTACAAGAATTACCCTCAGTATTATGGGTAGTTCGTATGACTGCTAATCATGCTACAGGTAAAAAATATTTTTTTCCTAGTTTTTGGAGCCGAAGCCACGCTTCCACCAGAACTAAATATTAGGTCGATAAGAGACAAAAATTTCAACGACTCTAACCAGGAACAACTTCAAGCAGATGACATCAACCTACTCGAAGAGAAGAGGAATCAAGTCTTAATCCATTCACCACTCTACCAACAAGCCCTGTGCAAATACTACGATCATAAGGTCCAATCTCGCAGCCTTGCTGTAGGTGACTTGCTATTGAAAAAGATTCAATCCCAGTCTAATCAGAATAAACTTTCCTCTAAGTGGGAAGGTCCTTACACACTGGTCGAAGTTATGCAACCAGATTCGGTACGACTAGCAATGGAAGATGGCTGAGTCCTCTCTAATTCTTGGAACATCGACTAGTTACGCAAGTTTTATGTGTAACTTCTTACTTTCTCAATAAAGTTTCAGTTTACTTCATTCTTTATTGTTTTACATTGAGTAGTGCTTTTTATGATTTTTAAATCATTTTTACACACTCAGTTTTCTTTACACTGATCGAAGGAAGGTAACATCGCCTAGTCGAAGTCTTTCCTCTCTGCACGTGGTCTTGCCCACTAGAAGGAAGTTCCTAGTGTTGACTCGTTCCTAACTTTCGTTGCCAACACAAAGAGACTCGGTTTATTTTTTTCATTCATTTTGAAAAATTCTCTAAGTGGAGTATGCTTTTATAATTTGTTCGACTACTTTTAGTAAACTCAATTCGTTCAAACTGATCGAAGAAAGACACAACACCTAGTCAAAGTTTTTCCTCTTTGCATGTGGTCCTGCCCACTAGAAGAAATTTCCTAGCGTCGTACTGTTTCTAACTCTTGCTATCAGCATAAAACCATTAAGTTCACTAAAAGTGGTTGAACGAATTTTTAAGGCACTCTGATCGTTTGTCCAACTCATGTTAACGCCCTTGATTTGATTAATATGGTCAGAGAACGTAACTCCACTAGTCGAAGTCTTCCCTCTCTGCATGTGGTCCTGCCCACTAGAAGAAACTTCCTAGTGTCAATCTGTTACTGATTCTTGCAACCAATACATGATAATCGAGATCGACAACTAAAGTCGAACAAACCTTTTTAAAAGCAAACCTTTTTTAACATTATTTACTTAGTTTATATAAATAAACTAAGCAAATAGTCGGGAACTAGAATAAAGTTATTAATATTACTTTAATTCTTAGTATTGAATTCAATTTCTTTTCATTTTCTTATGAGTTACTAACTACTCAATAAGATAATTTTCGAGTAAAGAAGATTTATATTCATAAGCAAAAGCTTGTCTTCACAAGTTCCCCATTACAAACTACTCTGATGAAGGAGATCCAATCTACATCTGCTCCGCGACTTTCTTGTTGTTGGTTGCACTTCTTCCATCGGTCGTCTTTATACCTTTCGAGGCGTAGAAATCGGCCGATTGGTTGAAGATTAAGATTACAGTCATGTGCCTTAAGCTTTGCCAAGGCATAACTTACTGTACTTTCGATCGCCTCTCTTATAGAGTCAGCTTGGTTGGTCCTCAGAGTGGCTACCAACTCCTCTACAGCTCTGACTTGTTCTCCAATAGCACTCGTATGGGCGACCATGGTGTCTTCAAGAGGAGTGACCTCCTTAGTACCAAGCCCTCCAAGTATATTGTTTAGGAGAAAAATGTTGTCTTAAAGGTTGACCTTCATCGACTTTATCTCCTCGACTACGAGTCAAAGCTTCGTTGAGTCATTTTATTTATTGCTTGCTCAAAAATAAAGCACAACCGGTCATAAGCATATTTCTTAAGGACTAGTAAACAAAAGCGGTAAGTAAGTAAAGAATTACTTACATGCTAGTCGAGAATCAAGTTTCTTGACCTCATTGTCATGGGAGGCATCTTTCTTTGCGGATCACTCTTCCCATGACTTTATGCTCTTATCTTTTTCTTTGTCAATACGAGAAAGCTCGTTGACAACCAAGGCCTTTGATTCGACCTCAGTTTGGTGTTTTCTCATTTCGACCTCTTTTTCTAAAAAGAAACAAGAGTTAGAAAAAGAAAAGAAAGTCATTGTCATAAACCGTCTTAAGTTAAGAACTTATTGTTTATCTCATTTTGCAACTCGTGAGTTCCAGAATTTACCTCTTGAATTTTTTTCAGCAGGACTTGGTTTTCTTCCCTTAAACCGCATCTTGACTTTTTAAGTAGTCGGCCGAATCGGCCAATGCCTTTTCGTCACTTTTGAACCTTCAAAAGTTAAAGTAGACATGAGAAGCTGGACAAGTAGTTGAAATACAAAAGACTACATGTGATAGTGACTTACCATCTCTCGGCCTACTCACATGAGTTTAGCTTTCTTTGTCTTAGATTACAAGTTGTTTATGGTATTCACTTGATGATGACTTGTTCCAAAGCTCTCTAAATGAAGAAAAGCGGTGAGAAGTAGGGACAAACAAAAAATGTAAGTGTTTGATATCGGTACTTACATTTATGGTTCTTCGGCGAAATTGGCATATACCCTCAGGGGATCTTTAAGTTCATCAAGCTCTTGACTTGGTCCGCCATATTTTTTGAAGACTCTCGTCATAAAAAATGCGTCCCCTATTAGGAATATCCTTAGGATGTGGGATGCGGTCTCGAGACCTGAATGAAGAAGATCCCACAATGTATGCTGGGCCAAAGAACTCAGAGAAGAAGTTGAAGTACTCTTCTTCTTCTTCTTCTTCTTCTTCTTCTTCGTTGCTTGCATCAGCAACTCCTCCTTGAGGGCTAGGAGGAACGTCCTCCACGACTTCTTTCCCAGCCCAACGGCCAGAGGTTCCTCCTCCATCTTGCTTGGAAGCCTTTGGTGATTGAAGGACCAACTTCCTTGTCCGATTATTGATATCATCAATAATCGGCTCGATCAGCATAGCGACCGGTTCTTCCGCCGTCTTCGCCTCTGCATCTACAACCACTTTGGTGGTCACAGTTGCTTCAATGGCAATGCCCTCCTCCACCACAAAGACAGTGGTTGATCCCTTGACCACCTCTACCGTTATCTCTTCGATTGCAGGAGAATTAACTGCAGGCCTCTCAATAGAAGCGTCCTTGGGGGTCGAAGGAGTAGTACTGAAATTCCAGAAAGAAGAAAACATGTCAAATTGTAAAAACAAAAGGTAAATGATATCCTTATGTTTTTTATTTTTACGTACCTTGGCTTTCTGGCTTTAACCGTGAATCCAGAAGAGACCTTCCCAAAGAAAGGTCTCTTACTCTTCTTCTCATCGACCGCCTCAATCCTCGCGACACTTTCAGCCCTTAGGGGGATTTCGGTGCCACGAGATTGAGAGGTTGGGGCTTCTTTGACCATGTCTGGTTGAGGACCTTATTGAGGGTTTGGGACATCTACGACCACGTCTGGTTGTAGGTCTTGAATGAGAGCCAAAGCTCCTGAAGCTTCCTGCCCCTCTTGGTGGTCAGAACTTGTTTCGATCACCTGAGGGGTAGCACTTGCCTCGACCATGGTTTTTGCTGATCTGGCGATATCCTTCTAAAAGATACAAAACTCTTCAAGTTCTCCTTTTCTAGTTTCTTGACAAAGCCAAGCGAGGCAAAAACTGAAAACAGCCTTGTTGTCATAGTAGAATGGTACCTTGATCTTGGGGACTTTGGGAGTATGCAATTCGACTAGTCCCCTTTTCTCTGCAGCTATCACATCTGTAAAGAATTTCTTATGGGGCTGGTTGGAAGAGGAGCAGAGCTTGAGCTTTCACCTTGCTAGTCGGCGGCCTTCACAAGACGACGTCTTTTGGCCGAAGGAATTTTGTCTTTCTCTAACCCCGTTTCGACAGTCTATGATGGTAAAGGAACTACTCAACAATCAAGCACAAAATTAATCAAAAAGAGTTGAGTTAAATGGTTATTTACCTTCTTCGAAATCCCTGGTTGAATCTTTATTCCCTGAGTACATCCACATGGAATGTGCTCAATTCTTCAAAGGACTGATGCGGCGCGCGATGAAGTCTTTTGTAGCTTGGATGAAGGGAGAGATCCAATCGACGTCGCTGGGAACCAAATCCCAGGAGGAACTCTTCTCAGCAGCTTTCCCCACGAAGAAGAGGCTGTCGTCATTGGTTGTCTTCCAGTAGAACCATCTCTTCTTCCATCTTGGCCATGATGACCAGGTGAACATCTGAATATACTCCTTCAACTTCCTGTTGTGGAGCTTCAGACCGCAATTGCCTGCAATTCTGGCCTGTCTGCTCATCTCATAATAGTACTGAAAGAGCTCCAAGTCTGCCGAAATCCCCAGGTAAGCTTCACACAAGTATATGAATACACTTAACATTGTGATGGAATTGGGAACTAAATTCACCAATTCCACCCCGAAGTGTATGAGTACCAGTGTAAGGAAAGGGTGAGCGGCAATCAAAAGCCACATTCGCAGTATGCTTGAAATACTAGAATGGGGCCTTCTTCACCTGAGGGCCAATGCTACCCAGCAGCTTTAATCCACTTCACGTAGGCCTTCTTTGGGATCTTCTCGGCGGCGACCAAAGCTTTCATCTTCGCCTCGTCCATTTCCGATATTGCTCACTTGGAAACAGTTCCGACCATCTTCTCTGAGTAAGGTTGATTTGGACTTGAAAGGTTTTGAGAAATGCGATTTAGTTGGCGGCGGAAAGAACAAGGGCTCGAATAACGGTTGAAGCGGATGGGGAAAGTAAAAACCTAAGTCACGCCCCACGGTGGATTTTTATAGCCGCATGCTTGAGTTAAATATCGTGGGAACTCAGCGGTTGCCACCTCTTCGAGAATCATATCAATAGGCAGTGCGTGAGAGTCGATTAGGATTCTTTAATTTATGCGTTCGGAAAACCAATTATGTCTTTATGTTGGACGAAAAGCGACTAGAGGGGTGAATAGAACACGCTCACTTTTTCACAAAGAATGGATTCAACACCAATTTCCTCCGGTAGCTATGGAAGCTATGAAGATCAATCTACAAGTCAATGGAAGACTTGTATTGAATCAAACCAAAATCCCCAAAGCAAAAGACCCGATTACAAAAGCTCAAACCCTCGGGCGGTCGGGGCCGGCGTGTATTGCGTGGTCGGACCGGCGGAGGCGATCGGCCGGCGGCAAATCGTGGTGCGACCGGCGTTGTAAATCGAGTCTGTTGGACTGATCTGAATAGTGGAAACAACTAGAAAAATCAAACTCAAATCGGTCTAACTTTTGATCTATCGGGCCAAACTCCACGAAACTTGAGACACACCTTCTAAAAGATATTAGGAACCTATTCCAATCAAAGATCGTATAGATCCATGCCAAAGTTCCTATCTTTTTTAGATTGAACGAAGTGTGCTCCAAAACCGAGCCAAAAATGAAATATGATCTAAAGACTTGCTCGTGGGTGATTAATGATCAAGATGATCCTAGATTGGTTCCCACATGTCACAAAAAGTTAGATCAAGGCAAGAAACCAAGCAAAAACTCACGGATCAAAGAAAAACTCAAAATCACCAAATAGAGATAAAGAAAGCAAATAGACTCATCTTTGAGAGAACTTTCTTTGGATTGATTTGATATGGTATTAGTTTACAGCGACTCCATCAATGAGTGAGGACAAAGACTCAATACATGAGCACGAAATCAAATCTAACTCTCTAGAACCCTAACCTCCACTAATCCTCTCCCTAAGCAAACTAGGGTTTCAAAACAATGAAAGGGTTGAAGGAGGTGCAGCCACCTCCCACCTCTATTTATAGTAGAGGCTTAGACCTTCTAGAAGCATTAACCCTAATGGGCTCCGTTAAGGCCCACACACAAGCAGGTCACATACGCACGTATTTTAAGCGCCATCTTCATCTCCTCTTGACCTAATCCACTTCATCATGCGCCGTCTTGCGCCGGAGTTGGCAAAAAGGTCACCAAAGCGGTGTTTAGTAAAATTACCAAAATACCCTTCTCGATCTTTTGCAAAGACCGAGTCCCATCTTCGTGAAGCACTTCCATGCTTAGCCACGTGTGGGTTGATCCAACAGCTCTCATCATATCGGCAAGTCTCTCCCATTCGGCTCCCAAAACCACCATAGCACTTGCACCAACCCCGCACGTTTGATCAACCCGTCGCCTTGAAGCTGTCCGTTCGGTCACCTTTGTCCCTCTTGCGTCATGCTTGACTCCATTGACTTCACCTAGCATCCCCGGTCGTTCTGGACCTCAGCTCTCCAAGCTTAGTCCCGATCATCCTTGCTGTTGACCATCATTGACCTCCAAGCAACCTGCACAACAATAGACAAAGAAATCGATTCCGGGAACAAGTTCTTCACAACTTGACCCACGTTAGTCAAAACATGCATCATGCAACACATATGCACTAAAACCCATGAACTTGACCTAACCCAACACTCATCGCCACCGATTGGCCGATGATCAGCAAGAACCCGGTCAGACCGCCATTGAAAGGCGGTCGACCATTGTGTACTCTGACCGTGTGCCCCAACGCCCGGTCGACCGCAGCCCAACTGCATCGATCGACCACACTGTCTTGATAGCACATTAAACTTTGACGAAAACTCGTGTTTCGACAAACCATTAACGACATTGCCAATTGTAACATCATCCTAAGATCGTGCACATATCCCCATGATATCCACAATCTCCCCTTTGATGAACACATTGGCAATTTCCCTAAATGCAAATTTTGAGGTTTGATAAGTAAAAACTCGACGTTTTTGCATAAAGGCACAAATTGGTCCAAATGCAAGAGAAAGCAAAGGAAATGACCAAGTTGGCTTTAGAATAGCAAAGACAAGTGAGATAAGGCAAAAGAAAGCGAGAAAGCTTCATTTTCCAGGAAGAGTTAAAATCTCACTTAAGGTCCATATGAAAGAACAATTGTTTGAATTGACCTTTGATCATTGTGAGATTGCAAGAATTGCAATTCAAGTTCAAAAAAGGCAATAAGACCATAAGAATGCAAATAAGAAACTCCCCCTCACTATGATCCTCATATTTCAGAAAATTTCAAAATTCTCCAAATTTCTCCCCCTTTTTAACACTTTTATAACTTCTCCCCTTTATACATCTTTGAAATATCTTCTCCCCCTTTGATCATGGAGTCATCAAGGAATCACGCATTCCTCTCGTCTAGAGATAACAAATGCAAAATTAAGGAAAAAGCATAAGAAGGAGCATGCATGAAATGCAATGGAGTGGCTTCATTTTTTTTTGTATTTTTTAATTTTTGATTACAAGAAGCTTTGGAGATTACCCAAAAGAACAAGCTAGCATTTCTAATATTGCACAAACAACATATCAAGCCTAATAGCGCTAGCAAGATCATGATAATACATACATATATCAAAGCTAAGCTAGAAGGCTCAATGTAACGTAATGAATTTTATCAATTTAAGCAAAGCTTCAAATTTAGCAAGTTCATCAACAAGGATCCTAAAATGATACTAGCCATGACAAAATGTCAATGTGAGATCAAAAAGCTAACAATGACCACATTAAGAGACAAACAGGTCCTGAATTGAATCATTTTGCTCAATTTTCTCAAACGCTCATTTTTCAACAGTTTTCCATTTGCAATGAATATTGAAGTTGACTAATGGTCTAACTTAGTGAAGAAGATCCTGGACTAGGAGCTATCCACAAACTCTTCCTAAGCTTCGACCAGAAGTTGATTAAAGGTATATCTTAGTGAAGAAGATCCTAGACTAGGAGCCATCCACAAACTCTTCCTAAGCTTCTACTAGAGCAACAAATCTTGAGGTTCATGTAAGTTTTGACAAGCAGTCCCCATGAGATCGTCTAGATCATCAAACTATCTTTAAATTTGGCACAATTTAAGCACATGACAATCTTTAAATTTGATTTTTCATTTTTCACAAGAGCATTTTTAGATTCTTAAAAGAACAAGAAGCTCAAGTAATGATCAATTTAAGATTCAAGAGCTAACAAAGCAATTTTGACAGGGCCAATGTCACAAAAGGAGCACTAATTGCGCAACTCGCTAAAACATCCACAAATTGCAGTTTTTAGTTCAAGTTGATTTAGAGTTCTAGCTCATTCAGCAAAGACTTAGTTACACATGTGAAAGCATGATAATTCTAGTAAGTCAAAGAACTAGACATGGCATTGAGCAAGAATTGAAATACTAAAGCTCCAAAGGGTAATAAGCAAAGCTTCATCAATTTTAAAAGATAAGTAGAAAAGCTTATATTACAATGCATCTTTTTGGATTTTTCATATGAATGCAATATGATACAATGAGATGCATGAAAAGCTCAAAAAGGCTAAAAAGATCAAAAGGATCAAAAAGTTCAAAAGAAGATCAATAAAAGATCAGATGAACAAGAAAAGATCCAACTCCCCCTCAAACCAACCCATAGGGATAAATTACCCCTAACTCACTCCTCAAGGTGGCAAACCTTGTTGGGTCTAAAGGCTTGGTGAGGATATCGGCCAACTGAGCCTCGGACTCCACAAAATACAGCACAATATCACCCTTCTCAACATGGTCTCTAAGGAAGTGATAGCGAATGTCTATGTGCTTGGTCCTAGAGTGTTGCATTGGGTTCTTAGCAATGTTAATGACAGAAGTGTTATCACAGAAAAGAGGAACACTAGCAAAATTTAACCCAAAGTCCTTAAGAGTGGACACTATCCACAAAATATGACTACAGCAACTAGCAACAGCTACATATTTTGCTTCAGCAGTGGATTGTGCCACAGAAGACTACTTCCTAGAAGACCAAGAGACAAGAGAAGTACCTAAGAAATGACATGTGCCAAAGGTACTCTTCCTATCTATCTGACAGCCCACAAAATCAAAATCAGAAAACCCCCGAATGGACAACGAAGAAGAGCAGGAATACCAAATGCCATACTGGAGGGTAGAGTGTAAATACCTGAAGATGCGCTTAACAACTTGGCGATATGAAGTCCTCAGAGACGCCTGAAACCTCGCAAAGAGGTAGACCGCGAAGTGGATGTCTGGTCTTGAGGCCGTCAAGTACAGAAGAGAGCCGATCATGCTGCGGTACTCGCGTTGATCCATGGCTTCTCCTTCCTCATCTGGATCCAAAGCAGTCGAAGTCGCCATGGGAGTGGCGATAAACTGCGATCACCATCTCGAAGCACATGAGTAGATCCTTGGTGTACTTCGTTTGATGGATGAAGATCCCTTCCTTGCATTGCTTGATTTGAAGCCCTAAAAAGTAGTTGAGCTCACCCATCATACTCATCTCAAATTCCCTAGACATAGTCTTAGAAAAACTGGAAACAAGAGCATGAGAGGAACCACCAAAGATAATATCATCAACGTAAATATAAACAAGTAGGAAGTCATTGCCATGCCTAAGAATGAAAATAGTCTTATCTACTTTTCCCATTTCAAAATCATTCTTAAGCAAGAAGGTCTTAAGTCTATCATACCAGGCTCTAGGGGCTTGTTTAAGACCATACAAGGCTTTGGATAGCTTGTAAACACAATTTGGGTGCTTGGGATTCTCAAAGCCAGGGGGTTGCCTAACATACACTTTCTCCTCTATAAAACCATTTAGAAAGGTACTCTTAACATCCATTTGATGCAACCTAAAACCTTTAGATGCAGCAAATGCAAGCAGAATACGAATAGCTTCTAGTCTAGCAACAGGAGCGAAGATCTCATCAAAATCTAACCCCTCAACTTGGCTAAAGCCCTGAGCTACCAACCTAGCCTTGTTTCTAACCACAGAACCATCCTCATTTTGTTTATTTTTGAACACCCAACGGGTTCCTATTACATTATGACCACTAGGAGGTTCTACAAGGTTCCAAACTTTATTTCTTTCAAAATTCTCAAACTCCTCATGCATGGCATTGACCCAGCTAGAATCAGATAAAGCATGTGATATATTGCGGGGTTCAAAAGAAGCTACAAATGTCGAATGAGAGAAGAGACTCGGATCATGATACCTGGAGCGAGTAACTCGCTCATGAAGATTACCAATCATTTGATCCGGAGGGTGCTGCTTCTGAATGTGCAGTGGAGCGCCTAGGGGAGCTAGCATCTCCTCAACCTTCGCAGGTACTGCTGATGAAGAACATGCAGCAGGAGCCTCAATTGGAGGTGAAGCAGTTGTCATAGGTTATGGTGCTTGGACAAGAGCATCAGCAACAGGTGGAGGAGTAGTATCGAAATCATCCTCTTCTTCCTCAACAAAAATACTCTCTGTCACCTGTAAGTCACCTGAAACATCAGATCTAGCTTCAGGACTAGTCTCATCAAAAGTGATATTGCATGTCTCCTGGACAATGTTAGTTTCAATATTGAAAACCCGAAAACCCCTCGAATGAGCAGGATAACCCAGAAATAAACCATCACAGGTCCTTGATTCAAATTTATCTAGGTTTCCTGTCTTGAGAATAAAACACTTTGATCCAAAGACTCGAAAGTGAGAGACAGAGGGTTTTCTACCAAAACGAAGCTCATAAGAAGTCTTGCCCAAAGACGGTCACAAGAAGACACGATTTGAAATATGGTAAGCTGTAGCAATAGCTTCAGCCCAAAACCTCCTCGGTGTGCTATACTCATCTAGCATTGTCCTAGCCATCTCGACTAAGGTTCTATTCTTCCTTTCCACAACGCTATTTTGTTGAGGGACGTGTGGAGAAGAGAAATGAAGCTCAATGCCACGCTCAGCACAAAAAGAGGCAAAAGAAGCATTCTTGAACTCTATGTCATTGTCACTGCGGATCGCTCTCAAAGCACCAGAAAGTTCAGAAGCCAAACGAAGAACAAGATCATGATAATGATCAAAAGCCTCATCCTTCGAAGCAAGAAAGAACACCCAAGAGTATCTCGAAAAATCATCGACTATGACAAGGATATACCATTTGCCACCGACTGACCGAACCCTAGTAGGACCAACAGTATCCATATAAAGCAACTGTCCTAGTCCGTCAGTCATGACCATAGTCAATGAGGGGTGTGAGGCGGCAACTTGCTTGCCATGCCTACAGGCGCTTATCTGACATCCTTGATGACTTTGAGTTTAGGCAAACCTCTCATGATATCAAGGCCGCTAACTCGTGTCAGATGATCAAAACCAATATGCCCCAAACGTCGGTGCCAAAGCCAGACATCAGAAGAAGATGCAATTAAACACTTAAGAGATCCGGCAAGAGATTCAGGAAAAATCAGCTCCAAAGATTCTACCAACTCTAGAAATCCCAAAAACAAGCTCACCGGCAGAATCAAGCACACGACAGGTATTTTTCTTAAAACGAGTTTCATAGCCATCATCAAGAAGTCACAAAGCAAAAGCAAGTTGTACCTTAGCTTGTCCACAAGGGCGGCGTCCTTCAAGATGAATCATCATTCACCTTGATTGATCATGTTCCTTCAATTAAGCCCTTGTGTATCATCTCCAAAGGTGATGAAGTCATCACCGTCGACAGCGTGAAGGAAGTGAACCATCTTGAGTCTCCGTCATGTGGTGTGAACAAAATGAGTCGACGAGCCACGTGTTCTTCCTCCTTCATGCGGTGATCACGAAAATCAAGGCACAAAAGAATGATGTGTCTCAATCTTTGGGGTTAGTTAAAAGTAACTTGGGAACCCAAGATCTTGAGACACACATCTGCGAGTAGTATGCAAAGCAGAAGTGCTATCCTTGATTTTATTAGGAGTTCTATTGTGAGCAATGGTTACTTTAACATGAGAAGCATCTTGTCTAGGAACATGATGAGCATATGAAACAAATCCTAGTCCAGGTTTCTTATTTTCTAAGTGACCATGTCTCATAAAAGCTCTAGGTTGATGAGATGAAATTCTTGCAATATTTCTCCTAGCATTTTTCAACCTACGCCAACAGAACTCTACCAAATGTCCACTCTTCTTGCAATAGGTGCAATGGTATTTGGTACCACTAGGAGAAGCACCTTTTGACTCAAAAGAAGGTTGGGCAAAACCTGCAGATTTGAAGATTGTCTTTGCAGGTTGGGTTGTGAATTCAACTAAGCCATTTTCCAAGACCTGAATGACATTAGTCTTGGATTTATCCTGGGCAGAGTTGTATCCTAACCCTTGCTTCTTATAAGGAGTTTTCGATGTGTCCAGAATCATATTTAATTGTTTCTTACCTTTAGAGAATTTCTCTAGTGTGTCCTTAAGGTTAGCATTTTCTTTTCCAAAGTTAACACATGATTCACAATTATTGGCCTTAATGGCTCTAGCATGTTTCTCCTTAAGAAAAGCAACTTCAAGCTTATAGGCTACACATGAGGCACAAGGTGTAGACTCAATTGTGTCCTTAAGCTTGGCATATTTAGCTCTAACTGCTTCTAGAATGTCTTTAACTTCATGTTCACGTTCTAAGAAAAAAGAGCAAAAGCTAGATTTAACATTACCAGAGACATCCAACTTACTAGACTCTAAGCATTTTTCACAGGGAGCAGATTTAACCTCAATTAGCTCAGTCCTAGCATTTTCAAGTTGGTGCAAAGCAATATCATGAGCAGATTGCAATTTGGACAGTTCAGAATGTAAAGCATGGCAGGATGAACATTCATCATCATCAAGTGCCTTAGCATTTGTAAGTTCTAATGTCAAATTATCTACTTGTGATTCTAAATCCTTGTTCCTAGTCATGGTAAACTCTAAGGCCTTATCCTGACTCATGAGTTGCTCAAACATGTCGTCACATCTAGCAGAAAGAACATCATAGGAAGGAGGTACCTCATCATTGTCATTGATGTCAACGATGTCGGCCATGAAGCACATGCCAGTGAAGTCCTTGGCCTTCCCTTTCTTGTCTTGAGGGAGCTCCTCCTCCTTGTCCTCCTCACTCCTGGAGTCCACATCGCTCATGGATTGCTCTCCAAAAGCGGCAAGGACCCGGTGAGCGGCCTTCATGAGCTTGGCAGCATTGTACTTGGGCTTGTTCCCTTGAGACTTCTTCCAAGCTGGCTTTTCCTCCTTGTGGTTGCTCTTACCTTTCAGCTTAGGGCAATTTGCCCGAATATGATAAAGCTCTCCATACTCATAGCACGTTACAAGGCCACCTCTCTTCTTATTTCTAATGTTGTTATATGCCCGTGTGACTTTCTTGACTAAAAGAGCTAAATCAGCCTCAGGAAGACTCTCAAACTCTTCTCCTTGAATAGCAGATAAACACGCAAGAGAAAAACCAGAAGAAGATTCAGAAGAACCATCAGGAGTCCCTTTGAGAGGATCAGCCACCAAAGCCATGTTATCCTTCTTAGGAGGACTACCTCTCTTAATCTCATGAGTTTTGAGCTTGCTATAAAGCAGCTCCAAAGTGAGACTAGAGAAATCGACGTTCTCCTCAATAGCAGTAGCCTTTATCTCCCACTCCTTGGTGTTGATTGCAACCAAGAGGTGGGTGGTATTCTCAGATTGAGAGTACTCAATGTCAACAGCTCTCATCTGATTGATCACCTTGTTAAAGCGAGTAAAACGTCATTGATGCTCTCACCAGGATGCATCTCAAATTTGTTATACTCTCGCTTGTAGACCGTCTGGCGCACTTGCTTGATTTGAGACGATCCCTCATGTAAGTTTCGAGGGTGTGCCAAATCTCATGTGCGGTCACAAGGTTGCAAATCCTATCGTACTCCTGCCTACCAAGCCCAGCTTATAGAAGGTTCTTTGCCTTACTGTTGTTAGCCAAGAGGGTTCTTTGGCCGTGAAGCAACCGAACAAAAGAAGGGCTCGAACAACCTCCCATATAGCTTATCCTTCGCTCTCAAGTAAGACTCGCATGCGATTCTTCCAATAGGCATAGTCGAGCCCATCAAAGACATGCGACTTGGTCGAGTACTTATCCATCGCCAAGTTCAGTGACTGGTTAAGATCAAGATTAAACTAACCAGGCTCTAATACCACTTGTTGGACCGAAAAGGCAACTAGAGGGGGGTGAATAGGAGCACGCTCACTTTTTCACAAAGAATGGATTCAACACCAATTTGACTCCAGTAGCTATGGAAGCTATGAAGATCAATCTACAAGTATAGTGGAAGACTTGTATTGAATGCAAACCAAAATACACAAAGCAAAAGACCAGCACAAAAAGCTCAAACCCTCAGGGCGGTCAGACAGGCGTGTATTGCGCGGTCGGACCGACGGGTGGTCTGACCGGCGGCAAAATCACGATCTGACCACTAGGCGGTCTGACCGGTGTTGTAAAATCGGTCTAACGGACTGACTGAAACAGTGAAAACAAATTCAAAAAATCAAACTCAAATCGGTCTAACTTTTGATCTATGCGGCCAAACTCCACAAAACTTGAGACACACCTTCTAAAAGATATTAGGAACCTATTCCAATCAAAGATCGCATAGATCCATGCCAAAGTTCCTATCTTTTTCAGATTGAACGAAGTGTGCTCCAAAACCGAGCCAAAAATGAAATATGATCTAAAGACTTGCTCGTGGGTGATTGATGATCAAGATGATCCTAGATGGGTTCCCACATGTCACAGAAAGTTAGATCAAGGCAAGAAACCAAGCAAAAACTCGCGGATCAAAGAAAGACACAAAATCTCCAAATAGAGAGAAAGAAAGCAAATAGACTCATCTTTGAGAGAACTTTCTTTGGATTGATTTGATATGGTATTGGTTTACAACCACTCTATCAATAAAGGACAAAGACTCAATACATGAGCACAAAATCAAATCCAACTCTCTAGAACCCTAACCTCCACTAATCCTCTCTCTAAGCAAACTAGGTTTCAAAACAATGAAAGGGTTGAAGGGGGTGCAGCCACTCTCTCCTCTATTTATAGTGGAGGCTTAGACCTTCTAGAAGCATTAACCCTAATGGGCTCCCGTTAAGGCCTACACACAAATGGGTCACATACGCACACATTTTAAAGCGTCGTCTTCATCTCCTCTTGACCTAATCCGCTTCATCATGCGCCGTCTTGCGCCGCCGGTTGGCAAAAGATCACCAAGGCGGTATTTGGTAAAATTACCAAAATACCCCTTATCGATCTTTTTGCAAAGACCGAGTCTCATCTTCGTGAAGCACTTCCATGCTTTGCCACGTGTAGGTTGATCCAACGGCTCTCATCATGTCGGCAAGTCTCTCCCATCGGGCTCCCACCAAAACCACCATGGCACTTGCACTGACCCCGCGCAGCTTGATCCAACCCGTCGCACCGAACTGCCCATTCGGTCACCTTTGTCCCTCTTGCGCCATGGTTGACTCCATTGACTTTACCCGGCATACCCGATCGTTCTGGACCTCAGCTCTCCAAGCTTAGTCCTGATCATGCTCGCTGTTGACCGTCATTGACCTCCAAGAAACCTGCACAACAATAGACAATATATTTATGTTACTCGCAAGTATACCCCTTACTGTTCATAAGGGAGAGGCTTAATCATGTGGTCGTAAGTCTTACAGCGACCACCCCCTGGTCGTAAGTCTTTCTACAACCAGTCTCTAGTCGTAAGCTTTTCTATGACCTACCCTTGGTTGTGAGCCTTCTTTACGAGCACCATGTGGTTGTAAACCCCTCTACAACCTGATCGGTCACGACTACCCCATAATCGATGGAGTCTACAGATATATAGGACCAGTCGGTTAAGGAGTCTTGTACACCATGTTTAACACATGAGTTAGTTGATATACGTTGTTATTATCTAGAATAATTGCACGTATTACCTCATCTCGACAATA
This sequence comes from Phyllostachys edulis, assembly GCA_036346405.1. NCBI lineage: Eukaryota > Viridiplantae > Streptophyta > Magnoliopsida > Poales > Poaceae > Phyllostachys > Phyllostachys edulis. The sequence goes on along the minus strand of CM070546.1, from coordinate 45,867,128 downwards.
GCGCTTTGGCGATGTGGGGGTGTTACTTCTCTAACAGCAACCTCCATCAAACGGTTCATCATTTGAAACGTTGGGACGTCTCTTGGCTTGGAAGAACTGTCACCTTTTCATACGCTATATAAAGGCTGAAGTCGGTAGGTAGGAGGATAATGAAGCGATCGAGAGGAGCAATCTGGAGCACAAGACGTTAAGCTTTAGTTTTCCTCTTGATTATAAACAGCACACTCAATACAGTACAACAGGAGTATGGTTGTTATTCTCTCCGGAGAAGGCCTGAACCTGTATAAATCCCTGTGTCATTCTCTGCATGTTTTAAATCTAGGTGACCCCCCAAACATTCATTCATTCGTAAGATCGATAGTAAAACATCGACAAGTATATTTTGAATTGTTTATTCAGAGAGTGTGGCCACTAGTTCCTTACCGCAGTCTCGCTATCCGACTCTAAGGAGATAAAGAGGCAAGTGCATGGTAGAATAGTGATCGATGACTTGTATTCCTTACTATTCATTACCATTATGATGTTTATGCTATTACTTTGTTTAATTACAAGTCTTGTGGATGGTTATGGTATCAATCGTGTTGATGAAATCATGAATGGTGGATAATAGAATAATTGATGAACTTAAGTTGAATTATGCATCATGTGCGTCATTGCATAAAAGAGAGGGTGATTATGATGATCACGTATCTACCTCGTTGGTAGAGACTCCACGGGAGTGGAGATGTCCCTGATCCTTTGATGATGGACTTGATGAAAGGGTGAACACTGTCGCAGGTGTTCACTCATGCTATACCGATATAAGCGATGAAATGAGTGTATAAGGATGTAGTGTGGAGATACTTTGCATTAAATGAAAAGTGATTTTGATATTTGAGTATGAGTATAAAGAGAAGTAAATAATTGATGTTGATGGTGATATTGATTATGGTTGATAAATAATTATTCATTGTTTTATTATTGTGCTTGCTGAGTTGTGGACACATTCTTGCTCTACTATTGTTTTAGGTGACCATTGGTGTCATTTCACTTGGGAAGAGATAGCACACTTGGAACAGCTGCATACATCTCAAATACTTTATTCATTTGTCATGAGAAAACTTTATTATAGTGTGATAGTTTATCCTTTAGGTCATGATAGGCATTGAATAACTCTAGATGATTGGTTAGAATTTATTTATTCATTCAATAGACTTTATTTGACTGGTTTTGCTTAATTCTTGGACTATTATTCTGTCATGCTATCTAGAGATTAAATAACTATGCTTGACGTGTCGTTATTTATGTTTTATTGTGACCCGTGGATGGGTTTTATTATTGAATTGCTTGTTGTAATTTATGGTTAGTTGTTGAAATTAATAGTTAGTATAGTTTAGTGGCATTCCGGGTTCAATGTTGGGCCGGGCTGTTACAAATACTATAGTTTCAATATTTGCATATCAGAAGGCGGGTTTATAGGTTTGTCCTATAAACTTATTCATTACATCCTTTACATAAAAGTAAAACAAGATTAAAAACTTACAACAACAATATGATGTGTTTTCTATTTATGGGGAGCAGCATGCAGGATTAATTCTATCTGCATTTTTTTTAAATGTGGGCTAAAAAGTATAGAAGCATGCAAGTGCGAAGCTATCTTAATACTTATGGATCATAGACTATTTAGAGAGAAAAATGTTGAGATACGGGTAGGCTACGATAGCAACAATTCAAAATTTCTACCACGTAAACCAGAAGCCAAGCAAGAAGATGATCACGGATCGTTACCACTAGACGCGCAGAACAGCGGAAGAAGTGTCGGAGTAGCCTGGTCCGACGAAGAGCGCGTCGATGTACTGATCGTAGTCGATCGTCCAGCGTCCAGCACGTTGATGCAGTGGTCGTAGTCGATCGTCCAGCGTCCTCGTGAGTTGATCGTCTCCTCCAGCACCTCTGCAGTTCCTTGCGAAGATCGCGGATCGTCCTTAAGCGCAACAACGTACAAGCGCCTCTATGGTATCCACACGTCCAGGGAAGGAACAACCGTACGCCGGTGTGCTAGCACCAAATCGCCTGGCAAGGCTCTCAAGAAGATGGCGGCTAGGGTTTGATAGGGCAACTCGTGTCAACTCCCTTTTTCCCAACAGCCTCATGCATCTCCTTATATAGTGCCCCGTGACGGATCCTATCCAAACACGTTTATGAATCGTATTCGTACTGGTTTGTTCCAACCCGTTAAGTGTGTGACCCGTTAGGTTCATGTGTAGTTCGGTTGTGACTCGGAAACCCTTTCCGCCACGAGTAAATGGCGGTTCCTAGCGAGACATAACGATTCCGAATACACACAAATTATATGGGACGAACCTTAATGCAATATGATCTACGACCAGGTCCTCATCACTTACGACCAGGTCCTATCTCTATACGACCAGTTCGTATTCGATCACGACCAACTCGTAACTCCTTACGACTTGGTTTCGACCACTCTGTGATTACGTTCGATCAATCTACGACTTGCTTGTATCTCCATCTGACCGGTCCGTGGGTCGAACTAAGCATTTACTCATGTATTCTCCCTTTGCCTCACGATATCTGGTTGAACTCCAGGTGAGATGTTGTGTCATCCATGGACTGTTCAATGCTTTCTCGATCGAGTATCGGATAACCTCATGTGGTCGAACTCTTCGACCACCAGTGGCATGGCCATGCACTTTCTTTATCCGACCACTTGAGGGCCCGAGATATCTCTCTGTTATGTTAGGAGGGCAAATCCATATCCGACCATCACATCCCTCTGTATGTTTCATAGCATACCCAAAGCTACCTTTATAACCACCCGATTCTGACGGCGTTTGGCAACCCCTAAGAGTGCTATTACACATGTAGGAAACCATCTTGATCTCGGGTCTAAGGATTATACATCATCATTGCTTGAGACCAACTAACGACACATAGAATCATAACAATCTCAATAGTGTCTCAAGGTGGGTCTTATCCAACACCATGTTCTCTAACACGTGTCCACATTATTGATTTGATATCCCTATATCCATGACCGTGAAACGTGGTCATCAATCAATACATGTGTTTGGTCGTAGAGTCACTAGTGTTCCAACCAGTGACTTTCGACTAGGGATATTTTAGAATGACATCATCATAAGTTAAAAAGAGCTTCACCAACAAGTCACATACTCGTTAATCTTCATGACCGATGATTCATTCAAGGAACAAGATAACATATTATCAAATATTGTGAACATAATGAAGTATAATCATCTCTATGATTGCCTCTAGGGCATATTTCCAACAAAAAAAACCATTTGTTACATGATTGCATCTGCTTGGAGCAGGCAAGCGAGAAGGGGAACTTGTCGAACCATTGGAAACCTCGAGACACCTGGGTCAGAAAATAGCATATGGGTCAAACCGATGAATGACTGTGGGTTGCCTTCCCAGGCAAAATTCTTTTTATTATTTGATCTTTTTAAAAAAGTTATTTTAAAGATAATCCCTTCATAACTTTATTTTCAATTCTGACCTCTTTGATCACGCCATAACCCATGACGTGATCAAATTGTATTGTCACGCCACCGATCGCGGCATGACCAAACTGTGCTGTCACGTCACTCTTCTTGGCATGACAGGATTTAGTCTAAAAACAGACACGTCCAAAGGGGTTGGTGGTATGATAGCACAGTTTGATCATACCGTAGTCGGTAGTGTAACAACACAGTTTAGTCACGCCACGGGTTATAGCGTGACCAAAAGGGTCAGAATTGAAAATAAAGTTAAAAAGGGTCTATATTTAAAATAATTTCTAAAAATGAATTAAATTTTTTTAAAAAAAAAGACTCCTAAGCATCGTGGCTCACTGTCAGGCCAGCCTAACCTGACCCACATCAACTCTCGTCTCTCGTGGCATCTCTAGGGCCCTTTATTTATCTCATAGTCTTACGGGTTATTTCGTGGGTGTCCTAAGTAAGGTGATTAATAAAAGATACTAGAAGAGACCAGCGCCAATTAACACGGACGGCGGATAAGAAATAATCTAATGACGCTGCAATTTGAGTATAATAGATGCTATCCGGTGCTAAAACCATGAGCTACTGACCGCTAATATATTCAAAGAGTATGGTGTATTGTTGGCGTTTGTTGTCTGGTGTTAATCCGATAATATTAGGCAATATGGTAAAACCTAAAGGCACATAACCAATCCAGATGCATTTGATCGACGAAACCGTATGTTCTTCTGTTCCTGGACCATATCTGGCTTCCGATCTTTCCATCTTCTTCACTTGCCATATTGGTTTTGGAACACCTAGTCGAAGACGTGGACGTGGACCATCTGGACTTGGTCATTGACCACCTGGTCGTGGTCGTAGACCAACTAGAGGTGATCGTAAGACACATGGTGGTGGTCGTAGGCCAACTGGGGGTGGTCATAGACCAACTGGTCGTGGACCCTATGGTTAACCGCTTCCTAGGAAGGTCCTAGAGGGAGGTCCTGGGGTTTCTGGAGGGAGGTCCTGAAGACCTCTGGGGTGGTCCTAAAAGACCTCTAGGGTGGTCCGGAAGACCTCCTCAGGGATTACCTAGAAGTGGTCGTGGACCTCCTAAAGGTGGTCGTAATACACATGGTCGTGGTCATAGACCAACTGGGGGTAGTCGTAGACCAACTGGTTGTGGACCCTGTAGATAACCGCTTCCTAGGAAGGTCTTGGAGGGAGGTCCTGGGGAGGTCCCGAGGAGGTCCTAGGGAGGTCCTGGGAGGTCCTGGAGGGAGGTGCCGGGGTGGTCCTGGAAGACCTCTGTGGATATCATTAGGATATGCTCATGATCTTAGGATGATGAAACAATTGGCAATGGCTTTGATGGTTTGAAGTTTCACGCGTTTTCGGCAAAGTTTCAGATCTGTCAGGTCAGCGGCGGTCTGACTGGCTTTTGTGCTGAATGTTGATATAAGTGGTAAATTGATTTTGGGATAGGTCATATCCATATTTGTTATTGCATATGTGTTGCATATTGCATGTTTTGGCTAACGTGGGTCAAGTTGTGAAGAACTTATTCTCGGATTCGTGTTTGCTTGTCTATTGCTGTGCAGGTGGCTTGAAGGTCAATGACGGTCAACGGCGAGGAGGATCGGGACTAAGCTTGGAGAGCCGAGGTCCGAAACGATCATGGATGCCGGTGAGGTCAAGTGACTCAAGCGTGGCCTTGAAATGGACAAGGATGACCGAACAGGCGGTTGGTCGATTGGTTGGATCAAGCGGCGGAGTCGTTACAAGTGCTCGGGTGCGGTGAGATCCGGACGGGAGAGACTTGACGACATGGAGCCGTTGATCAACCTACACGTGGCGGAGCAGGCGATTGCTTCGATTGGATGGACCCGGTCTTTTGGAAAAGATCGAGAAGGGGTATTTTGGTAATTTTATCAAATACCATCTTGGTGACCTTTTGGCTAAACCACAGCGCGGGACGGCGCAAAGGAAGTGGTTTAAGTCAAGAGAATTGAAGACGGTGTTTTAATATGCGTGCGTGTGTGTTCCATTAATGTTGGGCCTTAACGGAAGCCCATTAGGTTTAGCTTTAATTCTAAAAGGGTTTTAGGGTTAAGAGGTGTCATATAAAAGGAATAGAAGATGTGATATTCTGGTGGGGCGCTTTTGGAGTTGGAGGGTTGAGGCGCCTGTGCTGCCGCTGGAGGATTGGCGTGCCTGTAGAGCTGCCTTGGAAAAATCTGGTAAAAAGCGAGAGCCGGCGACGGCTTGTATCTCGGTAAAAATAGCAGAGTCCATGGCAGCGGCCTCTGTGCTACCCTAAAAAAAATTAGTGGCATGCCTGTGAGAAAAGCAGAGATGCGGTCGTGCCCGTAGATTGAGGATCTGGCGTTTTACTGTTTCAAGATATTTTTTATTCGATAACATCTGGCGATCTGCTGTTTTAGCATTCTTTATTGCTTTGCCTGATCTTTGATGCGACGCCTGTGCTTGGTAGAATCAGGAGCCCTCAAGGCAGGTGCTGTTCTTGCATTAAGTCTTGATTTTTATTGCTTGACTGCTCTGGCCCCTGAAAAATCGCAATACCGCTAGTTCATGAGAAAGCAGATGCACTAAGCGGCCTCATCTCTTGTCCGTGATAAATTGGTTTCCGTGGCGCCCCAAATTTGTCGCTGGTAGAGCTCCTGGCGGCGCGCTGTTGAGTGCCCGCAAATCCGGATCTGGGCGGCGGCCTCGGCGCTAGGCAGAAAAGTGGCGCTCATTGAAAATCAGTTTGGCGGCGCGTCCCGTGAAAAAGATGAGCGCTAGGCGGCTTGTAGCATTCTCGGTAGACTGAAGAATCTTTGTGTTGGTTAATAGATTACAGTCTTTTGGCTTTTGCGTGTAATCTCGATCTGAATTGAATATTTTTTTTGAGCTGCCATCTCGTGTGGATTAGTTTATTCCTTGAGCTGCTTTTACTGTTGGGCAGAGTATTGATGCGACTGAGTTCGGTTTGATGCTGTGCTTGGTTTCATGTGGTTTGCTGCGGCAGTATTGATTCCCGTTTTGATTTGAGTTTTTTTTTATTGCTAAGTGGCAGCAACCTGATGGATTAGTTTTTTGTGTACCTGCTCTGATCGGTTTGAGTTGATTCATCTTGTTGATTTGTTGCCGTTTCTCATGCGTCTCGGCTCCTTGGTTGGTGCGGGAATTGTGAGCCTGTAGCGCCCATGTTGTGGCGGCTTGCTGCGCTTGGCTAGAGCATCCCGTCCGCAAATCCTAGAGCCCCTGGCGGCAGCGGCTGTAAGTTATGAGCGAGGCAATCGAGCTTCGGCGGCATTTGTTTTCTTGATTTTTTAGTCAAGTTTGTGCGCAAGTCTTATCTCTGTCGATTTACTGCATTTGTGTCTCCACATCAAACATGAGGCAGAGGAATCTAGATTCAAGCAGTTTGCTTTTGGATTTGTGGCTGCTTAATCAAGGTTTTGAAGATTTGTTTATTTCCATTTCATTTGGCTGTCTCCATTGATGCGAGTGAGGAGTGTGTTTAATTCCTCATGTACTAGTGGCTGAAACTAGGTGATTAGTTTATTGCATCGTTAGCTGTGTGTGTCTGACGCAAGCAGCTTGTTGTTTTTGGTCTTTTGCTTGGGTTTGATCGGATTCAACATAGGTCATCATTGTGCTCAGATCTGAGATCTTCATAGCTTTTATAGCTATTGGAGTGAAAGTAGTGTTGAGTTCCATCGAGGTGAAAATAAGAAAGCGTCTATTCACCCCCTCTAGTCGCCTTTCAGGTCCTACAACCTCCGGGGTGGTTTTGAAGACCTCCTCGGGGATTACCTAGAAGTGGTTGTGGACCTCCTAGGGGTGGTCAACTGGAGGTGGTCGTAAGACACATGGTCGTGGTCGTAGACCAACTGGGGGTGGTCGTAGACCAACTAGTCGTGGACCCTGTGGATAACCGCTTCCTAAGAAGGTCCTGGAGGGAGGTCCTGGGGAGGTCCTAGAGGGAGGTCCTGAAGACCTCGGGAATTACCTAGAAGTGGTCGTGGACCTCCTAGGGGTAGTCAACTGGGGGTGGTCGTAAGACACATGGTCGTGGTCATAAACCAACTGGTCGTGGACCCTGTGGATAACCGCTTCCTAGGAAGGTCCTGAAGGGAGGTCCTAGGGAGGTCCCGAAGAGGTCCTGGGTGGTCCTAGAGGGTGGTCCTGAAGACATCCGGGGTGGTCCAGAAAACCTCCTCGGGGATTACCTAGAAGTGGTCATGGACTTCCTAGGAGTGGTCAACTGAAGGTGGTCGTAAGACACATAGTCATGGTCGTAGACCAACTAGTCGTGGACCCTGTGGACAACCGCTTCCTCAGAAGGTCCTAGAGGGAGGTCCTGAAGACCTCTGGAGTGATCCTGGAAGACCTTTAGGGTGATCCTGGAAGACCTCCGGGGTGGTCCTAAAGACCTCCTCGGGGATTACCTGGAAGTGGTCGTGGACCTCCTGGGGGTGGTCGTAAGACACATGGTCATGGTCGTAGACCAACTGGTCATGGACCCTGTGGATAACTGCTTCCTAGGAAGGTCCTAGAGGGAGGTCCTGGGGCAGTCCCAAAGAGGTCCTAGGGAGGTCCTGGAGGGATGTTCTGAAGACCTCCGGGGTGGTCCTGGAAGACCTCCGGGGTGATCCTAAAGACCTCCTTAGGGATTACCCTGGAAGTGGTCATGGACCGCATGGGGTGGTCAACTGGGGGTGGTCGTAAGACACATGGTCGTGGTCGTAGACCAACTGGTCGTGGACCCTATGGATAAGCGCTTCCTAGGAAGGTCCTGCAGGGAGGTCCTGAAGACCTCCGGGGTGGTCCTGGAAGACCTCCGGGGTGGTCCTGAAGACCTCCTCGGGGATTACCTGAAAGTGGTCGTGGACCTCCTAGGGGTGGTCGTAAGACACATGGTCGTGGTCGTAGACACCCTGGTCGTGGACCCTATGGATAACCACTTCCTAGGACCGGTATCTATTCCTTAACCCATAACTTTTCAACTCCCTTTATAATGGGCGATGCCCTGGCCTTATATTGGCACCAAAGGGTACGGCCAAACACGCACACGCACGACCTGAGGCCGAATAAACTAACAAACGTGATCTACCTGGACTCTATCCCTAGAAAACAAACTAAATATCCAAAATGGACTCATACTTTCCTAATAAACTAATTTGAATTGGTATGGAACCAATCCGAATGCATCTGATCGACGAAACCGTATGTTCTTCTGTTCTTGGACCATCTCTGGCTTCCGATCTTTCCATCTTCTTCACTTGCCATATTGGTTTTGGAACACCTGGTCAAAGACGTGGACATGGACCATCTGGACTTGGTCGTAGACCACCTAGTCGTGGTCGTAGACCAACTGGGGGTGGTCGTAAGATACATGGTCGTAGTCGTAGACTAACTGGGCGTGGACCTTGTGGATAACCGCTTCCTAGGACCTCCTCTGTGGGGAGAGGTCCTAGGGAGATCCTAACGAGGTCTTGGAGAGGTCCTGGAGGAAGGTCCTAAGGAGGTCCTTGAGGAGGTCTTGGGGAGATCCTAGGGAGGTCCTGCAGGGAGGTCCTAGGGAGGTCCCGAGGAGGTCCTGGAGGGAGGTCTTGAAGACCTCTGGGGTGGTCCTGGAGGCTTGGTTGGCCTATGTATGTGACGTAAGAAATATGAGTTAACTGGATAAGAATGCAATAGTAGCAAATAGCTAAAGTGTATTTTATCTGAGACTATAAGAGGGATGACAGCAGCACCTTTGAATGCTTTTGGTAGAGTTCCTACAAAAATCGCAACCACAGGTTATTTAGCACCAATCTTCTGTACTATATGACCATCAAATCTTGTAGTGCATTCACCCCACATATCCAGTATGTTTTCGCTATCACTGAATTTGAAAGAAGAGTAAGATTCTGTATTCTGGAAAGATTGGGCTGATTCCAGGTCAATGTTTAAGAAACATTGTAATGCGCTTACCAGTGTCAAAGAGCTGAAAATTTCAGTAAACACAATATTTTTAGTACGGTTACGCGCTGCACCAGTAGGGCTCATAATAGGGAAGTATCCATCTCCTGCGATCTCAAACATGTTAGCATATCATGAGAGTCGGCAAAAAAGAAAAATCGCAAGAAATAGGCATGACGTCTGGCAAGACATACTTCTTCTCTTGCACGCAAGAGCCACCCTTTCTCTGTCCGCGCCATCATCTTAATACCAGGCCACGGAAAAAAAACGTTTAAATAGCAAGCTTAGTAAAACGAACTAATATATGACAGATCAAAGGCAACAAAAGACTGTGTAGGCTAGTCGTCTAAACCTCAAATTGTTAATGCGCTATTCTAGGGCGACAACAAAGAGGTAAGAAATAGACACGAAAGAAAGTAAGATAACGAGTTACCTAAAGTAAGCTCCAATAGAAGTTGCACCCTAGACCGGGCAGCAAGCCGACGTGGCATACGATAATTCCGTGGCTGAGCAAGGCGGCGAGGCAGCGGAGGAAGCTCTCTGGGCTGGGGCGACCTGAGGCGGTGGACAGCAGGCAGAGCGCCAACAGAGCAGCGTGGGAAGAAGGGGCAGAAGCCGGAGGCATAGCGGCGCCTGCTCTAGACCGAGGGGACGAAAGAGGATTGAGGCTCTGAGGCAGCGGGCGAGAAGACAGATCGAAAGGGCGGCGAGGGAGGAAGAGGGGGGAAGCGGCGATGGATGTGGAGGGAGAGCAAGAGGACGCCCGAAGAGGATAGAGTCGAGGCGACGCACGATGGTTTGGGAGGAAGCCGCGCTGGAAGGCCTCCCCACCCCCGCGCGATCCCGAGCGTGAAGCGACGATCTGACGGGCAAGGTCCCCAGGGCGACGTGGACGCGTGAGGGCCGCGTGCTGCCACCAAGCGCACCGCCTCGGATCGGGCGCGCGCAAGACGCGGGCGCGCGATCGGATGGAGCCTGAATTCCTGTCGACGTAGAGCGCATGGGAGAGCTCCAATCCTAGTAGCCTTTAATGTTAGTAATGCACTCTCATCTCTCGTGGCATCTCTAGGGCCCCTTTTATTTATCTCAAAGTCTTAGGGGTTATTTCGTTGGTGTCCTAAGTAAGGTGTTTAATAAAAAAGATATACATGAAAATTCAAAAAATAAAAAGGTGTGCCTAAAGCCCTAAAAGGAACATGAAGTTTTGAATTTATTTTGGCCTGACTCGGCGCGGTGTGCGACAGTCTGAGGGCATATTGTTTGGTTAGAGAGATGTGCCTCGTAAAGTAACTTAAAAAATATGCTTTGAAGATAAATAGTACAAGCATCTTAAAATATTTTCATCATTTCCCCGAATAACAACCATCCATCCCTGTTCACATCCACCCTTCCATCATATCCGTCCCAGGCTTGAGCCCTGGTAAACAAGTGTTCGACATGTATTTCTGACATGCTTGTTGCTACTTAGCTGCTTTTGATTTGCGATGTGACAAAGCAATTAAGTCCGTTCAAAATCTTGTCAAACTTATACAAAAATCAGTTCTTGATTAATCTTAATATTGTCATAAAAATCAATTATTGGTTCCTCTTTATTGTAAACAACAACTAAACTAATTGTTGATCTGTTCTGGTCACTTATGTTTATTGAGTTCATGTGTTCTTGGATGTGAGGCACAGCCCAGATGAAGCTGTGCAGCCAGTGGCGGCGCGTGAGCAAAAAGTAAGGGAGGCCGACTATGGCAGTTAACAATTACTCCATTTGTTCAAGAATGTATGATGTTTTGAACATCGATGTCGGGACCAGATTTCTGAATCTGAGCCCTCTGTGTATTCTGAACTAGTCCCATGATTAGTAGATAGTTCACACAATGGTGACATCGATGAAATCATATCCAAATCATGAAATAGCTAAGAAATATGCTTAATATTATTAAAGAGAAGCGGAGGCCTTATGGTCAAAGTTTACAAGGTTTGCCACATAGGGCTTAACGATAAATGAATAAACTTGCAGCAGAAGAAAACAACTCGTGGTAGCCATTCTACATGTCCACAAGCAATCGAGTGGGAAGCGTATCCTAGTTCGCATGGTCTTCGGAGTACTCCTCCCTGGTTCTTTCTCAGCGACTGATCAACAAAGATTCATAGCCGTGAGTACATAAATTACTCAGCAAGTCGTAGGGAATGGTATGTAACTAGTATTCATACAAGGCTTGAACAAGGAATAGCTGTATGGTATTTTGCAGAAAGCAGTATTTATAGTAAATAGATTGAAAAGCATAATTTAAAAGATTAAATACATAAGTAAACAAGTACTTTAAAACAACTCGTGAACTACTCGTTCACTTCCTAACCATTCCACCAGAACTAACTACTCGAATCCCAACCAAACCACCATTCCAACACTTTTTAAGAAAATTCTACCCCTCGTGTGAAATTACCATGTATTATCCATAACCGGGGACACGACTATTCGAATAGTTTTTAACACTCTGTAGAGGTTGTACAGCTTGACCCACAAGACATAATCAACTTATAATGTCCATTTCACAAACTTTCGAAGGTGTGCAACTATGAGATTATCTCAAGACTTTTACAAAGCTCTGTTTTAACCCAGTTCTGCTCGCTAAGGTTTCATCATCGATCGGCCCCCTCTTGCGCCAAACATCAACCCAAACAGAACCAAATCAAAGCACTGCTAATTAATTAGCCAGATTCATCCCATACTGGACATGTGGTTGTACAGTATGGCCCAGATCAATGGCGCACAAAGTTAAGTCCTTAGTGACTACTCAGGTGAGGCAATCACATCCCAAATCCATCCCCTTTACTGCACGATCATTCGCTTGAGTATGAAACCATTTTTGTTCAACCCGGTCAAATGGCAATCCTTGCCATGGTACAACAAATTTTAATAACAGTGGCCACGCCACAATTCTATATTTCATTAAGTCCAATTTTAATGATTAATCATTGTGAAGGAACCCATCGTACAACTAAAGCATGACTAAGCATATATTATGTTTTCCCATGTTGGTAATAAAATATGTCCAACTAAAATTATCCACTTCTAGGGTTTCAAAGCAAACATGGCATTCACAAATTATCAAGGTGCCATACTATCGAATAGGTATTTAGCTACTCCTGAAAACAGTTGATATAAAATTAGCAATGCATTTTGATATAAAATTAGCAATGCATTTTGATATAAAATTAGCAATGCATTTTGATATTAAACAATATGATTTTGTAAAACTGGGTACAACAAGATCAAAGGTCTATGACTTGCCTTCGTCGAAGGTTCGTGATACCTCGACAAATTGATCCAAGCTGGCTTCGGAAACGCCGGATTCTATACGCACAAAGCGCAACAAATAAATAAAGATAAATCCAAATAAAATCCAAAAATTATAAAATTAGTATTGATGGAAATCTATTGAATTTAGATGAATTTAGGAACAAGAATCTACGGAATTGGAGTTCGTATGAAGGAGAACGAACATCTGGAAGTTTGATTTTCACAAGAAATGATGAAAATACTGAAAAGAAGGGAATATTCCCTAGAAGATGCTTTCTGATTTTTCAAGCAAAGTAATAGAATATGACATCGTGGGCCCACTTGGTAGAGAAAGAAAGAGAGAAAGAGAGAGATGAATGGGAGTGTGACTGGTGGGGTCCAAATGTCATTGAGCCAATGCATTTCTCAGAGAGCAACCACAGAGAACAAAACAGGGGAGGTCCCAGGCGGCTCAGGAATGGCGGAGGCGCCGGCGAGGGAGGCTACGGGGCAGTTGGCCAATGGAAAAAATGGGATCCCACGGGTGTGACAACCCCACAGGTGGCAGCAGCGGCACCAGAGAGGACCCAACGCGGCGGTGGTGCCAAGGAACGCAGCGGCACATAGGGCATGCGGTGGAAGCAGTGGTGCGGCGATGCCCTAGGAGAAAAAGCATGAGCATGAGCTACGCACGGGCACAGGGAAGGTTCAGGACCGAACGGGGAGGCTGGAGGTGGTCCGAGGAGGCACGGCAACTACGGCCGACGGAGGGGGAGAAGGGACGACCGCGGCACTTCTCGGCGACAAATCGACCGAAAGGAGATAGGAAAAAGGTGGAGGACGACCAGGAACACGTGGTGACACGATCAATTCGACAAAAAACTCACCGGCGAAGGAGATCGATCGCCGGAGTCAATTTCAACCAAGAAGAGGGAAACAGCAAAATTCCGGCGAAGAACTGCACAAAAGACGAAATTGATTGAGGGGAAAGACTCAAGGAATTTGGGAACACTATGTGATGCAGTTAAGACATCAAGAATGTCACCAGAGCGACGAGACACAAAACAGGGTTGGTGGCCAGCGCACGGGAAGATAGCTCATGCAACGACGGCAGCGCTCCAGAGACGAAGAAATATGGAGGGGTGTGAAGGGGTGAAGAGGGGTGCTGATGCTCCATTTATAAACGATGCCGAGGACTGAGCAGATGCAAGCGCGAGCAGGAGTCACGGCGGTAATTCGGCCGGCATTGACAGGCATTGATGGTGCAGACGACGCGGCATGACGCGCAGGTGAAACACACACACGGCACGAGCGACACGGGCGCAAGACACGAGCGGCGCAGGCAGGATGTGAGCACGGCGCGAGTGGTGCGACCAGATGCGGGTAGGATGTGCGCACGAGGGAGAAGCACACGGGCGGCACGCACGGCTCAGAGGGACAAGGGGCACATGGGCGGAGCGATCAAAGCAGAGGAGCGGCACCAGCGTGGGCGGCGACGACGCATGAACGGGACAACGCGATTGGCGGCACAAGGTGCGGGCACAGCGCGTAGCGCAATGATGGTAGCATAGACAACGGGTGCATGGGAGGCAGCCAGAGCAGAGGGGCGGCACCGACATGAGCGACGGTGACGCAGGCACAAGAGGGCGCTGACGGGGCAGAGGGGCGGCCAGATGCGGGCAGGGGCCAAGGGAAAAAGGGGCGGCCTGATGCGACATGAGGCAGAGGCAGGACGGCAGGGTCAAGCAGGCGACACGGCCTGGAGCTCGTGCTGGCGGCCAGGAACCAAAGCAGAGCAAGATAGAAAGGAAGAAGAGAAAGAAAGAAGAAAAAGAGGAAAAGAAAAGGGTTTTCGGCCCAAGAAATAAAAATGAAATGAAATTATGATATTTACATTTCGGAGAAAATACAAATAGAAATTTGAATTTTGAATTTTGGCTGAGGTTGAATTTGAGAGAAGAGATGAATTCAAATTGAGAATAAGAATTCAAAATTGGCCTAGAAAAGAATTGATTTTGGATCAAATATTTGAATTGAGAATTGAAATTTGGATTTTGATTTGGAGTTGAACTGAGGTTTGGGATTTGATTTGAATAATATTTATATAAGCAATAATTCCAAATTAAAAGCCGACACTTTGAAATAATTAATTTAAATTAAATTTTATAAGAAAGAAAAGAAATTTGGGGAAAACAAAAAGAAATTAGATAAACAAAAACTCCAAGAAATAACAAAAGAACTTGGAAAAACCAAGAAAATCCATAAAATCAAATAAACCCATTTTGAATTTAATTGAACTTTGATTTAATCATTTAAAATATTTTCATTTTCTCAAATTTCAATTTAAGCTTTAATTAGTTCAATAAAATTCAAATGATAATTTTAGTTTGAAATTTTCAAAAGACCCAAAAAATGGGATGTTACAATTGACACGGTGTCCAACATGCAATTTTGACGATTACTTTTTATATGAATATGTTTATAAAATTATTATATTAAAAAAATAATTCATGACTAATCTAGTGATACCGCTTTTTACATGACCAATCCAAATAGTTTTTTATATATTTTAGTGGTTAAAGTTAAGATGGTTTGATTGTATGCTTTCTAAAACGTCATATATTTATGAATGGAGGTAGCATGATTGTAATTTGTGGTCTGGCAGACACTAGGATATGATATTATATGAAGTTTGCATTCATTTGGTAATAAATCTAGAGTCAATTTTTCATTATACGAAGTGGGGGCGGTTGATAATAGAACTCTTTGAATTCGTTGATAGGAATTTTGATTTGATTATTGAGAATTATCATTACTAGTTCACTAGCTTGGCTAAATTGATAGGTGTATTTCTAGGAGATATAGGAAAGAAATACATGAAAGTGGAATGATATTGTCGTTATGAAATAGGAGGGCTCCATTAAAAAGGAGAAATGATTAAGTTAATGTGTGCACTATATGTATTAAAGGGGGTCCCATTAGCAAAGGGGAGGCCACCACCTGTTTGGCCCCAATGACCCTCTGCCATTGTGTGCAGCTAATGGCACCATGAATCATGCAGACACAGGAAGACGAAGGGAGTCCATTCTGCTAGAGAGGATGGCGGCTTTGCAATGTCCAAATACTCGTCATAGCACTTTTACCGGCTTTTAATCCATCGAGAGGTTTGAGGTAAGGGGATCCTATATCACCATATCTCTTTCTGTTATGTACTAAAGGACTGACCTCGCTATAATTTTAGAATTTTGGTAAATGTTTTATTGATAGGGGGATTCGGGCTAGTACAAGAGCTCCCTAGTTATCCCACTTATTCTTTGCTGATGATAGTCTCATATTTATTGAAGCAATGAAGGAAAATGCTACGAGACTCAATGAGAGTTTGTCGATATATCACAGATGCTCAGGTCAGAAAATTCACAAGGGCAAAAGCTCAATTTTTTCAGCAATAATGTTTTTGCACCAACATGGCACTTAGTCAAGAATGAATTCAATATAAACCAGGAGGACTTTAGGGAGAAATATTTAGGCCTTCCAATAGCGACGAGGCGGTTAATAGGGAAAGATTTTGAGAATGTCGTCGAGAGAGCCCGGGGAAAAGTTCAAGGGTGGTGTGAGAAGAATTTGTCTTGTGCATGAAAAGAAGTTCTGCTCAAATCGATGGTCCAAGCGATTCCAACATATACTATGCATTGTTTTAAGTTAACGGCGACAATTTGTAAGAAGCGGACATTGTGCATGGCACGCTACTGCCCTCGATAAGCGATCTATTCATTGGAGCTCTAGGAGGACATGTCAAGGCCAAAATTGTAAGGAGGGATGGGTTTATGAGATTAATAGAATCGGCACGGGGGAGAATGTACTGTATGGAAAGATAATTGGATTCCAAACTCGCTGTGCTAAGATAATTGGAATAGGTCAGCCAACTTCAATGCTCATCGGGTGTTTGGAATACTAATCTAGTAAAGGCGACTTTTATTAAGCCAGGTGTTGATGCTATCGTTAACATCCCTCTGAGTTCTAGAAGTGTGGATGATTTCATGGCTTGGCATTATGATAAAAGTGGCATCTATTCGGTTAACTCGGCTTATACGCAGTTGGTAGATTCGAAATCTGCACAACAAGAACCAAGTGCTGGAAGTTCTAGTGAAGGTGTGTGTGATGTTTGGAGGAAGTTATGAAAATTGAATGTTGTGCCAAAAATGTGCGTCTTCAAGTGGAGAGCAATTAAAGGTATCCTCCAAACATGATGACTTTAAAGCACTGTGTCACTGAATTTAGTAGATGTGCATTATGTAAAGCCGATGATGAATTGTTGTTTCATGCCTTGGTTAGCCATGAGGGACTATTTTCATATGAAGTTGCCTTGCTGTAATATCCCAATTTTCTGGGTTTTTTAAAAATTTGCGAAAATAAAAATACCATTCGATTTTATTAAGTTGCTAAAGCTTAACTTGAAATTTAGAAATCAAAAGCGGTTTAATTTGAATTAATCCAGCCTCTATTAATTCAAATTTGGTTTTATTGGGTTTTCTCGATTTTATTTCAATTTAAAATCCAAAGTAATAAATTAAGTATTTTATTGGATTTTAAAAGGGTTTTCCTTTTGTTCAAGTAAAAATAATTTATTTGCAAAATTAAAAGCTTAAGTTAAGTTAAAAGTATTTTTATTAAGTTCCATTTAGTTCAAGGAATTTCTGTGTATTTTTCTTGAATTTTTGGACCCTATCTTCTGTTTTCTAAAAAGCCTTTTTATTTATTTCCTTTTCTGTAATTCAAAAATGTATTTAAAATCCTCCCCCGGTTTTGGGCCGAATTTCCCTCCCTCGGCCCACTTCATCTTTCCCATTCGTGCGGCCCACGCCGGCCCGTTTCGTCGCGTAGCCCATCCGCGCTCCTCCTCCACCCGCTCTCCCTACGCAGGCGGCCCCACCCGTCAGTCACCCACGCCCCTTCTTCCTCGCATGCCTCCTCTTACCCCCCTGGGTGCAGCTCCTCCAAACGGCCATTGATGGCTGTCGGCTCAAGCCATCCAATCCAGCATTTCCTCCCCTTCTCCGCCCGATTTTGCGCGCATTGAATTCCCTGTTCTTCGCCGACTCCTTCCCACGGCCCATCAGGAAGCCACCAAAGATCCCGCACACGATCTCGCCCCCCTCTCCTCCCCGAGCTCTATTTAAGTGAGCACCGGACGCGTCTCCCCCTCCTCTTTCTTTCCCCTCGCCTCCCTCTCTCTCCCTCGCTCTCCTTCGGCCGCGATTTGAGTTACACCACTGCCTCTAGCGCCCTCGTCGGAGCTCCTCCGCCACCTCCGTCACCGCCTACAGCATCGCAAGGCTGAGGGCTTCTCTGTGCACACCTCCCTGTCCTCTAGAGCCTCCCAGAGCATCACCGCCGCCTTCTTTGCATGCAGCCGCCGCTCTTCCTCCTCCACGGCCATTCCATTCGACCGTGATCGATGAAACTGTGAGCACCGTGGTCGTCGCGACTTCCTTTTCGCGTCAGTGCCCTCGTCGGCCACCGAAGCCCAGCCAAATGCCGGCGAGCCCTAGGGTTCCGAGCGCCGCCGCTCGGGTGCCCACGTGGCTGCCTAGGTGGTGCCACGTCACCCTTTTGGTCTACGTCGTCACCCAGTCAACCCATGTGGCATTTCCAATCTTTTTCTGTTGAAAAATAAATCGGCCAAATCTAAATCCTTCGGGTGCTGACGTCAGCTGATGCCATAAACCAATTTTCCTTTACAAACTTAATTCCCAAAAATCAGGAAAAATCCCCCTTTTATCATTTTATGTGTTTTCCAACTTCCAGAGGCCATATCTTCTTCATTCGAACTGCGATTTGAATGATTCAAAATTCTAAATTTATTATCTTGTTGTTGGTGCTTATTTTATATTTATTTGGATTTTATTTAGAATTGTTTTATTTATTTGGCTTTGTTCGCACGTATAGATTCCAGCATTTCGGGAGAATTCGTGGACCCGACGACCGAAACATCTCAACTCTTCAATGAAGGCAAGTCGTAGACCTTTAACCATGTTGTACCAATTTATAAAAATATATTATTTGATATAAACATGCATGGCTAGTTGTATAAAAATGGCTTCGGGAATAGTTAATTACCTAATTGCCATTATGCCTCCTTGATAATTGTGAATGACATGTACCCTTGAATGATATAAATCATTGGACACCATAGGATGGTTAATTATTAGTTGGAAAATATTGTAATACCAACATGGGTGCGTATTATGCTTAGTCATGCTTAGTCACGATGGGATTCATGATCATGTACTCAAAGAATGATTGAATTTGACTAAATAAAATATGGAATTGTGACGGAGCCATTGTTGTTAAAATTTGTTGTGCCATGACACGGGTTGCCATTTGGTCGGGTTGAACTAAAAATGATTTCACACTCAGGTGAATGATCGTGCAGTAAAGGGGGTGCAGGAAGCACATTTGGGATGAGGATGTTTCACCTGAGTAGTCTTCATGTACTTAACTTTGTGCGCCATTGATCTGGGCCATACCGTGCAACCACAAGTCCATTTATGGGGTAGACTAGGCCAACTAATTAGCAATGCTTTGAGTCGGTTCTATTTGGGTTGATAAGTGGCGCAAGAGGGGGCTAGGTAGGCGAATCCTTAGCGAGCAGAACCGAGTCAAAACAGAGCTTTGTAAAAGCCTTGTGATAATCACTTAGTCACACGCCTTCGGAAGTGTGAAATGTCTGATATTATAAGATGGTTATCCCTTGTGGGTCAAGCTGTACAACCTCTGTAGAGTGTAAAACTATTCGAATAGCCGTGTCCCCGGTTATGGACAATGTCTGGTGATTTCACATGAGGGGTAGACTTTATCAAAAATATTGGAATGGTTTGGATGGATTGGAGTAGTTGGTTTTGGTTGATGGTTGGGAAGTGAACGAGGTGTTCACTAGTTGTTTCAAAGAAACTTGATTACTTATGTATTAATCTTTTGAATTGTGCTTTACAATCTACTTACTGTATTTACTGTCAATGTTGCTTTCTGCAAAATAGCCATAAAGTTATCCTTATCAATCCTTGCTTGAATGTTATTTGTATACATTTCCCTACGACTTGCTGAGTACTTTATGTACTCACGGCTATACACCATTTGTTGATCAGTCACCGAGGAAGAACCAGAGACCACCGAGTTCTACGAGGAAGACTACTACAAAGACTTTGCGAACTAGGTTGCGTCCTCCACTCGATTGCCTGTTGGCACATCGAATGGCCACCACGAGATGTTTTGTTCACCACTACAAGTTATCTTTCGTTGTTAAGCCCTGTGTGGCAAACTTTGTAAGACTTGACCGTAAGGTCCTTTTGCTACTAAGTATTAATTTGTCTGCTTCATCCGTTGTTTTGTTGTTTGGATATGATTGCATCAATGTTGCAACTGTGTGAGCTAGCTACTGATTTAGAACTAGATCAGAGTACACAGAGGGTCTGGGAGTTGTATATCCGGGGTCCCGACAGAGATGATATCAGAGCCATATCGACTATAGGACGTAATCTTAGTTAGCATGGTCGTTTTAGTCGAAAGTCTCAAAAATTTATTTTCTAAATCAAACCAACCAATTAACATGAGTAGTTATTCTTCTCTCATCTTACTCTATTTTCCTCTCATCTTATTCTAATCTTTCCCCATATCATCCATAAGTTTTTATATCTTATCTCTTCTGAAAACTGTGTTTTCAAATTTACATTGATCCTTCTCATCTCAGTAATCTCTATAGGATCGAGCTTGTTTTAGGTCGACCTTCCGTATAAGTTAGAATTAGAAGTGCCTCAGTAGAGGGACCATTCTCAGTGTCAATATCGTTTAGTCCGATTAATAGGACCTTCGGCTTGAGTATTGTTGCCCCTTAATAGCTTTCAAGCTATTTGTTCGTTGGGCTAAACCATCTTTCCCCAGTTAGGTTGTTTTATCTTTCTCCCTGGTTCTCGCTCATCTTCATGCTTTTCCCTCTGTCGGACCCAGGATTAACGTCCCAAATCCTCGGTGCATTTCTGAACTAGTCCCATGATCAGTAGCTAGTTCATACAGTTAAACAGATATGGTAACATCCATAAATCGCACAAATATATTAATAATTAACAACAGAGTTTATTACAAAAGAGGCTTACAAGCCAACAATTAAGAACACATCGAAAGATGAAGAAGATGTAGTAGAGTCCAGTTAATCCGCCACAAGCAATCGACTAGGATAGCGGCCTAGTCGTCGAGATCCACACCGGTAGCAAAGTCCTTCTCTGAAATTTATTTGTATAAAGCAAGAATGAGCACAACTACCGTGCTCGCAAGTTACTCCCGTCAATTGAATGGATGCATACAAGGGTATTTCAAAGGAAGGCTTATTGGTTGAATTTGCATAAAGCAATGTTTTCTTTAAATACTTGTACTAAGTTCCAAAGCAGTTATTCTATAACTAAAATTCATTTTATAAATTCTCAGTTTTATAGTCAGATAATATTCACACATGAATGGTGAAGAATACCCTCCTATCACATGGCTTCCTGCCTAATTCCCACTTGGATAAACCAGCTTGAAGAAGTCTTTTTAAAACAAAATCAAAGTATAACTTTGAGTGGCTTTGCTAGCATGTCCATAACCGCGGACGCGGCTATTCGAATAGTTCTTAACACTCTGTAGAGGTTGTACAGCTTTACCCACATAACACGAATTTTCTAGTTTGTCCGGCATATATCTATACCACCGCTCACTACCTTAGGTAAGTAGTCTAGAGTACGTGTCAAGGCCTTTACAATGTGCCATTCCACCGTAGTCCCCCTCGCTAAGGTTTCGCCCCCATTGGACTGACCGTCCGCCGGGTTCAGGCCTCCTCTTGCGCCAGGTGGGACTAACGTAGGTCATAACATGACTACCCACCTCATCTGAAGGGAACAACCATGGTGGAACATTGCAAATTAGTCATCCAGATCCCGCCCATACTCAGGACATGTGGTGGTACGATGTGGCTCGAACACCGGTCCTTAACTGACTTGGGCGACTTTCCAAACAACCCCTGGGCCTCAATCATAGAAATGACTCGATCCCGTGCATCAACATGCACCATCCAACAACCATTTCGCCTAAGTACAAACCATCATTTTATTTCATTTTTCAAAGTCATTTATAAACTTCCATAACACACCAATGCCATGGATACAATTTAAACAATATTTGATTTTTGGCTGAAATTCCCCAAATCAAACATTTTTTGTCTAAGCATGTCTTTGCATCATATTTTCAAATGGTCCTAGTTCATACTATCGTATCAACTAGGTTTTATCTAGGGTGACAATATATTCCATTCAAATTTCAACATTTGTCATACAAAGGATTTAGGCATACCTATAAATTTTAAAACATGAATTTAAATTACTGAATATAAATAAGCATTCAGTAATAATTTAAAATAGAATTTAAATAATTTAAAATAATGGGTGCAAATATGATCAAAGATGTAACTTACCTTGCTTAATTGGTTGTTCTCAAACGGCGTCGAAAACTGACTCTCCGAAGTCGTCAAAATCTATACGCGAAAATAAGCCAAATTCAAACAAAACTCAAATAAAGATTCAAAAAGAACTCCAAATTAAATAATTTTAGTCTAGTTAGCTAGATCTTGAATTTATATGAATTTAGGAATTTGAATCGACGAAATCGGAGTTCGTATGAAGGAGAACGAACCCCGGGAAGTTTCAAAATCACATGAAATGATGAATAATAGGATTTTTAAGAATTTTGAATTATTTTTGAGAAGGAAAAGAGAGGTCCACGTGGAAAGGCTGCGCGGGCAAAGGTGACGAGGTGGCACCTACGTGGCGTGCACGTGGCAACGCCACGTCGGCAACAACTCGGCGGTGGCTCGGCGTCGAGCTCGCCGGCGCTGCGTGCCACGGCGAGCTCCGCCATGGGGCTCACGAGGAAGAGGAGGTCACGGGGGTTATGGGGCGCATGCCTTGGTCACCTGAGGACGCAACAACGACCAGCGGCGACATGAAGAGCAGCGGTGCGGATTGGGTCGTGGCGGCGAGGTGATTCGGGCGGCGCTCCAGCGAAGCTAGCACGCACACGGGGTAGCCCTGGGGACGGCGATGCCGACGGTGGCGGCGGCGAGGTCGAGGCGTTGACAGTGGCGGCGCTAGAGGCGAGGGCATCTCTCGGCGGCCGGCGGCGAACTTCTTCAAATCCGGCGAAACGAACGCAAAGGAGGAGAAATGAGTGAGGGGGAGAGGACAAGCATTGAATTGCGCACCCAGTGCTCCCTTTTATAGGGGCCGAGGAGGGCGAGGGGAGGAGATCGTGCGCGTGGAAATGGCGGCAGCGACGGTTGAGGCATGCGGGTGAATCGGGCGCGGAGAGAGGGGGAGAACGTGGGGGTGGAGGCGGAGGTGGCGTGGGTCATGCACAACCGCACGGGGAAGTCAGGGCGGTTGAGGTCGTGGCCGTTGCGAAGCTCCGGCTCGGCAACAATGGCGGGCGGGGTCGGGCTCGTTCGCGCGAGGAAGAAAGAGGTGGGGGGAGAAGATGGCGTGCAGCCCACGCAAGCGATGGAAGGGAGGAGAGCGTGGTAGGCGTTGGATTATGATCCAACGGCGAACGAGCAGCTGCATGTGGCGAATTGGGTTCTTGAAGAAAAGGAAATGGGCCAGATATATTTCGCCCTAAAGGATTTTAGAATTTTAATTGATTTTTCTATTTTAAATAATCATTTAAATCAAAAGGGCTTTAGAAAATAACAAATAAAATCAAAAATTTATGGAAAAATTCACAAAAATTCCATTATTTATTTTGGACTTACTAAAATTATTTCCAACTTAAAGTTGGCTTTTAATTTTGCAAATAAATTATTTTGGCTTTAAAATACTTAGGAAAAGCCTTTTAAAATTCCAAAAATTAATTAAATTTTTATTTTTCAATTTAAATCCAATAAAAAATTCAAAGACTTCAATAAATTTTACTTTTGACTTTTAAAACTTCAGAAATTCAAATAAAGCAACAAAACTCTTTCAAATTTTAGAAAATCCAATAAAATAATAACTTTATTATTTTTAATTTGGTAACATAACTTTGGGATGTTACACCCTCTCACCTATCATGCTTTCTTCTTCTCGTCTATTAAACCTGGGAAGATTTGTGCAGATGGTTCAGACCCGCAACTCGACAAGTCAAAATGGACCCATGGATCCCAACACCAGTGCTAACCTAGGCACAACACCCCCCTGGTCAGGCCCCGTCGAACCTGGAGCAAGTGATGGCCATGCAACTGCAACTACTTCAGGCATTTGCTCAGAACTAGATTAATCAGCCTACACCAGCTCCAGCTCCAGCCTATCCACCTTAGTCCAGACTGGGAGAGTTCATGAGAACCAGGCCGCCAACCTTTGCCGGCTCTGTCGATCCCTTAGAAGCTGATGACTGGCTTAAGAATGTTGAGAAGAAACTGATCTTGGCTCAGTGCAATGACCAAGAAAAAGTGTTCTATGCTACTCACCAACTCAACGGAACCGCAGGAACTTGGTGGGAAAACTACTGCGCAGCTCACCAGAATGTTCAGGCCATTACTTGGCAGGAGTTTTCTGCTACTCTCCGTACAGCACGCATCCCTATGGGAATGATGGAGATGAAGAAGAGAGAGTTCCACAAGCTGCAGCAAGGCAACCTCAGTGTGTCAGAGTATCTCAACAAATTCACCCAACTATCAAGGTATGCACGAGAGGATGTTGCAAATGAGGAAGCAAAGATTTGGCGCTTCATGGAAGGACTGGACCCTAGCATTAAGGTGCGGTTAGTGTCAGTTGACTAC
This sequence comes from Phyllostachys edulis, assembly GCA_036346405.1. Classification (NCBI taxonomy): domain Eukaryota; kingdom Viridiplantae; phylum Streptophyta; class Magnoliopsida; order Poales; family Poaceae; genus Phyllostachys; species Phyllostachys edulis. The sequence continues at coordinate 45,842,566 of CM070546.1, read as the reverse complement.
CACAGCTTTCAGCAGATGGTCAACAAGGCCCTCGTGCAAGAGGATGCTCAACGTCAGCTTTATGAATCTCGTAAGAGGAAGATGATGCAGCATAATGCTCACCAAAGTCACCCACAAAGAGCCAGAATGAATGTGCAGCTCCTTGGCCGCTTCACTCCTCCTGATACATCCAGGACCCCCTACGAAGGCACCTTGCCCAACTGCTCCTGGACTCCATAGCTTCGGCAACAGCAACACCAACACCAACAACCAGCAGCCAAGAAACAACAATCATGTCGCGAGAATTAGTCATTTCAAGCTGCCGAGAATCGGACACTATGCCAACAATCGCATGAAGCAAGGTCCATCACTTGTCAGATTCAACTTGGGAGCTACTCCGACCAGAACCCCCATGCTAGGAGTAGGATGTGGAGCACCTCAGACTCCAGTTGCGCCAACCAAGACCCCTCAACCTTTTGGGAGAGGCCATGTGAACCATGTCACAGTGGAGGAAGCCCAGATAGCCCCAGACGTCGTGCTGGGTAAGTTCCTAGTAAATTCAGCACCTGCTACTGTTTTGTTTGATTCTAGAGCTTCGCATTCATTTGTTTCTTGGATTTTTGCTGCAGAGCATCAGTTAGAGGTTTCGACCCTTAAAACTGCTTTATTGGTTCAATCACCTGGTTCAGAGTTGAGTATGAACCAAGGTTGCCCAAAAGTTAAAGTGACCATAGAAGGGGTAGAATTTCTAGCCAACCTCATAATCATCTACACCAAGTCCCTAGATGTGATCTTGGGTATGGATTGGCGTGCTAATCACCAAGCAATTTTAGATTGCGGTGGTAGAAGCATCACTTTGGTCAGTCCAGTTGGAACCAAAGTGAAATTCGAAGCCTCCACTGAAAAGCATGATGGAGCACTAGTCTGCGATGTCAAGGTCAGATCTTTGGAAGATGTGCCAGTGGTCAGAGAATTTCTAGATATCTTCCCGATGACCTACCCGAATGCCACCGACATGGACCTAGAGTTTTTCATCAACCTAGTTCTGGGAACTACACCCATTTCCAAAAGACCCTACCGCTTGCCGCTTGGCGACTTAATCGAGCTGAAGAAGCAGATTGAAGAAATACAAGATAAATGATTTGTCCGACCAAAGTTCTTCACCATGGGAGCCCTAGTGATATTTGTCGCCAAGAAGGATGGTACCCAGCGGATGTATGTGGATTACCGCTCACTCAATGAAGTCACCATCAAGAACAAGTACCCTCTGCCCAAGGTTGATGATTTATTTGACCAATTAAAGGGAGCTGGAGTATTCTCCAAGATAGATTTGAGGTCAGGATACCATCAGTTGAAGATTCGTCCAGAGAATATACCCAAGACAGCTTTCTCAAATTGATATGGATTGTACGAGTTCACAGTCATGTCTTTTAGATTGACCAACGCCCCAGCTTACTTTATGAACTTGATGAATAAAGTATTCATGTAGTATTTTGATAAATTTGTCATTATCTTTACTGATGATATTCTAGTATACTCTAAGAGTGAAGAAGAGCATGAAGAGCACCATCGCTTGATCCTGAATAAGCTTAGAGATCATCAACTCTATGCTAAATTCGGCAAGTGTGAGTTTTGGATGAAGGAAGTTACCTTCTTGGGACATGTCATGTCTGCAGAAGGAGTCGCTGTCAACCCTAGCAAAGTCAATGATGTGCTCAACTGGGAGTCACCCAAGACAGTACCTCATATCAGAAGTTTCCTTGGTATGGCAGGTTACTACCACCGGTTTATAGAAGGATTTTCTAAAATAGCAAGACCCCTCACTTAGTTGCTAAAGAAAGAAAAGAAATTTGCTTGGACACCAGAATGTGAGCAAAGTTTTCAAGAATTAAAGAAGCGTTTGACCACCGCACCAGTGTTAATTCTGCCTGATGTTCGGAAGGATTTTGAGATTTTCTGTGATACATCACGACAAGGGCTCGGTTGTGTCCTGATGCAAGAAAAGAAGGTAGTAGCATATGCTTCGCATCAGTTGAGGCCTCATGAAGTAAATTACCCCACTCATGACTTAGAGTTAGCTGTCGTAGTGCATGCTTTGAAGATATGGCGTCATTACCTCATTGATAATCGTTGTGAAGTTTATACTGACCATAAAAATTTGAAGTATATTTTCACTCAAGCTGATCTTAGTATGAGGCAAAGAAGATGGTTGGAATTGATCAAAGATTACAACATAGGAATCCATTATCATCCCAGCAAAGCTAATGTAGTAGCGGATGCTTTGAGTAGAAAGGTCTACTGCAATACTCTGATGATCAAGGAAAGTCAGCCAGCACAGCATGAAGAATTTCAGAAGCTCAAACTTGAGTTGGTTGAAGAAGGTTACTTAGCTGCTCTAGAAGTACAACCAACTCTGCAAGATCAGATCAGGACAGCTCAGATAGAAGATGCGGATATCAAAGAGATCAAGAGTAACATGAAGAAGGATAAAGCCCTAAGATTTTTAGAAGATGAGCAAGGCACCATGTGGTTTGATAAACGAATTTGTATACCATACCAAAAGGATCTTAAGCAGTTGATACTACGGAAGCACGAAGATATACCAAGTTCTTAAGGAATTTTGTTGGTAGCCTAGCATGAAGCGTGAGATTGCAGAATATGTAGCTCAGTGTGATGTTTGCCAGCGAGTTAAAGCCGAGCATCAGAGACCTGCTAAACTCTTGCAACCTTTAAGTGTACATGAATGGAAATGGGAAGAGATTAGCATAGATTTCATCACCGGTCTTCCAAGAACAAGAGCTAGATATGATTCTATCTGGGTAATTGTAGATCACCAAACGAAAGTTGCTCACTTCCTCCTAGTCAAGACTACCTACTCAGGAGACAGACTTGTAGAATTGTATATGGCAAAGATAGTGTGTCTGCATGGGGTACCAAAGAAGATCGTGTCGGATCGAGGATCCCAGTTCACCTCAAGGTTCTGGCAGAAGCTGCATAGCGTTTTGGGCACTAATTTGAATTTTAGTACAGCTTACCATCCACAGACAAATGGACAAAAAGAAAGGGTAAATCAAATCCTAGAAGATATGTTGAGAGCCTGCACTCTAGAGAACCAGACCAGTTGGGATCAAATGTTGCCTTATGTAGAGTTTTCATATAACAACAGTTATCAATCAAGTTTGCAGATGTCCTAATTCAAAGCTTTTTACGGGAGAAAGTGCAGAACACCTTTGTATTGGACTGAATCAGGCGAAGGACAAGTGCTAGGACCAGAAATCCTGAAAAGTTGAAGACTGCTCAGACCAGGCAAAAAAGTTATGTTGATAACCGTCGTCGAGATCTAGCTATTGCACCCGGAGATCACGTGTACCTAAAGGTTTCACCTCTCAAAGGAATATGTTGTTTCAAAGTAAGCGGGAAGCTCGCTCCACGATACATTGGACCTTTTCCAATTCTAGTCAGAAGAGGAGAAGTTGCTTACAAATTGGAGCTCCCACCTCAGCTGTCAGATGTGCATGACATCTTCCATGTGTCTCAATTGAAGAAGTGCCTGTGTGTGCTAGAAGACCAGATGCCATTGGAAGCAGTTGACCTGCAGGAAGATCTCACCTACAAAGAGCAACCCATCAAGATTTTGGAAGTAGCACAGTGTGTGACAAGGAGCAAGAGCACCTGTTTATGCGAAGTTCAATGGAGCCATCACACTAAAAAGGAACCTGGGAGCGTGAAGAGGATCTGAAGGCCGAGTTTCCACACATATTCCCTAGTCAGCTTAAATCTCACGGTCGAGATTCCCTTTAAGTGGAGTAGCTTTGTAACATCCCAATTTTCTGGGCTTTTTGAAAATTTGCAAAAATAAAAATAACCATTCGATTTTATTAAGTTGCTAAAGCTCAACTTGAAATTTGGAAATAAAAAATAGTTTAATTTGAATTAATCCAACTTCAATTAATTCAAATTTGGTTTTATTGGGTTTTCTGGATTTTATTTGAATTTAAAGTCTAAAGTAATAAATTAAGTATTTTATTGGATTTTAAAAGGGTTTTCCTTTTGTTCAAGTAAAAAATAATTTATTTGTAAAATTAAAAGCTTAAGTCAAGTTAAAATTATTTTTATTAAGTTCCATTTAGAGTAAGGAATTTTTGTGTATTTTTCTTGAATTTTTGGACCCTATCTTCTATTTTCTAAAAAGCCTTTTTATTTCTTTCCTTTTCTGTAATTCGAAAACGTATTTAAAATCCTCCCCCGGTTTTGGGCCGAATTCCCTCCTCGTCCCACTTCATCTTTCCCCTTCGCGTGGCCCACACCGGCCCGTTTCGCCATGCAGCCCAACCGCGCTCCTCCTCCACCCGCTCTCTCTGCGCAGGCGACCCTACCCGTCAGTCACCCACGCCCCTTCTTCCTCACACGCCTCCTCTTACCCCCTAGGCGCAGCTCCTCCGGACCGCCATTGATGGTCGTCGGCTCAAGCCGTCCAATCCCGCGTTTCCTGCCCTTCTCCGCCCGATTTTGCACGCATTGAATTCCCTGTTCTTCGCCGACTCCGTTCCCTCGGTCACTTCCCTTCTTCTCCGCGCGGATCCTCCGGAGCACGCGAGCTCCACCGCGAAAGCCGCCAGCATCACGCGCGCGATCTCACCCACCTCTCCTCCTCGAGCTCTATTTAAATGAGCACCGGACGCGTCACCCCCTCCTCTTTCTTTCCCCTCGCCTCTCTCTCTCTCTCTCTCCTTCGCTCTCCTTCGGCCGCGATTTGAGTTCTTCGCCGACGACCTCCACGCGACACTGCCACCTCTAGCGCCCTCGTCAGAGCTCCTCCTCCACCACCTCCGTCACCGCCTACAGCATCACAAGGCCGAGGGCTTCTCTGTGCGTGCCTCCCCGCCCTTTGGAGCCTTCCAGAGCATCAACGCCGCCTTTACCCGCCGCCACCGCCGCTCTTCCTCCTCGCCGCCGGCCATTCCTTCGTGCTGCGTCGACGAAACCATGAGCACCGTGGTCGCCACGACTTCCTCTTCGTATCGGTGCCCTCGCTGGTCACCAGAGCCCAGCCAAATGCCGGCGAGCCCTAGGGCTTGAGCGCCGCCACTCGGGTGCCCACGTGGCTACCTAGGTGGCGCCACGTGGCGCCATGTCACCCTTTTGGTCTACGTGGTCGCCTAGTCAGCCCATGTGGCATTTCCAATCTTTTTCCATTGAAAAATAAATCGGCCGAATCTAAATCCTTCGAGTGCTGACGTCAACTGATGCCATAAACCTATTTTCCTTTACAAACTTAAGTCCCAAAAATCAGGAAAAATCCCCCTTTTATCATTTTATGTGTTTTTCCAACTTCCGGAGGCCATATCTTCTTCATTCAAACTCTGATTCGAATGATTCAAATTTCTAAATTCATTATCTTGTTGTTGGTGCTTATTTTATATTTATTTGGAATTGTTTTCTTTATTTGGCTTTGTTCGCACGTATAGATTCCGGCATTTCAGAAGAATTCATGGACCCAACGACCGAATCATCTCAACTCTTCAATGAAGGCAAGTCGTAGACCTTTGACCATGTTGTACCCAATTTATAAAACTATATTGTTTGATATAAACATGCATGTCTAGTTGTATAAAAATGGCTTCGGGAATAGTTAACTACCTAATTGCCATTATGCCTCCTTGATAATTGTGAATGACATGTACCCTTGAATGATATAAATCCTTGGACACCATAAGTAATGGGAACGTTGTCCCGATCTTTCGATGAGGATGATACAACTTGATTGGTGGAAGCTAACTCTCACGATCCAAGCTACAACCGTGCGACGACCATTGCACCCGCAATCGCTGAACCAACTTCACGTTCGTTATCGACCTTGCCGGTAGCGAGATCGACCTGACCACAAAGGTCTTTTCCTGCATGCAATCAAGAATCAAGCAAGAAAAATAGATGAAGCAATGAACTTGCTGAATAGGAATTGAAATTGTATTGAAAAGTGGGGTTCCGAAGACAAAGTCTGGTAGTACTAGCCGCACAAGCAAACGATGTATAAAGTAGGAAAGCTAAACATTAATCTAACAAAACCGACCGAACTAGATGGCGATGCCTGGCCTTATATTGGCACCTAAGGGTGCGGCCAACTTACACACGACCTAATGTCGATTCTATCTCTAACTCCCGTATCACACAAGGATTCTTTCCTAAAACAATTATGGAAACATTACAACCGACTCCATCTAAAAGATATATGCTACAACTTATCTCGACGCATCAAGATTATTCATGTTGAGTATCGAGTGTCGTAGAACTAGTCGAAGACCTGGTCGTAGGACTAGTCCTGGGGAGGTCTTGAGGAGGCCCCGAGGAGGTCCTGGTGAGGAGGCCTTGGAGGAGGTCCTGGAGGGAGGTCCTAGAGGCGGTCTTGGAGGGAGGTCCTAGAGCGCCACGTATCCTGGAGGAGGTCCTAGAGGGAGGTCCTGGAGCACCACGTGTCTTGGAGGAGGTCCTGGAGGGAGGTCCTAGAGCGCCACGTGTCCTGGAGGAGGTCCTGGTGAGGAGGTCTTGGAGCAGGTCCTCAAGGGAGGTCCTGGAGGTGGTCCTGGCGAGGAGGTCCTGGCGAAGAGGTCCCGGCGAGGAGGTCCTCAAGGGAGGTCCTGGAGGAGGTCCTGAACTCTTGCTGTCCGATCCTTGATTCCTAAGTAAAATAATATCACTTGCTTTAGGCAGCATCATCGAGTTCATAGAACATGGATGCACTTCGAGAAACGAAGTTACCTGATAATTTAGTTGGCGAGCACGTGCTCTAGTAATTGGTCCTTGCACATCAGAAGTAGTAGGGATGGTTGTATCAGTGGAAGGGATGTTCTCATCATCCTCCCCTTCTTGAACTGGAGTCGTCCGCGACTCCAGGTCATCTTCTGCTCCCAAATATGGCTTTAAATCTGCAATGTTAAATGTGGGACTAACCCCAAAATCTGCAGGCAGATCAAGCTTATATGCATTATCATTAATCTTTTCTAACACTTTAAAAGAACCATCTGCACGAGGCATGAGTTTAGACTTTCTCAATTAAGGGAATCCTTCTTTACGCAAGTGTAACCACACAAGATCACCAGGTTCAAAAGTAACATGCTTGCGCCCCGACTACCAAAGAACTTTATATTTAGCATTCATAAGTTCAATGTTCTCTTTAGTTGTCTCATGCATCTTAATTATCAAATCAGCACGTTGTTGAGCATCAAAATTTACCTTTTCCGAAGCTGGAAGAGGAAACAAGTCAATAGGTGCATGAGGTATGAAACCGTAAACAATCTCAAAAGAACATGTTTTTGTGGTAGAATGCAGTGCGCGATTATAAGCAAATTCCACATGAGGCAAACATTTCTCCCACATTTTTAAGTTCTTTTTAAGCACAGCCCTAAGCATAGTAGATAAAGTTCGATTGACTACCTCAGTTTGGCCATCGGTTTGGGGATAACAAGTAGTGGAAAATAACAGCTTAGTCCCCAACTTAGCCCACCAAGTTCTCCAAAAATGACTAAAAAATTTAGCATCATGATCTAAAACTATCGTATTCCGAATACCATGCAAGCGAACAATTTCCTTAAAGAACAAATCAGCAACATTTGTAGCATCATCACTTTTATGACATGGTATAAAATGAGCCAGTATAGAGAATCTATCCACGACAACAAAAATACTATCGCTCCCCTTCTTTGTTCTAGGCAGCCCTAAAACAAAGTCCATCGAAATATCTTCCCAAGGTGTGCTTGGAACAGGAAGAGGCATGTATAAACCATGAGCATTAAGTTGTGACTTAGCTTTTTGGCATGTGGTGCAGCGGGCAATGAAGCATTCGACGTCATGCCTCATCTTTGGCCAACAAAAGTGTTGGGTCAGAATGTCCTCGGTCTTCTTCACACCGAAGTGACCCATCAATCCTCCTCTATGCGCCTCCTGTAACAACAAAAGATGAATGGAGCTAGCTGGAATGCATAGCTTGTTAGCACGGTACACGAAACCATTATGCACCACAAATTTATTCTAACCCTTTCCCTCTTGATAGTTGAACAACACATCTTTAAAATCAGCATCATGCACATATTGCTCCTTTATTGTCTCTAATCCAAAGATTTTGAAGTCAAGTTGTGAAAGGATGGTGTATCTCCTAGATAAAGCATCAGCTATTACATTGTCTTTGCCCTTTTTATGTTTAATGACATAAGGGAAAGACTCAATAAACTCAACCCACTTAGCATGTCGACGGTTTAGATTGGTTTGACTTCAAATATACTTCAAAGATTCATGATCAGAATGTATTACAAACTCTTTGGGCCATAAATAATGTTGCCATGTTTCCAAAGTTCGAACTAGAGCATATAATTCTTTATCATAGGTAGAATAGTTCAAACTAGACCCACTTAATTTTTCACTAAAGTAAGCAACAGGTTTTCCTTCTTGGATTAACACACCACCAAGACCTATGCCACTAGCATCACATTCTAATTCAAAAGTCTTGCTGAAATTAAAAAGTTGAAGCAAAGGAGCGTTTATCAACTTATCTTTGAGAACGTCGAAAGCTTGTTGTTCTATGGTGCCCCAAGTGAAAGGAACATCCTTCTTGGTAAGCTCATTCATTGGTGTAGCGATGGTGCTAAAATCCTGAACAAAACGCCAATAGAAACCAGCGAGCCCAAAAAAACTCCGCACTTGTGTGATCGTTTTAGGAGGCGACCAACTCTGGATAGCGACGATCTTGGCTTGATCAACTTTAATGCCCTGTGGAGTAACAACATAGCCAAGAAATGATACCCAATCGATGCAAAAGGTGCACTTCTCTAGGTTACCAAATAAATGTGCATCATGTAAAACATTAAATACAGCACGTAAAAGCTCCAAATGTTCCTCTAATGACTTGTTGTAAATCAATATATCATCGAAGTACACTACCACAAACTTGCCAATGAAAACACGCAAAACTTCATTCATTAATCTCATGAAAGTGCTAGGTGCGTTAGTTAAACCAAAAGGCATCACTAACCACTCATACAGTCCAAACTTAGTTTTAAATGATATTTTCCACTCATCTCCTAACGTCATGCGAATTTGATGGTAACCACTACACAAATCAACTTTAGAGAAAATAGTAGAACCACTTAATTCATCAAGCATATCGTCTAACCTAGGAATAGGATGATGATAACGAATGGTGATATTATTAATAGCTCTACAATCTACACACATGCGCCACGAACTATCTTTCTTAGGAACTAATATGACAAGAATAGCACAAGGACTGAGAGATTCGCGCACATAACCTTTGTCGAGCAATTCTTGTACTTGGCGCTAAATTTCTTTCGTCTCCTCTAGGTTGGTCCTATACGGCGCACGGTTTGGCAGCGAGGCATCGAATCAAGTCGATTTGGTGCTCTATTCCTCGAATAGGTGGCAGCCCGGGTGGCACCTCCTTTGGAAATACATCAACATATTCCTACAAAAGGTTAGCAACAGCAGGAGGCAAGGATGGAGGCATATCCTCAAAAGAGAACAAAGCATCCTTACATACCAAAGCATAGCACACAGAGTCATGGGGCTGCAAAGCACTAATTTCAGATTTGGTTGCAAGCAGAACAAGACCCTTTAACTTAATTTCATTCTTTTTAGCACTAGGTTCCTTCTGTGATTGATCGACAAAGTCCTTCACAACAATCTGATTTTCACTTTTACGACTAGTCTTATCACGCTTAGCTCTCTCTAATTCATCTTTTATAATAGGCTCAGGTGACATGGGCAGCAAGCTAATCTTCTTCCCTTTAAAAGTGAGAGTATATCGATTGATTCGACCATGATGTACAACATCTCTATCATATTGCCAAGGTCTACCTAGCAGCAAAGAACAAGCTTGCATAGGCACGACGTCACACTCAGCATAGTCATGATATGAAATAATGGAGAAGTGTATTCTCACAATGCGGGTTACCTTTATCTTACCGCAATTATTGAACCACTGGATGTAGTAGGGACGGGGGTGTTGTTGAGTGGCCAAGAAAAGCTTCTCGACCATGTCTATGCTCACCAAATTGTTGCAGCTTCCCCCGTCGATGATCACACGGCACGAGCGATCCTTGACGACGAATTTTGTATGAAACAAGTTGTGGCGCTGATTCTGCTCGGCACGCTCCATTTGTGCACTAAGTACATGTTGTGCGATGAAGCTCAAGTACTTATCCATGATGTTAGCGCTGATTTGTTCCTCCTCACGATCAAAATCATTATCGTTTCCTACAGGGTCAGCAAGCAAAGTATGTTCTTCTTCTATGTCACTAGCAGACGTGTACTCACCATTATCCTTGATCAAGAGGACTCACTTGCTAGGACAGTCCCTCTGCATGTGTCCAAAGCCCTTGCAGCGATGGCATTAAGTCTCGCGTGCTCGTCCAGTTGATGCCACTAAAGATGCACCCGATGCTGGGACTGAATGGGCTATTTTGCTTGCCTCGGGTGATCGTGTGGTGTAGGAGAGGCCGCTGGACATCAGAAATTGTTTGATGCGCTTGGGTCAGCAGCACGGTTGGAGGTGGCAGTGGAAGTACGGTTCTGAAATTGACTTGTACGACCTACAAAAATACCTCCGGAGCTGCTCCTTTGCCTGCTATGACGTCCCTGCACTTCCAGATCAGCCTTACAAACAAAGTAAAACAAGCGAGTGATAGAATTGTAATCCTTATAATCAAGTATGTCATGTATCTCATGGTTCAGCCCACCTAAAAATCTAGCCATTTTAGCATCTTCGGTTTCCTCTATACCACGGCGAAGCAAACCAGTTTGTAATTCTTGATAGTATTCCTCAACAGTTTTACTACCTTGATTCAAATGGGTCGATTTATTCAACAAGTCACGAGCATAGTATGAGGGAACATAACGATGACACATAGCTCTTTTTAAAGCCTCCCAGGTGGCAGGTACGTCATTGGGATTAATACGGCAATATTCACTCCACCAAACACAAGCAAAGTCTGTAAACTCACTAGTAGCAGCTCTAACCCTCCTATTCTCATGGAAATCATGGCAAGTAAATTTTTGTTCTACTTGTAACTCCCAAGTGAGATAAATATCAGGATCATATTTACCAGCAAATTAACGGAGGCATAGTAAATTTAATTTTAGAAAAAGCATCATCACGGTCACGTAACTCCCGTGGTGGTGGATCACGTCCCATACCTTGTCTATTGAAATGACGTCGACGGTGATCATGACCGTCGTTGGAGTTGAGGTCCCCGTCCTCGGTATCAGCAAAATTGTTCTCATCTTCTTCTCGGCGATGGCCAAAAGCACTGGTGGTAGCAGGAGCAACACGAAGGGGTGCCACAGGCAGGGGTGGAGGGGCTCGGCCTAGTCCCTCCAAACGTGCCAAGATGGTGTCAAGTTTCCCGTTCAATTCAGCTTGGCCAGCTTCTACTCCATCGAGTTTTGTAATGGCCTCATCATGAACGTTCTCCAAGTGCTCACAGCGTTCGTTGACCATCTTTGCAAAGTGTTGTCGCAGCCCTATTGTACGTGGGGTGAGGATCCCCTCTTCTTCAATTTCTTGTACACCTGACATGGTAATAGCAAACAGAAAACGAAGGTGAAAGTAACAAGTCCCTAATACAACTAACATGTGGGGCTAAAAATCACTCAGCCACTCAAACTTCACTAAATCTCTTACCCAATTATTACCAAGCAGCAGGTGGTGATCAGCACAGCGGTGTCGGCATCAAACTAGTCGTCAAAGATTGAATGGAGCGATTGCAAGTGAAGGTAGCTTGCACAGGTGTAGTAATGTTGTGGAGCTAGGCAGGCTTAAGTATGGTAGCAAGGAGTGGCAAATATCAAATCAGAGAATGCAAGCTAAAAAATTGTTCAACGCCGGTTAGTGCTGGTCCTAGGCTAGACCGTACTAGAGACGCGAGCCTAGAACACAAACGAAAGCACGGTATGGTAGAACTAGGGAACATCGCACACTCACCAGGGATGGTCCTAGAAGACCTCCGGGTGGTCCTGAAAGACCTTCGAGTGGTCTTGGAAGACCTCCTTCTTTTTTCTTTTCTTTTTTCACTCGGTTTGCGTGCCTGTTTTGAGGCTCTAAACGATCACTCGGACTGCTCTTTTTTTTTCTTCTTTTTTTTACTCCGAATTGCTCAGGGAGCTCTCCTTTTCTTTTCCGAGCACATGCTGCTTTGGCTGTCTACGACCTCCTGGATGGTCGTCGATGACCTCCTGGGTGGTCGCTTGGGAGGTCCTGGAAGACCTCTTGGGTGGTCGTGCCAAGAGCAACTAGGGCAAAGCCTTCCTAGATGGTGAGTCTGATTCCTTGCTGGAGTCAGTGTCTTCCTCCTCCTTTTCTCCCCTTGGCGTGGCAGATCGAACCCAACCGCAACAGTGAAACCAAACGTGAGCAGAACTCGAAACTCTAAAAGGAAACTAGACACTAAGACCAACAAACAACACGACGAAGCAACCGAAAGTTTAACAAAGCAATGCATTGAAAAGAAAAATTGTGAGGGTAAGACTGGTTTGGACAGGATGATTACTACTATTTTTTTGGCTTTTTGTGTGCTGTAGGTAAAGAAAAACAATCTAATCTATGGTAAACTGGAAATTCCTCACCAATTAACCTGGAAATCTGATACCAAATAATGGGAACGTTGTCCCGATCTTTCGATGAGGATATACAACTTGATTGGTGGAAGCTAACTCTCATGATCTAGGCTACAACCGTGCGACGACCGTTGCACCCTGCAATCATCGAACCAACTTCACGTTAGTTATCGACCTTGCCTAAGCGAGATCGACGACCACGAAGGTCTTTTCTTGCATGCAATCAAGAATCAAGCAAGAAAAATAGATGAAGCAACGAACTTACTGAATAGGAATTGAAATTGTATTGAAAAGTGGGGTTCCGAATACAAAGTTTGGTTGTACTAGCCGCACAAGCAAACGATGCATAAAGTAGCAAAGCTAAACTTTAATCTAACAAAACCCACTGAACTAGATGGCGATGCCTGGCCTTATATTGGCACCTAAGGGTGCGGCCAACTTACACACGACCTAATGTCGATTCTATCTCCAACTCCCGTATCACACAAGGATTCTTTCCTAAAACAATTATGGAAAGATTACAACCGACTTCATCTAAAAGATATATGCTACAACTTATCTATGACTAGTACTTATTCATGTTGAGTATCGAGTGTCGTAGAACTGGTCGAAGACCTGGTCGTAGGACTAGTCCTGGGGAGGTCTTGCCCGTGGAGGCCCCGAGGAGGTCCTGGCGAGGAGGCCTTGGAGGAGGTCCTAGAGGGAGGTCCTGGAGAGGAGGTCCTGGAGGCGGTCCTGGAGGGAGGTCCTGGAGGAGGTCCTGGAGCGCCACGTGTCCTGGAGGAGGTCCTAGAGCGCCACGTGTCCTGGAGGAGGTCCTGTCCTGGAGGGAGGTCCTGGAACGCCACATGTCCTAGAGGAGGTCCTGGAGCGCCACGTGTCCTGGAGGAGGTCCTGGCGAGGAGGCCCTGGAGCAGGTCCTCGAGGGAGGTCCTAGAGGAGGTCCTAGCAGGGAGGTCCTGGCGAAGTGGTCCCAGCGAAGAGGTCCTAGAGCAGGTCCTCGAGGGAGGTCCTAGAGGAGGTCCTGAACTTTTGCTGTCCGATCCTTGATTCCTAAGTAAAATAATATCACTTGCTTTAGGCAGCATGATCGAGTTCATAGAATATGGATGCACTTCGAGAAACGAAGTTACCTGATAATTTAGTTGGCGAGCACGTGCTCTAGTAATTGGTCCTTGCACATCAGAAGCAGTAGGAATGGTTGTATTAGTGGAAGGGATGTCCTCATCAATAGGATGGTTAATTATTAGTTGGACAATATTGTAATACCAACATAGGTACGTATTATGCTTAGTCACGATGGGATTCATGATCATGTACTCAAATAATGATTGAATTTGACTAAATGAAATATAGAATTGTGGCGGAGCCACTGTTGTTAAAATTTATTGTGTCATGGCACGAGTTGCCATTTGGTCGAGTTGAACCAAAAATGATTTCATACTTAGGTGAATGATCGTGCAGAAAAGAGGTGCAGGAAGCACATTTGGGATGAGGATGTTTCACCTAAATAGTCTTTAAGGACTTAACTTTGTACGCCATTGATCTGGGTTATACCTGTAATGTCCCAAAATTTGGCTTTTCAAAAATCTTTTAAGTAGTTTAGGTCCCTGGAAATTTTCACCAATTTTTATTTGAATTAATAAAGCTTAATTGGGAATTTTCTAAATTAAAAATATTTAATTTGACTAATCTGAACATCAATTAAATAAAAATCTATGTTATTTGGCTTCCTTGTATTCCAAGGAATTTTCTGGTATTTTATGAGATTTTTCTGAATTTGTTTGCTATTTACTTAGTCTCCTTGATTTTTGAGATTTTCTTTAATTCCGAAAATATCCCTTTTTTTCTCTCTCCTGCCATGTGCTACAGTGCCCCCGCGGTACTGTTCGTCGTTTTTTTCTTCGTGTGAGTCCAGTACGTGTACGTGAGGCACCTAAATCTTCCAAATGTGATATCTTTCTTCGCTGTACGTATAAAAGCAAACTGTACATATAAAAGCAAACGTTTGCGCCAAATTATCTGTCTTGATCTTCTCTTTCAATCTCCTAAATTGGTTTCCTCCAAACCGATCTATTTTCGTCGACATATGCAAAATACCGAGCTCTACCCAAGGATCTTCTCCGGCGAGTTGCGCCTTCATCCGACATCCTCCGGTGGAACTGTCTGCGGCGTTGGGTTCACGTCATCGCACTCTACGTGATGCATCCTTCCCCTTCGCCTGAAAATCGCCGGTGGCTTGACATCAAGCCGTAAAGTCGAAACGCGTTCGTCGCGTTGCTCGCTTCCTAGGTGAGTTTTTTTTTTCAAAATCCGACCACACCATCGCATCCGGCTCGTCATTTCCAGACCATTTTGCCCCTTCGGTGCCGCCACGTCGCCTCCGGCCGCCAGCCACACCATGCGCCATAACCAGCCATACACCCTTCATGTATGTGTTGAGTTTCCCCACCAGGGAATTCATTATTTGCCCTCCTATTAGTTAGGTATTTGGAAAATTCACTCATTCCCGATGCAATATATTTTTTACCCTCTCATTATGTTTTTCTTCATTATTTGCTCTCTTCGCATTATTTTAATCATTTATGTCTGTTTTTTTCGTTACTAGGCATAGGAAATGACATTTTTACCCCTCGTTCAACAGCTCTTGCCTTATCTCTTCCCCTTCCTCTGTTTGCCTCTTCGTTCGAGAGAGAAATAGGGCACTGCTGTGGTTCATCAGGCAAGTCTCAGAACCAAGTCGATGTCAGGCCATCAAGCCCAGGTGCGTGATAATTAAGCTAGCTGATTCTTGTCTTGCTGAATTAGTTCTGCACCATGCATGTCGGGGGGAAATTCTGCTTTGCGCTAATACTTTATAATCAACTGTAATTGGCATGGGCAGCGGGAGGGCCAATGACATTAAAGACAAGTAGCAGCGCAGGGACGAAGCTATCCTCCTCCCTGTCCCTGACTAGTTCTAGCACCACCATCACTGCAAGCAGCAGCAGCGGTAGCTTCATGGTTGTTGGTTCCACCTCCGCCTCCACCTCCACGGAAAGCGGCGGGGCATCCAACGAGGCGGCTGTGTACCCAGACCCAGAGGGCCGCATCCTGGGGGCGTCAAACCTCCGCACCTTCACCTTCACAGAGCTCCTGGCGGCAACCAAGAACTTCAAGCCAGATTCTGTCCTCGGGGAGGGCGGTTTTGGTAGGGTGTACAATGGTTGGGTGGACGAGAAGACGTTGAATCCGGCCAAGCCGGGAGGCGCCGGAGTTGATCCGGCGGGTGGAGGTGCTGGAGGCGGCGGCGGCGCGGCTGCGGGGTGAGAAGGAGGCTGCTGCTCCACCTGCGCCGCCGACGCCGACAACCCAACCGGAGACCTCTCGCCGGTGCCCGTCCGTGAGAGCTGCAAGATGTGGTGCTCCATCCCGCGCAGCCCCGCTGCGGCCGCCTCCTGGATGGCCACGTGCTCGTCCACCCGCCCGTACTCTCCCATCAGATCGATGGTCATCATCTCGACCGCTTCTGCTTCCGCCTCCCAACAACGCCGGCCGGATCGGTGGTTACCGGAGAAGGGAATGGGGGAGAAGAAAAGAAGTGGGAGGGAGGCGAGGGAGGTGGGGTTATAAAAGGGTGCGATCGTGCGTGTGACGGGAATAGGATCAAGGGTAAGAGAGTAATTTCATGTCAGGAAAACAGGCATATAAAAATAAAATAATGCAAAGAGTGTAAAATCTAAAGAAATAGACAAAGGAGGGGGCAAAAAATGTATTAGGTTGGGAAGGAGTGTGAATTTTGAAAATGAATCTAACGAGAGGACAAATAATGAATTCCCCCTTCTCAGTTCGGTTTCTTCTTTCTGTGTTGTTGTTTGGCCACCAAATCTTCTCTGTTATGTTTTCCTCTAATATTTGCCATGCCAAAAATCCATGCACCATGACCCGACCGCCGTGCGCACTAATCAGCCTCGTGCTCTCTGTTACTTCTCTGTTGTTCTTCTAAGTTCATCAACCTCTGTTGATGCTTTGGTTGTCCAGGAAGTTGCCTTGTTCTTTTGGTTCCTTTATCTCTCTATTAACACTTCTCTAATCTTTGCCATCTCAGTGCCAATGTCTAAGCCATCTCCTGTCACCAGGACGAGCTCTCTGTCATCCTCTATTTCGATTCTGTTGTGTTGTTCTGTTGTCTCCTGATTTCTTCCTCTCTATGACAACTTGGTCCACTTGTCATTCTATTAATCTAAGCCATACATTTACTAACTTTCACTTCCATGTTGTCCCCACATGTCATCCACCCAAATTAAAACCCTAATTATTTCTCTCACTTACATGCGGTCCCGTCATGTCACCAACCTTTGGTCAAACCCTAGTTCATGAGCTTGGTCCACCATGGACTAGCATATCTCTCAGAAAGACCAAAGGATGTATAAACAGATCGCAGGGCGAGACCCTCTTCTTGTTGTGCTCGCAGTTTAGTAGTAGGTCCCGCTATTTTGTTGTCATACAACTGCCACAAGAACACAACAAGAGCACACTCGAACAAGCACAAACAAAAAGTTCGGATAGCAAAAGGAAGTACTAAACTTATCATGCACAATGCTATGAAATGCACCAGACTAACACCAAGGAACACAAGAACCATTAAATAGAACAAAGAAGTTTCAGACAAGGCAACCATATATGTCAAGCAGACAACATGGCTATGGTCCAAACAAAGTTTTACAACACAAAGAACATAATAATACAAAAGCTATCCTATTACATTTATTTAAAGGACAGCTACTAGTTGATTACAAAGCTATGCCGCAAGCCCTCAACAACCAAGGTCTAAGCAAAGTCATCCATATTGAAGTTCACTGGAAACTCATCTAAAAGATGGGCTTCAGGTGAGCCGGTGTCTATAGGGTTCAACGGACTAATGAGACGCCGAGAACCTAGCAAAAGATTTTGACCTCCGTGGTGCTGCCGTGGTGCGAGGAAAGCTCGCCGACATCCCAAGCTTAGCGATGTCAGCCCATAGATGTACAAGCCCCACCACTTTCGGAAGTCGATGATTTGGTGGTGCAGCAGCAGCTGGGGAGGTCTCGTTGTTACCATAAAGCACGTTACGAGGAACACGATTCATGCTAACACCGATTCTGATATACTCCTGAGCTTCTATCAAACGGCGTCGGGTCTCCCATAGTCAGATACTGTGCAAAACGATGACTTGGTCCATAATGTGAACCAACCTCACCAGCTGGCGTACTTGTGGGTCTTCCCTAAACTGAATCCTATCGAACGTGTTCACTTCTGCGCCCGGGCCTCGCTTAGGAAAATGATAGTAAGGTGGTTGAGACAACTCCACAAATCATGACGAAGAAGGCTCAAGATCCCACTAGCAACTTCCCGGATAGCCATGGCTTCGTATGGCATGTACTTGATACAATGAGGAATGCTACCCGTCACCTACAGCAATAACATTGATGACACTTGCACTCTTCCATCCCGGTCCTCGATCTCGCCGATAGATGGCGACTCGGTAGGTAGGTGAAGTTAGACCGCCACATCATGTCCCGCAAAGAAAGCCGGGTATCCATCCACGCTTTCAAGACAAGTCTCCTTAACCAAATACCACCCACTCATCTATAGACAAAAGACAAGGTAAGTGAGCAAAATAGTTGGTAAATCCAACCTAAAGTTGGGGTAAGAAAGGATACTAAGATGGGTAAGAAATAAAAGATATCATACTTAAACTTGTAGAAAATATTTTGTTATCAAAATAATTTCACAGAAGACTTATTAATGCTAACGACCATGCTATTTCTAACCTACAACAAGATGGCTCGATATTAACGCCGGAGGACCCTTGGTATTGAATATATTCCAAGTTAAATAATTACACCCGAAAGCATAATTTTCGACAAGGAATAAACCCAATGCCAGGTTCCCGGATATATATATGTCATACAATAGTTCCCAAAATCAAATACTATTGTACATATATCCTAAACAATATTTGTACACAGTCATACAAGGCATACAGTAAAAATACATAACAAACTTTACAAGCTTGGTTCGGTTCAACAGGAACAACCGACCAATAGCAAAATAATGTGGTTTAGCAATGAAACAAACTATAAACAGCAAAAGACCACCAAGTGTGCCCAAAGCCCCAAAGGCAACTGAGTGGAGGATAGACACTAGAGCTAGCCACCACGATCGGCGCTTAACGGTAGTTCGTACAAGTAACCGTCCTCACCTACAACAAGTAGTTAAAGAACCTGAGTACAAAAGGTACTCACAAGACTTACACAAAACTACTAAAATAAAGTGTTTAGTAGAACCTAACCAAAGGATTAGAACTTTACATGCATAAGGCTGACAACAGGAAGGTTGTAATGGCATTAGTTTTGCATAAAGCAATCAGTTTTGCTCCTATACTTACCAAATTTTGCTAAGGCAGTTTTATAAACAACTTTGGACTTAAAACAGTAAGTAAAAGGGAAATTTAATCACAAACAATAATAAAAATCAAAGTGGTTGTCCACTTTGACCAATTAACATGCATGAATACCCTTCATGCCGCAACCAGTAAACCCATGACATAAAAGTATTTCAAGTCTATACTGAGTTGTCCATCAAAATGAGTGTTGTCCATAACCGTGGACACGGCTATTCGAATAGTTTTAACCTTGCAGGGATGTACATCTTTACCCACACGACTTAGTCAACCCATAAGCCTTCGGATGCCTCCGAATGATGACACACTTCCTTTGGTATGTCGGCCGGGTAAACTAAGATTTGGTATTTTTCAAAAAGTTGACATTATTGAGTTGAATCACTCATGTGAGACTAATCCCGCTTAGTACAAACAACGATAGCTACCGCTAACCGGGCACACATGTTGTGTCGGAAAGCCGATTCAATGAACAAATTAAAATTGTGCTCCCTCACATATAGAATTGAAATCGAGCCCTACTTAACACGCAAACTTTGCAAATTTCCTCACTCCACCAGCCTCAACTCAATAACATCAGCCCTTACTTAACCAAGTAGCGCCTATACACCACGTGGGAAGCACGTAAGGTACTCAAATTGACAGTCAAAGTTCGATCCTTAACGATCCGACAAGACTACCACATTTTCCAAATCTCGTGTAACGAAGGCACCATCACTAGCATCCACTTGTCCAGATCTAAATCGATTGTTATCAAACAAAAATTAACTTGACTTTCGCTTTTAACCAAACCGACAAAGAAATCAAAAATAGAAATCAAAAGGTGTCTCCTGTGTCCGACAAGATAAGCTTGTCAAACATCTAACGCTCTACAGACTTGCAAGGCTAAGCAAAAATCTACAAAACACTCTAACAACACCAGATTTCTATCTTAAGCATAAGTGCATGAGTCTGATTAAGGATAAGCCACAAAGATTGGGTATAACTAACTAGTTCACAAAGTACTGGTACTTCAAAAATAGCATGCAAATAGTTATCACTTCATTTCAAAACACTTAATTATCAAAACTGGGATCAACATGGTGCAAGAGGATGCTTGCCTTAGTAATAAATCACTTGTTCAGATTCTGGAACCTCAGGAATAATTTCACTCACGTTGGTACAATCAGATCCTAGAAAGAACAAGATCAAATGAACATCCAGAAACACTGACAAGTACCAAAATGCTGAAAATGTGCATGATCAAGTACTGATGTACAAACTAACAAAATGCTTAAGCTATAACTATCTTTAGTAAAGGTAATAACCCAGATTAACACTTTCCAAAATTAACTGACAAGGATTAAAGGTTAAAGACTTTGCTACAGTGCTGTCGGGCTGGTCCGACAATAGAGCAGCGATGGTGCACAAATACGGCAAAAGTGATCATGCCGATTGGCATGCACAATAAGCAAAAGACTCTTGCTTATGCTACTAGGGTTTAGTAGGAGTCTACCTGAGCTTAAGAGATGGTCGGAGAAACTCTAGAGCTCGCCGGCGATATGAAAGACCGAAAAGAGCCAAGATGATCTAGAAATAGATATGAAATCTTAGACAAAAAGATCACCAGTGAATGGTTGAACTGGCTCTAATAGGTCTAGGTGAGGGTACTGCTGAAAGGAATTGAGATAAAACTCACCACACCAGAGACGGAGACGAAGGGGTCGATTTGGTCGAAAACAGGAGATTCTCAAAATTCAACCAACCTGTTTGACCAAAGGTAAAATTAACTGAGGGGTTTTGCTCCTTAGATCATATGACACGATGTGACGCGAATGAACTAAGGAAAAGCTCACCGGAGCGAAGAATTCACCAATGATGGCGCTCCGGACACGCTCTGGACAGCCCAAAAAGTAACCTTGCGCTCCTGATCTACAAACAATGCCAAGAACTTCCATTAACATGATGAACAAGCATTGAAAGAGATGAACAAAGGTGTGAGAAAGAGAGGATACGCCGGAGATGAGGAAGGAACTCGGTGCGGCATAAAAAATGGCCAAGAGTGATAGCTAGGGTTTAAATAGCCATCTCGCCGGAGAAGAAAGAGGAAGGCTGCGTGGCAACACTAACAGCAAAATGGTGACATGTGGCGATTGCATGCTGTGAAAAACACGACGCAATGCCACCTCGCCGCGATGAGCTTTGCATAAGCGCCATGGCGCGAGAAGACGGGTGAGCCATCGACATGTGGGTCATAGGTATGCCGGCCCAAAGAGAAACAACACAGCGAACTCAAACGATTGTTGATCGTCCAATTGCCAACGAATGGCTCAGATTGATTGGGACGTTCGCATGGTCCGAACGGCCCAACTCATAATGATCGTACGATCAAAAATGAACAGTTCAGATGGAGTGGGACGTTCGGATGGTCCGAACGGCCCAACTCATCTTGACCGTATGTTCAAAATCCAGTGGTCAAGAAAGAGATGCACGCCTTAGAGTTTCAACAAAAACAACGGCACCGTTGGATCAGGATTCAAGGGTTGAGATTGAAGTAGGGTTCAGACGGTCCGAACGGCCCACTAAACGAGGATGGTCAGATCTAAATCTAATGGCTCAGAATCAAGGCACGTTCGGACAGTCCAAACGACCCAATTGATCCTGGCTGTCGATTTTGAATCCAATGGCGCGCACGCTTTGGTTTAAACCAAATTGAGATGGCGCGGTTGGATTAAACATGGACGGCGTAGATCGCATGGGACGTTCGGATGGTCCGAACGGCCCAATAGATCTGGATGGTTCGTTTAAATATAGAACAGAGTTTTATCATAAGGTCAAAATAATCTCTAAAAATCTGACAAAAATATTTTTATTCAAGATAATTTATCTAGTGTTTGATAAAAATACTTCCCCGGTCTCAATACAAGCATTAACTTGCATTTTCTTTTGAAGCTTAAAAATAAGTCTCAAGTTTGGGTTGAAATGGAAGTTTTTAAATTATAACAAGATGCTCATGTTTTAAAAATGACCAGAAATGCTATGAAAAGCATTTTATTACTGTTCATTAAAACTGAGGCTGTTACACTTTGGTTGTCCAGGAAGTTGCCTTGTTCTTTTGGTTCCTTTACCTCTCTATTAACACTTCTCTAATCTTTGCCATCTCAGTGCCAATGTCTAAGCCATCTCCTGTCACCAAGATGATGCCGCCATGCGTCCAAACCTGGCCGTGAGCTCTCTGTCATCCTTTATTTCTATTCTGTTGTGTTGTTCTGTTGTCTCCTGATTTCTTCCTCTCTATGACAACTTGGCCCACTTGTCATTAGACCTGTGCATGGGCGGCCCGGCCCATCGGCCCGACCCGAGCCCGACCATGTCAGGCTAGGCTTGGGACCAAAATCGCCCAAAGAAGCCTCTACCACTCAAATCCCAATAATAACAATTAAAAAATAGAAGTCTATTTATTTAATGCTGAAAATGAATTAAATATTAGTTTTTTATTCCAAAAATGATTAAAATAATGCATTTTAAACAGTAATTACGTTTTTGCCAGCTAGCTCAGTTCTTGCTTTTTGGCTGCTTTTCAAGCCCACTTCAAGCCTAGCCCTACCTAAGATTGAACAGCCTACTTGTCATTCTATTAATCTAAGCCATACATTTACTAACTTTCACTTCCATGTTGTCCCTACATGTCATCCACCCAAATTAAAACCCTAATTATTTCTCTCACTTACATGCAGGTCCTGCATGTCAGTCAACCTTTGGTCAAACCCTAGTTCATGAGCCTGCTCCACCATGGACTAGCATATCTCTGTGGACCTGGTCCATAGACCGGTGGCCCACATGTCAACCATAATCCTATTTTTGGGAATTAATTTAATTCTTGAAAAGTCCTTTTATCTTATTGGTCCCACGTGTCGCTCTCTTTACCTTATTTCTAGAATTATTTTAATTCTAGAAATTCATAAATCCAGTGGGTCCCACCTGTCATCCACTCACCCTTTTCCAAAATTTCTGAAATAATTTAATTGAGGAATATTCTATGAGTCCCAATTGTCATTCTCTCTCTCTTTATCTTGTTCTTTCTCCAGCACCTTGGCCCACATGTCATCCAATGAGTTCATCTCTCTCTCACTTACCAATGGACCCCACTTGTAAGCATCCAATTCTTTTTGTTTTATTTTATCTGAAGGAATATTCTCTGAATATTCTTTTCTCTCTCAATTTCATCATTTCATGTGAATTCCAATCTTTCGAGAGCCATATCTTCTTCATCCGAATTCCAATTGAACCCATTCAAGTTTCTAAATTCATTATCTACCTTCCAGTACCATTCAATTTCAATTTGGATTTTATTTGATTTGTCTTTTTGAATTTAGTTTGTTTTTGCGCTTTCTTTCTCGTTAGGCGTTGAAGTCTCGAAATCGTCCGAAGGAGTTGAAGATCAAGGAAGTAAAAGATTGAAGATAAAATAAGATCATAATTGCTATAGCAAGGCAAGTTATACCTTTGATCATGTTGAATCCCAGTTTTCTAAAATTACTTTGATTCAAATTATTGCATTTACTTTAAGTATTTATTTAAATGCTTTTGGGTATAGTTATTAATCCCATTTGTTATATCCACCTTGTCTATTGTTATGTCATAATCTTTTGTCACCCTAGATTGGTTCATTATTTAGTTGGTATTATCATAGCACCAATGTGGGTTGGTTAGATACGATTAGTCTGCTTAGCCATGCTACATGTCATTATCTTATGTAAGTTGCAATTATAAACTTGACCAAGTGATTATGGAACAATGTGATAAAACTGTGTGTACTATGTGCTATTACTCGTGATGGCATGTGTTGCACTTAACCAACAGGGTGGGAAAGGATTTAAACGGAGGCAAGTAGTACTGTGTGCTACTTTGGTGGAGCTGTGTGCACGGGAATAATAAACTATGTGCATAGGGATTTGTAGTCATAAATTGGAAGTCTTGCCTTGGTCAATGAAGGACTTAACTTTGTATGCCATTGAACTGAGCCTTACTGTACGACCATATGCCTGATGGGACGAGCCTAACTTAGTAAGTTATGGATTCTTGACATTGATTACTCAGGAAGTAGGTTAGGCTGTGTTGTATGGGTGGAGGTGTGTTCTACCAAGTAGTCACATCATGGGGCGGTTCGCCGTGTCCCTGTCCAACGGTGTGTGTTATGCCAAAGCACTATGTTAGGGTTGGTATGACAACAAAGCACATCGGGAGTATCAATGCTTGAGATGAAGTTTTTGAAAGGTTTTGTTGTGATCGACTCATGCATAAGTTGATTGCATCTTGTGAGTAAAGTGTACAACCTCTGCAGAGTGTTAATCAATCTATTCAAATAACGCCATTCATGATCATGAACTTGCTCTCGGGATTTCACACGAGGGGTAGATTTTCATAAAATAATTGGGAAGGGACAGTTGTGTGATTTAAGTCATAAGGCTGTGTGAAAGAATTTGATTAGGCTATATGTCTTTGTGAAAACAACTAATAAATTAATATTTTCTATTTGTTTTGAATTATGCTTCCAATCTATTATTCATATTCAATTGCAAATGTTGCATTTCTGCAAAAGAACCACAAAAGTCATTCCTTTGGAATAAGCCATCATTTATAAATTGCATTCTGTGGTATGACTTGCTAGTATGGTTGTATACTCATGCTTTCTATAATCAATCAACAGAAGTGGAGGAATCGTTAGTTAACAAGGTCTACTTCAAGGATTGTGGAGAACTAGATCATGCTACCCCAGCCGATTGCCTGTGAGCATATGGATGGGCTTCACCGGGTTATTCGTTATGTTCTCAATGCACTTTCATTGAGCTATTTGTGTTCTGAGGCATTAATTGTAAGCTTTGACCTTAAGGTCTTTACTCTGATATTTATTATTATTTGCCTATTTATTAGTCATCTTTGTATATGGAAATGATATTTCATCGATGTTGCCATTGTGTGTACTAACGTGATCCTGGACTAGTGCAGTATACTCAGACGGTCTAGAATTACATTTTTGGGTCCCGATAGAGGTGGTATCAGAGCCATATTGACTGTAGGTCGTGACCTTAGTTAGAATGGTCGTTGTTAAGGAAAACTTCAAAACTTATTTTACAAATGAAAAATCTTAATGATGTGTTATTCTCATCTTGTCTAGATTCTATACTCTTCCATTCTATTCCTTTCTCATCCATAATCTTCCTCACCATTTTGGGTATTAAAGTGGACTCTCTCTCCTCATAACTCCTATAGTGGTCGTTATCTATACCAAATGTCTGGGTGGATGCTCAAGAGCTGTTTGGAGCAACTCTTTGAAGACCATGCAACCAACAACAAGGTATCAATATCTCCCCAAGTGTTCAAGACAAGTTCGTCACAAGAATTGAAGACCAGAAGAAGTTATACGTCACCCCCGTCTTTCTCAAAGATTCGCCTGCAAGGATCGCAAGCAGTCAACGTTTGATGAAGACAATGACCAGTCCAAGTTTTCTTCAGACTAGCCATATAGGATAAATCAGCGTTGGTTCGTCTCGTGAGTACCAAGTCACCCAGTTAAGTTAGAGTTTAATTGACTAGACGATTAGATTTTTGTTTTCCTTCTTCTGTGTGTAGTTGGTTGTGAGTTTTATGCTTCTTAATAGCTTTCTGGCTATTTGTGTGTTTCTTGGTGTTCCTTGGGTTAAACCTGCTCCCCTTGGTAGATTGTCTTTCCTTACCTTATGCTTTTCCCTCTCATCTATTAGCCCTAGTCAGCAAATAGATAAAGAGCCCCAGTGAAGCCAACCTTGTCAGTAATCTTGAGATAGTCTGTGCCAGCTCAGATCCCGTCAAACCCAGTGGACAGTTGTCACTACCGGGAGTAGCAGATCCATTCATGGAACAATTCTTGTTAGCTCGGACTCAATTCATGAACGCGATGATGCAAAACATGAACAAATGATGACCCAGCAAAATCAGACCACCACTACTTTAGTCAATTTGATGAATTAGAATAATCAAGCATGCCGTCAGCATTCATCACCAAAGGTCAAGATCAAAGCGAGACGTTAACCAAAGAACTATCTCCAATGCCAAGAGTGACACATCATAACTCGAGCCGCCTCGCCACCCGTAACTACTCATGACAATGACGATGCAACCGCTTGACAAGAGTAACCTCTGCAATGATGTACAACTCGTTGCCATCCCAACGGCATGCCCTCAGACCAAGTTTGTGAAGTTCATGATGACCAAGCCGCCCGTCTTTGACGGATCAACCACACTCAAGGATGTAGAATATTGGATTCGCACCATAGAAGAAAAGCTAACTGTTGTGCAATGCAACGATAATGAGAAAGTTCTATATGCTACTCATCAATTAGAAGGAGTTGCATTAGATTGGTGGGAAAAGTTTCGCGCCGCCTATCAGGACAAGCAGCTCCATCCAGAAACCTTTACTTCATATATTCTTGGGGGAATGTAGTGGACATCGAGGTAGCACCGAGAGTGATTACAGTAATGTGGTGCATCTGGAGTTCTAGGAACAAGCAGGCGCACGGTGAAGATAGCGATGAACCAAGGTGTACAATGGAGTTTATCAAGGCGATGTTGCAAACTCTAGAAGTCCCGAAGCAGGCCACTATAGAAATCAATACTAGGGATAAAGTGCATTTGTTTAGGCCACATGTTCAGTGGGTGAAAGTAAACACTGATTGGGCGCTAGATAGTGTTCATCAGTGCGTAGGAACATGAGCTATTGCTCGAAATCATCAAGGAGCCTTTTTTAGTGCTGTGTGCAGTCCTTACCTGAAAATTTCTGATCCGGAGGTGGTGGAAGCTTTGGCACGTTGGGTTGGCATGTTAATGGCTAGAAATTGTGGTTATTCTCGAATTATTATAGAATATGATTGTCAAAAATTTGTGAAAATGCTCTACGAATCGACGGCGAACAAATCAGTCGCCGCGAGCATTGTAGTAGAAGTGCGAGAACTTTTGTCGTTGTTTGTGGGTGTCTTTCAGATTTGCTAGGAGAGATGGTAATAGTGTTGCACATTGTTGTGATAAAGCTGCTTGTGCGTGTGACGAGCGAGAACAGGAGCGGGAACGGCTGAGGCTGCATCCACGGCTGGACTCTCCAAGGTCGATGATGGGCGGCGGACTAGGGCGTCGCACGCTCTTGCGCGCAGTGATCCTGATGTGGGGTCCTCCGAGTCGAAGCAGTCGAGCTGGTGCTGGGGATGACGACGGGCATGGTAGGAGCTGGGGCAGAGATCGCAGTAGCTATCGTAAGGCGTGCTTGCTCGCAACAAAGAACATCCTCTCCGCTTCACCTCGAGAGAGTCAAATTCATCCGATCGGCCGCTTATGAGGGTGTCGGCGATTGTAGCTAGAAGTGAGTAGCATCCGAAGTTGTCCAATCTTGTACACGGCGCTGGTGAGGGAAGCTGTCATCGCCTGCGTGAGCTACACCTGGTGAGTTAGGTAGGGATCGTCTGCTCTGATTTCGAAGATCTCGGGGCAGCGCAATCCTTCTTGAAGAGACAAATAGAAGCAGAACGGCGATCTCAGCAGGTCATCCTCGTGCATCTGGCACAAGCGGGCTGAGGCGAAACGAGCTGTGTCCTGAACTGCATCAGAACAACGGCTCCTAGGGTGTTCGGTTCTGAAGGTGTGGGTGATGAACTCGCCTTCCCTCGGGTAGAGGTACACCTCCATAGACCAAGACTCACGAGCCATGATCTGAGTCATCCGACCTCTGAAGATAGGTCAAGGCGAGAGCCTGTGTACTACATGAGTCAAGCGAGGATATCTACGAACTCTCCGAAGTCCTCGCCATGGGAGCAATGGTCCAATGGGCCATCAGATGAAGCACCAACCATCTACAAATTTTGAAACAAGAGAGAGGTTCACAACTGAGTAAACTTAAGTGAGGTTAAGGTAAGTAAAGAACTAAGAGAGATGAGTAAGAGCAATTGTAGGATCGTAATGACAATCAGAAGGGGGGGTTGAATGATTGCAAATAATTGACCCCAAATTCTAACTTCTTCTTGTTATCAAGAATTCCAAAGAACCTCTCTGTTGACTTGAAAAACTTCACAACCGAGACCTCCTCAGTGCACAGAAGAACATCAAATCAAGAATCAAAGTAGAACGAATCAACTTTATATATCAAACTTGATTTGTGTCTCACAGAGAGCTTAGCAAGCACCACTCAAAACCCTAATTCAAAGGACCTTACAACCGTAGCATAAACAACAAGAAAGCTACACCAAAACCCAAAAAAACACTTAACCCTCAAAAATCCACCTCCGTGCCATACCCTCATCGCCTTCTCTTATAGCCTAGAGTTCTATCCATGTCCAACACGACACCAATACGGATTCTAACTCAACCAACCAGATTTGGAACTCCTTCCAAATCTGTCTTTCCAATTCTCTCACGTCGAAGCCTCCGTGACACCACCTCCCGTAGCTTAAACGTGATCCCTTTGATCTCCACGTGCTCCAAAGATGATCCAAACCACCTCTTGACATCCACGACTTCCAAGACCTCAGATTCCTCATCCTAGTCCGAGTCAATCCCACACCGACAGATTTGTCCTTACGCCTCAACCCGCACATGCAAAGATCAAAGAAACCCCAAATCTTGGCACAAGTTCTCCAACTTGACCATCCATTAGCTCACTCACACCCATAAACACTATCATGCATCATGCAACAAGATATAGCTTACGATTCAACAAATCCAATAATTCCCCGTAACAACATACTTTCAGAGTACAATCCAGACTACCACCATTGTAGGTCCCAGATTACAAGACACGCCGTTGTACCGCCCAAACACACCGGTACTACCGATGCTCAAGAACTTCAAAACTTCCAAAACATCGCTTCGAAAAACCATGCCGCAACCTCATGTCATCATACTGCAAGCGGACTACTCGCCGCCTCAAGCCGCGAAATACCGCCACCGCCGTTCGCCCAAGACTGCAGACCATCCGATTTTCATTTAACTGCTCATGTCGAGATTCTTTCTTTCTAAAAACCAAGTGCGTTACATTATCGCAGCATGACGCGTCATACCGCCAAGAAGAAATGCAATGTCCAAGAAAAACAAGTGTTCGGTTTTTCCATACCGCCAAACACACAACGGTAGATTATTTATAAAGCGGTATTATCAAGAAATCAAATGGTACTACCGCACCACTTAAAAGAGCAAACAAAGTATGTCGTAACCTCTTTCTCAAAGGAAAACAAAGCGGTACTACCGTTATTAAAACAACGGTACTATCGAAATTTAGGTACTATCGCCATTCAACTGCGGTACTACCGCTCGAGTAAGTTCGCAAAGTCCTCGTAACGGCGTCCTTTGCCACGTGGGCGCTCCGCATCCATGGGCCGATCGACCATGGGTCTCACCGTTGGATTTAGAAGACCAGAGAAGGTCCGAACGACCCACTTGATGTCATCCGTTAGATTTCAATCCAACGGCTCAAAGTCTTTGAGCGCTTCCGACTATCCTAACGTTATAACTCAATATCACCGTTAGATCAAGATCTAACGAACCGAGCAAAACGCATCGAGAGGAAAAGGCTTGCGGTACTACCTCAGACACCAAATGGTCATATATCTAATCCGTAGTTCCAAGACAATACAAGCCGGTATTACCGATAATCCCGACAAAAGCCGATTTTCGACAGAATTCAACAGAGCTCAAAAGCAAGTCAAGAAAACGATCAAAAGCATGTTCCGAGACAATGTATTGAACTTTAAGCATCAAGACTAAGTCTTCATTATTGGCAATGTATTCATCATCAAATATCATGACCAAAAACCTCTTGGTCTTACAGCAATAAATACGCTATATTTTGGTCAAAACTTTTCTTAGCTTTTGAAAATAAGACTCAAGTCCTTAGGCACTCCCAGTCTAACTAAGGTTCCTACAGTTGTATGCTCTGATACCAGCCCTGTCGGACCCGGATTTCGCAATCCAGAATCATTTATGAAAATACTGTGTTATTCCCTGGATCAGTAGTTAGCACTCACAGAATACATCACTGAATCAATTCATACACGATATCAACTAAACCATTCATTAATTAACACATCAGAGTTTACATAGACTGCATGGAGTCAAGTTTTACAATAAGGGCCGAATAGGTCAAACTGATTACATTACAAAAGTAGTGGAAACGACAATGGAAGCAAAAGAGTGAGAGCACATCTCTCCACAGGAAAGCGACTGGGGATACCCGTGTGCATCCGATATTAACCAAGGACTTGGATAATATTGGATGCACGCAAGCACCGACGGAGTCAGCTGGACTAAGACGAGACCTAGACTAAAAGAACTAAACTACTCATCATCTCCTGGGCCTCTAACTTCTGGATCCTCGTAGTATGTGTAATCTCCAGGACTTCTTGCTTCTAAGGGTTTTGGGGGAAAGAGCGAGAATGAGTACAACTTCTGTACTCGCGAGCCAACACACAAGATGCAATAATATACATGCAAGGCTAAACAAGGATGGCTCGGGTTCTTTTATTTGCTAAAGCAATGTTTTCAATTATCATAATTATAAATTCCTATCACTTAGCATTTTAACCAAATTGCATTTTATTAAAGAGAGTAATTGTGTAATATTTATATTAGCAGAGGTTTCCCTCCATCGGAATCCTCTACCTTATGCTTCTTTGATTGGAGCTACCTCCATTTATTGACACCACTGAGTTCGAAAACCCAAGAAAAATCTAATCTCAGGGCTAGATGAGCCCAACCTGATTTTCATCCCATCCATAAGGTTTTTGAAATAGAATTAACTCTAGTTAAGTTTCCATGTCCACCTTTGACCGTAGGCACAGCTGCCTAAACAGTTTAGACTCTGCAGAGGTTATACACTGTACCCATAAGAGACAGTCATACTCGTTGCCCCACATGATTTCTTAGTCATGTAGTTAAGCAACCATCACAGTAACCTTTCTAAATATCTCGCCCTTTCCGTCATCTCACCCATATGGGGTTACGCTCATACGTTGTGTGGGATGTTCACCACGGCGACTAGTGTAGTTGGCCTACAACACGACGACTGGCAACTTCACCTTGTATCGGTGTCTCTTCCAAGTCGGGCGTATCACGCGCTTGCACATTTCCTTATTACCCCTCCAACGAGATGACTTTCAGGGTTCAATAAATTTACTAAGCCAAGTTGCACTTTGCAGACTTGTGGTTGTACTTGTTTTACACGGGAGTTCATGACAAAATTAAGTCCTTAGGGTCATTTGGGCGGTTCATTCCACATACCACACATTCCTTGGGCTGCATTAGCACCCATCAACATACCATCCATCATACCATCCGCCTGCATTTGTAATAAAGAAGTTATTAGGATTTTTGAGGAGCAAAATACATTAACTCAACCATCTCAATCATATTTACCCACATGACTGCCCAAAACCAATTTTATGTTTAAAAAATGATGATTAGGACCTTTAATGTCCCGATACTTAAGCAAGACTAGCATGGCGCGACGCTTAAGTATAACCTAGACTAGTATTTACCACCTAGTTACTAGGGTGACATGGAATAATGGATTTAATTGTCAAAGGATGATATTATAATTAATTAATTATCAAATGGGTATTTAACTACCTTAAAATTTAACATACATTTGATTAAAGAATTAAAGCATGCAATTTTGGTAATTTAAATGAATAAAATTTACATAAAATGTAGGCTCAAAATGATCAAAGTATCGACTTGCCTTGGTTAAGGGTAAGAGAATCTTGATAGTCTTGTGCTTGATCAAGTTGGAAATCTCCCATGTTTTCGAATCCTATTCTATTTAACGCATCTAAAAAAGGCACAAACAAGCAAAGAGAGAAAATAAATACAAAAGAGATCATAAATAAACTCCAAATTAAACAAGACCAGTGCCATTAGTAAGATCTTGAATTTACAAAATTTTAGAAACAAATTTCATAATTTTTAGAGTTATAACAGAGGAGAATGGAGCTTTCGAAGTTTGAATTGGAATTAAATCGGGAAAACCAAAAAGGAGAGAGAGAGAGAGAGAGAGAGTGACCCACTAACATGTGGGACCCATGAATAGTGCCTGGTCTATGTGCACAGCGCATAGAGCGGAGGTCAACATGTACTGTGCACCGGTCCGTTGGTCCGTACATGGGCCCACCTGTCGATCACTAGGGGCAAAGCCAAAATCAACCGGCCATTACTGTTTTGCGGGCCCGCCGGTTAGAGAGTCAAGGGGGCGTTAAGAGCATCTAGAACAATCCACCTCAATTTGTTACTAGAGGTTGCCACATCACTTTTAGATGATGTGGAGGAGAGAAGATGAGGAGAGAAGGTGAAATTGCTTTCTACATGAAGAAACTATCGATTGTTAATACCAAGACATAAGAAACAACAAAAAAAACTCTATTGGAGGCTTAGTTGTTACCTAAACACTCATTTTGTGGGTCCCACTGCCTACCAACAAGCTTGTAGCAATTAAAGTCTTAGATACAAGCTTAAGAAACAATCTATTGGAATGGTTGTTTCTTTTTATTAGATTGAGTACTCTCTCTCCTATTAGTAACAAGCTAAGAAACAAACTATTGTAGATGCTCTAAGAGGGCCTTAAGACAACATTTAATGGCTAATCACTGGTTTAGGGCTTCATTAATGCGGCTAA
This sequence comes from Phyllostachys edulis, assembly GCA_036346405.1. Taxonomy (NCBI): domain Eukaryota; kingdom Viridiplantae; phylum Streptophyta; class Magnoliopsida; order Poales; family Poaceae; genus Phyllostachys; species Phyllostachys edulis. The sequence goes on along the minus strand of CM070546.1, from coordinate 45,809,879 downwards.
TCGCCGTTTTGCCTTAAATCCCAACCGGGATTTGGTCAACACACGCCAAGACCAGCGCGTCCAAATGCGACAGAGCGGGGAGACCAGTATGCTGAGGCTTTGCTTGGTCTGCATGAAAGCAATGAGTCGGGAAGGGCAAGGGCAGGAGGCCTCGGCGAGGCGGACCGATGCGGTGGTGGCACACCGAGGAGCACCGGCGATTTACACTGGGATTGAAGGCGATGGCGCGCATGGGCGTCTTGGTAGCGCAGGTGATGCGACGGCGTAGAGGCGGAGTTAGCGTGCATGGTCACAAGGCTGTGCACGGGAAGACGCGAGCCGGGCAAGTGAAGCTGAGGCGCCCGAGATGGCGGCGGCAAATGAGGAAGGAGTAGAAGGGGTGGCGGCGGACGTCCACGGCGAGGAGGAAGAAAGAAGGTGGGGTGGCTTCCTCGTGCCGAGACGACGGTGACAGGGGTTGCCGTGCGAGGAGCTCACCGAGTGGCGACAGTGGTGGTGAGGCGGCGTGGGTGAAAGGGAAGCGGCTTTTCAAGTAGAGCTTACCGGAGTGAAGAGGCGACATGGGGGAGAACAAGGCACGCAGGGAGCTTCTTATAGGCCAAGAGAGAGGGGGGGGGAGGGGCCATGGGCGACGACGGTCCCGAGGCGGCCAAGATGGGCGGCTCTGCGGTGTCGGGCCGGGCGATGACTTGGGCGACCGGGCGGCGACGGGCGGAGGCAAAGGGCGCAGTGCTTGCGAGCGAGGATGATGAGGGGATGGCGACTTGCACGGCTTGGTGACGCGGGCACGCGGCAAGCGCCAGCTGCGACCCGCTTCTGAGCGGCGAGGACGCATGGCGTCACGGCGACAAGATGAGGCGAGGGCGAGGGCACCGAAGTCGCGGGGCAGAGGGAGCAAAGGCGAAGGTCAGAAAGTGAGCACGCGGGTGGCGCAGAGGGTGGCGCCACAGCAAAGCGGCGTGGACGCGGTAGTGTGACCAGGCGGCTCGGGGAAAGAAAGAAGGCACGGGGTGGAAGGAGGCCGGGCCAGCTGGGCCGAAGGAAGGAAATGGGCCAAGAGGCCGGGAGGAAGGAGTGGGCCGAGGCCCAAGGAGGTGTCGGGTGAGCCCAAGGAAAAGAGGGGCAAAGTGAAAAGACCTAAAACCGAAAAAATAATTCAAATTTGAAATTTGAATTCGGGAATTGCAATGTGGTTCGAAACTCTAATTCGAACTTAGCTAAAAGCTAGAGGGTTTTGAGAATATACGCTAATTTGAAATAAGTTTGAAAACCGAAAACCAAATGGCAATTACTATTCACCGTTTTGAAAACGGGATGTTACACTTCTAACATAAACTAACGGTTAAACAGCTAAAACTTGCTTCTTGGCTACAACGAATTTCCCTCATCACGTGGCAAACATCTGGTTGAAGCAACTCTTGCCCTGCATTCGCTTATTCCCTTCAATGGCTCTATTCCCTAAGAGCAAGCTATCCTTTCCTTGTCAATATAGGCTCCTGAGAAGATTATACTAGCATTTTAGGTGCTTATAAAGACGTGATTTCTGTAACTATACAAATCAGACATAGCAAATCATCGGCTAAACATTCCAAACGCATAAGGCCATGCCTCCTCGTTTCCCAAGCGATTCTGGCAATGGACGACAAATCGGAATCCCATTTCACAGGCAAAAGTCGTTCCATAAGCTTCTTGGTGGAGGGAAAGGTGTGCTATACTTATTTTCTTCCCAGGCGATTAGTCTGCATTATTTGCATTACCACAGCTTCTCTCTAAGTTAATGTGGTTATGGATTCCATTGTTGGGGCTTTGCAGTTGCGGACATTCTGCTGTGGAAGAACAGAAACCTGTCTGCAGGGGTCCTTGCCGGGGCCACATTGATATGGTTCCTGTTCGACGTGGTTGAATACAATATAATTCCGCTCCTTTGCCAGATTGCCATCTTTGTCATGCTTGTGATCTTCATTTGGTCAAATGCTGCACCACTCTTCCACAGGTTTGACTTCCTTTTTTCTCTGGAGAGAAGATCACAGAGTATTTAGCTTAAAGAGATTTCAAATCATGAGGAAGTAAAACTCAACTGACCAATTTCGAATTGCAGAGCTCCACCAAGGATCCCAGAAGTCATCGTCTCTGAACACGCCTTCAAAGAAATGGCTTTGACCATCCATTACAAACTGGCATATGCTGTATCTGTTCTTTATGACATCGCATGTGGAAAGGATCTGAAGAAATTCCTGTTGGTACATAATACGCTTCTTTGCTATCTTGATAAGACAAATCCTGTGACAGTTCCAGTGCCAATACCTATAGGGATTAATGCAAAGGCGCTAAAAGATCTTGAAATCAACCATATTAGACATGATGCACTACTCAACACAACTTTTAGCCAAAAATTCACACCATTATTTTGCTATTTCTGTTCAACTTAAACTTGTACTAAATTTCAGATCGTTTTCTAATATTAAGGTGGTAGTATCCCTGCTGATATTGTCAGTGATTGGAAGTTCTTGCAGCTTCACAAGCCTACTCTATCTTGGTAAGTATCATAGAAAACAGTAATTTTCAACACAATGACAAAAAAAAAAGTAGGACAGAAGGGATGCAAGAAGAAAACATTAACCAATCCAGTCTGATAAAATAATATATAATAACCGAACTTTCCATACATTATAACGAGTCAGTAATTCTTACTTCCACAGGATTCTTGTGCGCCCAAACTTTGCTAGTGTTGTACCAACGATACGAGATGGAAGTGGACCATCTAGTTGCAAGGGGTAGCGAAGACATCAAGAAGTTCTATGAGAAGATTGATTCCAATTTGCTCAACAAAATACCAAGAGGCCCTGTCAAGACAAAAGTTAGATAAAATGTACTCCATGAAGCTGTCAGCACATATTAATAATTCCCTTGAAAGGGAATGACCAGTTACTGGAGTAGATTTCAAGGAAAATGAACCTATTATAATTAGCAAAACAATCTGCATGAATCCAGTCCGAGAGAAGCAAAGCCTATGAAACTTCAAATAAACCTGACTGCTAGCATCCAAATGTACCTGTCAATGCACAAGCATGTTTTCATCAGCTAAGCAATCAATATGAAAAGGGATTTAATGCTATAATATCAAATAAAGCATGTCACTATCAAGAATTCAACTGTGTTCTTTTTTCAACTGTGCCACTGCAGGGTCTTTACAAGTGCCTGAAAACTGACCGATAACAGTAATACAGTATAATCAGAAAGACAAATGGCACAAAGTGCCTGATTGTCCAAGAAGGAAAATAAACAGAGCATTCGTTATCTTCTGAGCTCTGACATCTGTAATACTAGTGCTATGGGTTCTACCAAGATACACATCAAAGTTGTTATTTGCATGACCAAAACCATGACATCAAACATTGCCAATTTGCAAAGATTCGCCCAAGAATTTGAACTTCCTATATTTATAGAGACAAACATCTTCAATCTGCTGTAGAATAGGACCATGTGTTTGATATATCAGAGCCCTTGGCTTTTTCTTATTTCGGTAGATGAAATATCCATGCGAAACTTCTCCTCTGGTATAGAGATAAACATGTCCCTCAACTCTCCTAAAATGTCTAAATCTTCAAGGACCTTCAAAACCAATAGTGAAGTGCAGGATCAGACCATTTTTTTATATCATGCATGTAAAACGAACATTGAGGTAAATTCCCACCTTGAAAACTCCTTCCATCTTTCGACCACCGACAAGAAATGATGTACCTGTGCTTTTACATCCGAGAAGTATATCCAGCATTCTATTGTAGTCACCTCCATAATACTTAGGCTGCAATGAGTAAACTTCATTCGGTATGGACAAAGGACAATAAAACATTCAATTGTCGAACTTCCTTTTTGAGAGAGAGAGAATTTAGTAACTGAACTTAAGAATATAATAACTCAGCCAAATATATGCTAGGTAACATTTTTTTATGTTTCTACCTTACAATAAAGGTTTCTAAACCAGCTGCACTTGAAGTTTCATGTCGAACCCGGATTCCGTGAATCCAAATCCTCTGTGAAAACACTATGTTATTCCCTGTATCAGTAGATAGCACTCACAGGCACATTGCTGAATCATTTCATACATGGCATAAAACCATATCATTCATTAATTTAACACATCAGAGTTTACATAGACCGCATCATGTCAAGTTTTACTATAAGGGTCAAACAGGCCAAACTGATTACATTACAAAAGTAGCAGAAGTGACGACGGAAGCAAAAGAATGAGAGCACATCTCTCCACAGGCAAGCGACTGGGGAAACCCGTATACGTTCGATATTAACCAAGGACTTGGATAATATTGGATGCACGCAAGCACCAACGGAGTCAGCTGGATTGAGGCGAGATCTAGACTAAAAGAACTAAACTACTCCTCATCATCTCCTAGGCCTTCAATTTCTGGATTCTCGTAGCATGTGTAATCTCCAGGATTTCCTGCTTCTGAGGGTTTTGGGGGAAAGAGCAAGAATGAGCACAACTTCCATGCTCGCGAGCCAACACACAAAATGCAATAATAATACATGCAAGGCTTAACAAGGATGGCTCGGGTTCTTTTATTTGCTAAAGCAACATTTTCAATTATCATAATTACAAATTCCTATCACTTAGCATTTTAACCAAATTGCATTTTATTAAAGAGAGTAATTGTGCAATATTTAAAACAGCAGAGGCTACCTCCATTTTTATGCTTATTTTTTATTGGAGCTACCTCCATTTATTAACACCACTGAGCTCGAAAACCAGGAAAAATCCAATCTTAGGGCTAGGTGAGTCCACCACATTTTCATACCACCCACAAAGGTTTTTGAAATAGAACTAACTATAGTTAAGTTCCTATGTCCGCCTTTGACCGTAGGTATGGCTATTTAAACAGTTTAGACTCTACAGAGGTTGTACACTGTACCCACAAGAGATAATCATACTCGTTACCCCACATGATTCCGTAGTCATGTAGTTGAGCGATCGTCACAGTAACCTTTCAAATTACCTCGCCCTTTCCGTCATCTCACCCATACGGGGTGTTCCCATTTGCGGTGGGCCCCATAAGTTGTGCGGGATGTCTACCACCACGACTAGCGTAGCTAGCAACTTTACCATCGGTGTCCCTTCCCAACTCACACTTGCACTTCTTCACTCCTCCATCAGTGAGATGACTTTTAGGGTCCAATAAATTTACTAAGCCAAGTTGCACTTTGTAGACTTGTGGTTGTACTTGTTTTACACGGGAGGTCATGACAAGATTAAGTCATTAGGGTTATCTAGGCGGTTTATTTCACATACTAACATTCCTTGGGTTGCATTAGCACCCATCAACATATCATCCGTCAAAAGTTGGAAACGACAGTTTATGCATGCGAGGCACATGAGAACTACCTATTTGCAGGGTCTGCTGGAAGCTTGAATTGGGAGGGAGGAGGGCGATATCTGGTGGCACTTGCAACAATCCTCCTCCTGTACTCGCCAGTCGTTTTTCCAGTAACGTCAGGCGCTCCTTGATGCCGGCAATTTATGATGTAAGATCAATCTTCGGCTCCGTCATCTTTGTCGTCATGGATGTCGTGAGTTCGGCTATATGCTATGTCAAGGCAGTCATCTCCGAGGATCCAGCCATCGGCTCTGATACCAAGATGTTAGAGGCTCGGGAGCATGAGCGTAAATTATAGTTGTGGACGTTCATTGGACGGGCACTAGGGCCTTGATCGGCACTAGAGGAACCCGTTTTGGCGATTGCGATAGGATACAGGGAGACGCAGGAGGTCGGACATCGAATTTAGGAGAGTAAACAGAGAACAGAAGTTGAGAGTATTGATATTTGTTAAAGCAAATAGAAGTAATCCTCTCCTTTAAATAGAGAGCTCCTAACAATGTATACTAAGAAACTGATTCGAATCTTAAAGCTAGTCTATTACAGAATTCCAAAACGACTTTAAGACTGGGAAGTAAACTTAGAATACGACTATTCCTAATCCGGCACGGCAACATGACTTGGCGAAGCAATTAACCGAACTCTCTGGCGCTTGTTCTTTGCTTAAGCTTCTTCCTCACAGATATGTAAGACCCCACATGACAGCTTCGATTTTATCATAGTTTCATCAGGAGAAAATCACACCTTGAAGCAACTTCTAACAACCTAAGGTGGCCATCATGCAAGGGATTGAATGAACCGGGTAGAATTATTTTCCTGTCGAAGTTCTTTTCCATTGGATCGACAAGTGACAAACAATGATATGATTTAAGAATGGAAATGAAAGAATTCTGGCATGAAAAACAAAGCAACTTCGAGAGATTAAATGTACCAGCAAAGTGATATACTTTCATGCAGACTTGTCCATCAATAACTTGCTGGAGCTCTTGGTCTTCATCAAATTGTTCCACACTTTCTATTGGAAATTCAGGTTCTTGAATGTCTGACCGAATGGTTGCAGAAACTCTGCAAGCATCTGCAATTGCCTGCAACATAGTAGATCCTTGTAAGGGAGAGCTAACTAGAAGAATATCAAGTATCAAAAAGCTTGGCCAACGCTAACATGATGATCATGTGATCAGGATTGGTTGCTTGTATTCACTGATTATGATGTCCAACTCAACTGCATGTTACCAGTGAGAACATATAGGTGTGAGTACATCTAGTGAGATTGTGAGAATAAACAAAACTTCAGCAAAAAAATAGCTTGAAACCTTGTCTTCTTCCTCTCTGCTCCGTAAACCCTGGGTATAAGGACAATGTTAGCCAGAGACAGCATTTTAATAAAGAATGGTACAAGATTGGTACGCTTATTGCGGATCAGGCAGCAAGAAATAAACTTCCACTTTCTATTATGCTATCTCTGTCCCTCTCGATTCTCTAACCCTGCTCCTGCTACCTTTCTTCCTCCACCACGGCACCAACTAGTCGGAGACGTCCATGGCCGTAGTAAACCACCCATACTTCCTACGCGGTAACTCTAGTCACAACAATCACACCGAAAAACCTCATAAACAAGTATCATACCATTAAATGCTGGCGGAAGATGGAGGCGAAATAGGAGAGCGATGGGCGCCCTAGCCTAGATCGAGCTCGTCGACATCAGGAATTCGGCCTCTCGCCGGGGCTAGTCCATGCAGGCGCCTGGAGCTCGGCCTCCTCTTCGGCCAACATTCTAGGGGAGCCCATCACGGCCCAAAACGCGGAAGCTTCTCGACGAAGCTATGCTGGCGGTCCGCCCCGCCGTCCATCTATGCTAGAAGAACACGCGTCAAGGTGGAGGGATGGCGATGGCGTGCACGTGGTGGGCGATCCCACCAAAGCTTCCCGACGAAGCTTGTCTGGAGAAGGGATCCGCCGTTCAATTCACCATGGCGAGCGCGTGTCGTCTCGAAATGAAGATGACACCAGGCTCAAGGTAGGGTTCACTGGCTCGACCCACAGATTTGGTACAACCCTCGCCTACCTCTTCGCCCATTCTTGGCGCAAAATCCCTATCTCAGTATGGCGGTGGTTACCAAAGAGAGCAGGTGCGGGCGATCTAGGATTTGCTACTAGAGATAGCGAAGTCCGTCGGTGGGGAGCGGGAGCTAGATCTGCGCAGCGGATTCCAGATCCACCGCCTCTCAACAGATCCTACGCGGAAGTCATGAGTGGGGAGGCGATGGAGCGGGGTCGGGGAAGGTTTCATCGGCGGTTCGGAGGGGGTGGTCGTAGTTGGGCCGGAGGAAAGCGCAGTGCACCTAATGCTTGGATGGAGGATGATGACCTCTTGGTTGAAACAGATCTTCGTTCAAAACTTCTTCGGGAGCAAGACCAAAAGTGGTGGAATCAGGATCGTCCTCATGGGGGTGACCCGAGATCTGGTATGTCTTCTAATGTTCATGGTTCTGATCGCGATCGTTTTGATTCGAATGCTCATGGGGGTGCTTCTAGAGAAAATTTTCCTAAAGATAAGGGGTGGCATACTGAATCTTATCGTGAAAACTTGAATCGAGAAGGGGGTTCTCGCTGGGATGATTCTCAGAGAGGGAGCTCTAGGGGAGGCTTCGGTGGTCGAGGAGGCAACCCCATAGATGATAGTAGCAGTTCTCAATTAAAATGGGATCCTCCTGTAGCTGCTGTTAAAGGCGATGAAATGAGAAAAAGTTGGGGTGACATTGGTCCGAACACAGGGGTGCTTAGACCTGAGGATCGAGGCACTTGCTTTCGATGTTTGCAGTCGGGACATCATCAAGCTCGCTGTGCTAACCCTCCTGTGTGCTACAAGTGTAAAAAGATGGGGCACTGGACTTCTGGCTGCCCTGAGGACAAGAAAAATCTCGGCCTAAAGTTATGTGGATTTGGTATCCCAGGACAAGGCTTTTACAGTTTGCAAGTGGCTGATTTGCAATTGTCGTAATGACTAGTCGCTTCAGTGTTGTTCATATCAAGGAGGGGGTAGCTTCTGTGAACAAAATTGAGGCAGAATTGAAACATCCGATAAAGTCTTATTGGGATTGGAAAGTCAGAAAGCTCTTAGAAAGAGAGTATGCAGTGGTCTTTCCTTCTAAAGAAATGCTGGATACCTGGTCTAAAGCAAAGGGGGTGGAACTAGATCTTCATTCTATTAAAGCCAAAATTGATAAATCTAATTTAGATTCTGAAGCCTCTTTGGTTCTCACTGCAGCTTGGATCAAGGTTACTGGAATTCCTGGTCCCGCAAAGTCTGCAGATATAGTTAAAGAAATAGCTAGCACGGTGGGGGAGCCTATAGAAGTTGATGAAATAAGTCTGTTGAGAGCGGATCCTGTTAGAGTAAAAGTACTTAGCAGAGATCCTTCTAGCATAAATTGCTTTGTTGAAATTTTCATCAATTCTATGAGGTATGAAATCAAATTTGAAGCTGAAGGGGGTGTGACAGGAAAGAAAAAAAGGACCTGTTTATGACCATTTCCACAAAAAAAAACATGTGCATAAAAGGTATGATGATGATGAGGATGATGATGCTGAATCCAGTGAAAGCAATCGAAAAACTAAATGGGAGAAGATGGCAGAGAAGTTTGGGGGTGGAAATCAACATTCCTCTGATCATAAAAGTGGAGATGGGAACAACAAGTACAAAGGTAAACAGCAGAAAAATTCTGAAAAGGAAGATAAGTGTTCTGACTTGGTGGTCTTCCAACCCGTAATCATGGGGAGAATGAGTTGAATGTTATTGATACTTTAGAATCTTGCAAGGAAGAAGGAGATCATTTGGTTGATACTTGTGGGAGAGGTCCAAAATGAGGAGCCCCTAATGTTCTTCGATTGTTCCTTTGGCTTTTAGGTATCCTAGTGATACCGTAAAGGAGGCCGCTTGAAAAAGAAATCGATGATAAGGAATCATTGGATTCTCATGGTGTTTGTGGTCTCCAAGCGCACCAAAGTTGATTTGATCAATCCAACCGATTCTGCTTTCTATGAATGTTTCTCAAGGAGATATAGTATTTCATACTGAAGGTGGACCTGCAGTGCTATCTGCATCTTTATGGCCCTGTTTACAGACACCTACAGATAAAAGAACTGCTAAGAAGTCTTCAGTGATTCCCTTCTTGTCTCAAGACAAGATAAGCCTCTTGGGAAAAGATGTTTGATCTCTGAAACTTTGGTTGATTTGGACAAATCTTCAATTGGTAAGACAGAAGCTGTTAGTGATATGACTCTTTTAGGAGAGGAAACTGAATCAAGGGGGAGATCTAAAATTGAGGGGGTGGCTGAAGTGTGGGTGTCTCCTAAAAAGAAAGGTAGGAAACACAAAATTCTGGAACCTCAACAAGCAATTCGAAAGAGTACCAGAATCCAGGATCAAGGGATTCCCATGGAGAAGAAGGCTTCTAACTTGAAATCTATCCATAACTTGGAGCATCAAGGTAAACCTGCTAATTCCTATAATGTTCTCAATAATGCTTCTATTGATTATTTAGAGAATGTTGCTATTTCCTGTGGCATTGTTTTGGGTAATCATTCTCAAATTAGTACTGAAGTGATCTCACCATGCAAGCTCAGGAGCTTGTTAGGGCTCTTGAGCTAAAGCCGAGAGAGAAAAGTTGAACAAGAATGATCAGAAACTCAAGTTGTTGATGCTACAAATTCGTGGGGTCTGGTTTGTGCAAAAAGGATACTGAGACAAGGGTGCTTCAGATATCATTTTAAAAAAGAAGATGAGTGTTGTGAAAAGAGGGGTGCTGGTCGAAAAGGATCGTTAACATGAAATTTTTATTTTGGAATATTAGAGGTTTGGGGAAGGCTGCTCGAAGGAGACAGCTTAAAGAGATTGTCATTCACGAGAATCTGGATGTTGTGGTGGTGCAAGAAACTATAAAGCAGAATTTTTACGAGAAAGATATTAGGAACCTAGTGGGTAATCTCCCTTTTAATTGGCATTGGATTCCTTCAGAAGGGCATTCTGGAGGCATCCTGTTGGGGGTTAAGGAGGAACTCCTTGAAGTAGAAAGTTGTAACTCTGGGAAATTTTTTGTTAGTATGGTGATCAGATGCAGGTTGAGTAATTACAGATGGGAACTGATTGTAGTTTATGGACCTGCTCACCATGATTTGTCTCATAGTTTTTTTGAATGAACTGGATAGTAAGTGTAAACGCATCTTTATTACGCCCATGGTTTTGGGAGGTGACTATAATCGATCGAGAAGCGGAGACAAAAATTCCAGTAACCTGAATTACTATCTTATGAGACTCTTCAATGATTTCATTTCTGATAATCATCTGCTTGAGATCAAGAAAGGGGGTGCGAAATATACTTGGACTAATAAGCAAAATTGCCCCATCATGGTAAATCTTGACAGGATTTTGGTTTCTACTGACTGGGAAACTCATTTTCCTTTGTGTCATGTTCAAAGTCTTACTAGGGTTGGTTCTGACCGCAATCCCATCCTTCTTAATTCTGGTGAGGATGCTATGGTTAAGACTAGCAGATTCTTCTTTGAAAAAAAATGGATCTGTCATGAGTCTTTTAGAGGCATTTTACATCAAAAGTGGTTGGAGTTTGATAGAAAAGCCAATGATAAGGTTTATTCTCTTGACAAATGGAACAGCTGCATTACTATGTTGAGGAGTTTTTTGAGAGGATGGGGTGTTAACCTTAATGGAGATTACAAAAGAAAGAAAAAAGCACTTCTTGATCAGCTCAGAAGCTTAGACTCTTTGGCAGATTTGCAAGGGCTGAATTCTGAGGAGTGGTCTCAGAGGTATTCTATTGAAGTCGAATCGAATGCAGACTTATGCTATGGAAGAAAATCATTGGCATCAAAAAGTGGATTAGATTGGATCACAAAGGGGATGCTAACACCGGTTATTTTCACAGGTTGTGCTAATGGGAGGAGAAGGAAGAATTATATTTTTAGCCTTGAGCATGAGGGAGTTCGATTAATAATAAAGATGACATTAGAAGACACATTTATTATTTTTACAAAAATCTTTTTGGTACTGGGGTTATCCAGAAAGTGGGCTTGAATAATGAGATGTGGAGCAGAAGGTTGAGAGTTTCTAGGGAAGATAATCTCATGTTGGTTCAAGAATTCACTGATAAAGAAATTTTGCAAGTGATTAAAGATCTGCCAGTCAATTCAGCTCCTTGTCCTGATGGCTTCCCAACCTTTTTCTTTAAAGAGTTTTGGGGTTGATTAAACAGCAGTTCTTAGATATGGTTAAAAACTTTGCTGGAGGCAATTTGGACATAAAAAGACTTAATTATGGGGTGATCTCTTTGCTTCCTAAGATCAAAGAGGCAAACAACATAAAGCATTTCAGGCCAATCTGTCTTTTGAATGTCAGTTTTAAGATTCTGACTAAGCTTCTTGCAAATGATTAGGTCGATTCTCGATAAGGTGGTTAACGATTGCCAATTTGCTTTTATCAAAGGTAGATATATTTTGGATGGGGTTGTTGCCTTGCATGAGATAACTCATGAGATCAGAAAAGAGAAGAGGAAAGGGGTGATTTTGAAACTTGATTTTGAAAAGACCTATGATAAGATTCAGTGGAGTTTTTTTTGAGGAAGTCATGAGGAGAAAAGGATTCTCCAATCTCTGGATTGATCAGGTCATGGGGACTGTTAGAGATGGTAAAGTTAGTATTAATATCAATAGAGAGATTGGTCCCTATTTTAAGACTTATAGAGGATTGAGACAAGGAGATCCATTATCTCCCCTCCTTTTCAACTTGGCTGCAGATGCATTAGCAGAAATTATTAAGATAGCTCAAGACATTAATCTGTTAAAAGGGGTGATTTCTCATTTGGTTCCTAGTGGGGTTCCTATCATGCAGTATGCAGATGATACTGTTCTTATGTTGGAATATGATGAGGCCTACTTTCTGAACTTGAAATTTCTCCTCTATTGTTTTGAATGGATGTCTGGGCTGAAAATAAATTACCACAAAAGTGATATTTTTGTGCTGGGAGGGACTGTTGAGGAATCAGTTAGAGCAGCTAATATTTTTGACTGCAAGTTGGCTTCTCTTCCTATGACTTACCTTGGTATCTTGATTGGAGATAGTCATATTGGGGTGAGGGCGAGATAATGTGATCAATAAATTGACTAAGAAGCTTGACAACCGGAAAAACAATTTATTATCCTCTGAGGCGAGCCAATTTTGGTGAACAAAGCGGCTTGAATAGTCTTCCTACCTATACCATGGGTTTTTACAGATTCAATGAGGAGGCTCACAAACAAATGGACACCATTAGATCTAGATTCTTCTCGAGGGTGCTAATAATAGTTTTAAATACCACATGATGAAATGGGATATCGTGCGTGCACCTAAAGACTTTGGGGGTTAGGGTGATTAATACAAGGGTTATGAATGATTGTTTGATAACTAAATGGATTTGGCGATTAACTCTTCGCACAAAGAGCTTTGGTTTAGAATCCTTAAGGCTAAATACTTCCCAAAGAGCACTTTCAGAGAAGCCAAACTCTCGTAGAGGTTCTCGATTCTGAAACATCGTTGGTTAAAGCTAAATCTTTTTTGATTGGGGTGTTAGGTATAATCCTCGAGTGGTCATAATATTTCGTTTTGGGATGATGTATGGGCAGATGACTGCCCTTTTAAGATCAAATTTAGGAAACTTTATCATATTTGCCACCGCCCTGATATGAGTGTAGCAGATTGTTTGATTAATGATAATTGGAACATTCCTTTTAAGAGGTGTCTTGGGACTGAGGATACTACTCGGTGGGAGAGTTTGAAAAACATTCTTTCTGAAGTAGCTCTTAACAACAATCCTGATGTGGTTGTTTGGTGTTTTGAAAAATCTAGGTTGTTTTCAGTCAAATCTTTATATAGACAACTTCTCTTTGGGGGTGTTGTTTGCAGGAAGTTGCAGAAGCTTTGGAAATGCAAAATTTCTTTAAAAGCTGAATTTTTTGTGTGGCAATGCTATCATAATAAAGTCCAGACTTTGGAACAACTAAGTAAAAGGGGGTGGAATGGGGATACGAATTGCAATTTATGTGGTTGTATTGAAAACATTGATCATATCATGTTCAATTGTATCATGGCTAAGTTCTTCTGGCTCTGTATAAAAGAGTCTCTTGACTGGGATCGAGTTTCAGTCTCTGTCGATGATTTCCAATTGAATTGGCTAGATAGGAGGGGGGCTACTGACTATAATGTCACTTTGTTTAGTTTTGCAGCTTCCGCTTGGATTCTCTGGACTGTTAGAAACAGGGTGGCTTTTGAGGGGGTTTATCCTCGGCAACCAATGGATGTGATTTACAAAATTATATCGTGTTTGCAGCGATGGCAACCCCTCCTCACCGGAGCTGACCGCATTAAGTTGGACAATTTCATGAGGACAGTCGAAGAGTGGTCTAAGTACTTTTGTAGTTTGAGCAAACTTGCTTGTGAAAGTCTGTAACCTTTCGCTTTGTTTGGCCTTCTTTTGCCTCGAGCCTCAGAAGCGTTATCTCGGGAACTTGCTTGTGAAAGTCTGTATTTTTTCAGTTTGTTTGTCGTACCTTTTGTCCGAGCCTCAGAGCGTTAACTGATGCTCCCGTATCTCGGATCCATCTTTTGTAAAACTGTTATATGCTTTATAAAAGCTGGGCTTTACCCTTTTCAAAAAAAAATTGGTACGGTTATTGCTATTGTTGCACTTGCTGACAAGTTAATGCACAGTGCGTTAAAATGTGCCAGCATGCGAAAATAGCCCGGTAAGGCACCGCACAATCATGTCATTGACTCTTGATCATTTTGTCAACCTCTCTTATAAGAAATTCTTTGTTAAGAGAAAAAAAAAAGAATAGTACCTTCGACAAATGTTACATGTGATGTCCTGAGGCAGTTTTGTGTTCGTGTTGACACATAGAACCTATTTGGCAATGAGTCTCAAATATAATATAGGGCATAATAAAGAAAGAGTCTTAGCAAACTTATAGATGTTATTATTACAGTAAAGGGAAAAGGTCCACTGCCTCCTCAAAAGCTGGGAATTTTGTGTGATAAATCATGTCTTCAGGCTCCTACACCTGGCTTTAGAACAACAAACCTATATACGTGATATGCACGCTAAATTTTATGTAAGCAAGTAGTTGATCTCAATAACAGGTTAGCTTCTGTACGATTATATCACATGCTAGGCCAGCATTCTAGTATGATCAGTTGATCACTGCTCTAATCTGATGAACATTTACTGTTTTACACTTTCACTCACTCAACTATGATAAGCTTTTGGGTTAGGTAATGTTAAACATTACTGAGAAGTAGCATCACTCAAGAGAGCTGAAAAAGCTTCAGAACTTACTTATGGTAATTTCCTTCTTCCTCTTATTATTATTAGTTAGTTAAGGTTTAAGGAGAGTGAGTAAGGCATACCTGTCGTCACCATGTTTTGGACGTGAGCTAGCCAGTGACCCAGTAAAAGCCAACACCCATTACTTGTAGACCTGCGCGTATTCCCACCCAATTACTTCTATTAATAGCGAGGATAGATGATGTTAAGTGCAAACTGCATACTCGTGTGCAGAATGCTCCAGTATCGCGAGGTTAAATAAGTCCCAGACCCACAGACCTGGTCGAGAAAGCTTGAGGGCACGGTTGAACGCGGCCAGTGCCATGTCCTCTGCGGCCTGCTTGCTGGTGAACTGCAAAGGCATCTGAAAATCGCAGCATGGTCAGTGCCAACAATACCAATTGACCATCCGATGATCCGACGGATTAGTCTTGAGTGTTTACCGCGTGTTCACGAGATGGCTCCAAACAAGCGCGAATTTGCGAGTCGGGTGGTGGCGCGTTTACCTTGCAGAGTAGCTGCGCCATGGAGGCCCTGGAGTAGGGCACGACGACCTCGAGGACGGTGCCAGACGCGCCGGGCACGGACAGGAGCCAGCCGAGCGCCTGCGGCGAGTCAGGTTCCCCGTCTAGTCGAGGCGTCGAACAGTTGGCGTCCGTTTCCCCGTTGGCTGTGGCCGCACACGGTGGAGCCGTAACCGGTAACCAGATTGGGCCTGATGGAACTGCTAGAACCTCATCGTGGACGGTATCCTTTGGCGAGCGTGAGAAGTAGCAGTGGCCAGATGGCCGCCCGCCGCAACTCTGGATGTATAACTCTACATACATCATTATTCGAAGTGTCACTGTCTAGCTACAGATTTTTGAACACTTCTGATAACTCTGGATTTTTTCACAAAATATTGTGTTTGTGAATCAGCTTTCCAGTCCTTCGTAGTTAGAAGCAGCTCCACCATCTCACCCGTGAAATGTGTTCTTCTCTCCTCCAATATTCTTTCAGAAAGACTGAAAGCAGACTTTGAGAAATCGTCGAGACAGGAACAGTTAACACATCACCTGCAGGTATGGATAATACGGGATATGTTAACTTATGGCCATGCCACCATTGCAAAAAATTTAAGCCTTTTGAGTTGAAATCACTGTATCATTGTCCAGATAGATGGATAGTTCCTCACTCCTTAGATAAGCGGTTGGTCTTGGTTAAGAAAGTGCCGCTGTAGAAGAAGAAAACATGGACCTAGAGAAAGAGCCTGCACCCTAGATCTTGCTCTACAGATTTGTCTTGTTACTTGAGGTGGGTACTAGTGGAGGTCGTTACAAATTGACTCCTTGTAACTTATTTTCATATATTTAGAAAACCTCATATAATCAAAAACGAACATTTACAAAATAGCTAAAATAGTCTTGCCCTGCAGCATCACTAAGAAGATCACGAACAATAGCAAATCCTTCAATTTCAGCTCTAAGATCTAAAATAAATGCAAATGAATATGGGAAAGGGATTTCTCTCCAATATTTAAGGTATTTATTTTTCGTAGCAACAATAGCCTCTCGCAAAACTATGTCATTTTCTTAATTGACTAGCAATCTGTAAAATACTATGCACAATAATAGGATATGTTGGATAATAGACAGCGGACAAAACAACAGTGGCATCATATAAAAATTCTAAAAACTGAAATATCTTCTCAGCAACGAACTAATGTTACTCAGCCAATAGTGCACTACCGTCAGTGTTCTGATAGTGCGTTTGAATAAAAACATACCGGTATGTTCAAACCAAACTTTCTTGGACGTACACCCATTGCCCTACAAAAGTTCTTACATGTTGTTATTCTTACGTTAGAATTATTCAAGTAAGATGTCGCATCGCGAAAATCTTTAATATACGAAGTAAACCTCTTTAAATCACATTTGACTATAAGGTTAATAATATTGTGGACATCATGGGGATATGCCTGAGATCTTAGGATGATGTTACAATTGGCAATGTCGTTGATGGTTTATCGAATCACGTGTTTTCGGCAAAGTTTCGCTCATCGGGGCCTCTGGTCCGATCGCCATGGTGGCGGCCGACCGCCATGCCTTGACTTGGTTTTTTCCGAAATGGTCATCAAGGCGGTCTGACCGACAGTGGCGGGCCGACCGCCATGGAGCGGCCGACCGCCACTTTATGAACTGTGGATTTTGGAGCCGGGCCAAAATAGAAGGTGTAGGCAAGTGAGAAGGTGCTTCAGACTTGGTCTCATAATTTTGAGCTTCGAGCAAAATTTCTATTTGATTGAAATTTCGAGAAGGTTCGGGTTTCGTGTTGGATTTTTGGCTAAGTCATGGGTCGGCGGTCGACCGCCTTTGGTCGCGATCGACCGGAGCGGTCAGACCGGCCAAGGTGGCGGTCTGACCGGTTTTGTTGTGTTTCGTCGTCCTTCGTGGCGGCGATGTTTGCTTGTTAGGTCAAGTTCATGGGTTTCATGGCATATGTGTTGCATGATGCATGTTTTAACTAACGTGGGTCAAGTTGTGAAGAACTTGTTCCCGGATTCGTTTGCTTGTCTATTGTCGTCGGAGTTGCTTGGTTGTCAACGACGGTCAACAGCGAGGATGATCGGGACTAGGCTCGGAGAGCCGAGGTCCGTAACGATCGACGATCTTCAGTGAGGTCAATGAACTCAAGTGTGGTGCGAATGGATAAGGGTAACCGAACAGCGATTCGCGGCGATCGGGTTTGATCAAGCGGCGCGGGGTCTGCAAGTGCCATGGTGGTTTCGTGGGAGCCGGATGGGAGAGACTTGCCGACATGAAAAGAGCCGGATCAACCTACACGCATGGCATGGAGGTGCTTCACAAAGATGGGACTCGGTCTTTGCAAAAGATCGAGAAGGGTATTTTGGTAATTTTACCAAAATACCGCTTTGGTGACTTTTTGCCAACTCACGGCGCAAAGATGGTGCAAGGTGAAGCGGATTAGGTCAAGAGATGAAGACGGCGCTTTAAAACGCTGCGCGTATGTGTCCCGCTTGTTTTGGGCCTTAACGGAGCCCATTAGGGTTACTCTTCTAGAAGGTCTAAGTCTCCATTATAAATAGAGGAGGGAGGTGGCTGCACCCCCTTAACCCTTTCATTGTGTTTGAAACCCTAGTTTTGCTTAGGGAGAGGATTAGTGGAGATTAGGGTTCTAGAGAGTTGGATTGGATTTCGTGCTCATGTATTGAGTCTTTGTCCTCCTTTGGTGGAGTGGTCAGTAAACCAATACTCAATCAAATCAATCCAAAGAGATTTCTCTCAAGATGAATCTATTCTCTTTTTTCTCTATTTGGTGATTTGGGGTCTTTCTTTGATCCGCGAAGTTTTGCTTGGTTTCTTGCCGTGATCTAACTTGCTGTGACATGTGGGAACCCATCTAGGATCATCTTGATCATCAATCACCCACGAGCAAGCCTCTAGATCATATTTTGCTTTTGGCTCGGTTTTGAACCTCCTTCGCTCAAACTGAAAAAGATAGGAACTTTGGCATGGATCTCTGAAATCTTTGATTGGAATAGGTTCCTAATATCTTTAGGAAGGTGTGGTTCAAATTTCGTGAACTTTGGCCTTACGGATCAAAAGTTAGGTCGTTTTTTTGATTGTCGGGCCGATTTTGGTGATTTTCCTGTTCATCGTCAGAGCGGTCGACCGCCCATTCCAGAGATCGATCTAGGCAAACCGGTCGACCGCCTGTGAGAGGTCGACCGCCCAACACTTTGAGATTTGAGTTTTTGGTTATTTTTGGGTGTTTTGCTTTGGGGTTTGGATTGGATTCAATACTAGTCTTCCAACAGATCGGTATATTGATCTTCATAGCTTCCATAGCTATTGGAGTGAAATTTGTGTTGAATTCGATCCTTGTGAAAAGTGAGCGTGCTCCTATTCACCCCCTCTAGTCGCCTTTTCGTCCAACAAGTGGTATCGAGTCTGTTAGTTCAATCTTGATCTTAACCGTCAATTGAACCTGGCAATGGATAAGTACTCACCAAGCCGCATGTCTTTGATGGGCTCGACTATGCCTATTGGAAGAATCGCATGCGAAGTTTTCCTTGAGAGCGAAGGATAAGCTATATGGGAGGTTGTTCGAGCCATTGTTTTGCCCGGTTGCTACGCCGGCAAGCCAGACCCTTTTGGCTAACAACAACAAGGCAAAGAACCTTCTATATGCCGGGCTTGGTAGGCAAGAGTACGATAGGATTTGCAATCTTGCGATCAAGACATGAGATCCGCACACCTCGAAACTTACCATGAGGGATCGTCCCAAATCAAGCAAGTGCGTTAGAATGTCTACAAGCGAGAGTACAACAAATTCGAGATGCGCCCCGTGAGAGCATCGATGACGTCTTTACTCGTTTTAACAAGGTGATCAATCGATGAGAGTCGTTGACATTGAGTACTCTCAATCTGAGAATGCCACCCACCTCTTGGCGCAATCAACACCAAGGAGTGGGAGATGAAGGCAATCGCCATAGAGGAGAATGTCGATCTCTCTAATCTCACTTTGGAGCTGCTTTATAGCAAGCTAAAACTCATGAGATCAAGAGAGGCGGTAATCCTAAGAAGGATAACATGGCTTTGGTGGTGATCCTCTCAAAGGACTCGATGGTTCTTCCGAGTCTTCTTACGGTTTTTCTCTTGCGTGTTTATCTGCTATTCAAGAAGAAGAGTTTGAGAGTCTTCTGAGGCTGATTTAGCTCTTTTAGCCAAGAAAGTCACACGGGCATATAACAATGTCAAAACAGAAAGAGGTGGCCCCGTGACATGCTATGAGTGTGGAGAGCTATATCACATCCGCCAATCGCCCCAAGCCGAAAGGTAAGGGCAACCATAAGAATGAGAAGCTTGCTCGAAGAAGCCTAAAGGGGGCAAGCCCAAGTATGATGCTGCCAAGCTCATGAAGGCTGCTCACCGACTCCTTACCGCTTTTGGAGATCAATCCATGAGCGATGTGGACTCCGAGAGCGAGGAGGACAAGGAGGAGGAGATTCCTCAAGACAAGAAGGGGAAGGCCAAGGACTTCACCAGCATGTGCTTCATGGTCGACTCCATCGACGCCGATGACAACGATGAGGTACTTCCATCCTATGATGTCCTTTCTGCTAGATGTGATAACATGTATGAACAATTGCTTAGTCAAGATAAGGCTTTAGAGTTCACCATGGCTAGGAACAAGGATCTAGAGTCACAAGTCGAGAATTTGACATTAGAACTTGTGAATGCTAAGAGTCTAGATGTTGATGAATGTTCATCCTGCCATGCTTTGCACTCCGAATTGTCTAAACTACAATCTGCTCATGATATTGCTTTGCATCAACTTGAAAATGCTAGAACTAAGCTAATTGATGTTAAATCTGCTCCATGTGAAAAATGCTTAGAGTCTGGCAAGTTGGATGCTTCTGGCAATGTGAAATCTAGCTTTTGCTCTTTCTGCTTAGAACGTGAACATGAAGTTAAGGATATTCTAGAAGCAATTAGAGCTAAATTTGCCAAGCTTAAGGACTCAATTGATTCTACATCTTGTGCCTCTTGTGCCGCCTATAAGCTTGAAGTTGCTCATCTTAAGGAGAAACATGCTAGAGCCATTAATGGCAAGACCTGTGAATCATGTGTTAATATCGAAAAAGAGAATGCCTATCTCAAGGAAACTTTAGAAAAATTCTCTAATGGTGAAAAACAGTTAAACATGATTCTAGATAAATCTAAAACTCCTTTTAAGAAGTAAGGTTTAGGATACAACTCGCCTGTGACATGTCTAAGCCTAATGTCATTCGTGTCTTGGAAAATGGCTTAGTTGAATTTAAAACCCAACTTTGCAAAAACTGTTTTTAAATCTGCGAGGTTTGTCCAACCTCCTTTTAAGGCAAAAGGTGCTTCTCAGCATGGTACAAAATACCATTGCACCTATTGCAAGAAGAGTGGACATTTGGTTGAGTTACATTGGCGTAGGTTGAAGAACGCTAAGAAAAATATTGCTAGAATGTCATCTAATCAACTTAGAGCTTTTATGAGACATGGTCACATACGTAAGAAGAACCCCAGCCTAGGATTTGTTGCACATGCTCATCACCATGTTCCTAGACAGATGCATCTCATGTTCTTGTTACCAATGCTCATAATAGAACTGCTAATAAAGTCAAGGATAGCACATCTGCTTTGCATACTACTCGCAGACGAGTGTCTCAGTACTGGGTTCCCAAGTCGCTTTTAACTAACCCCAGTATTGAGATACATCGTTCTTTTGCTTCTTGATTTTCAGGATTGCCGCGGAAGGGGGAAGAACACATGGTTCGTCGACTCCGGGTGTTCATGCCACATGACCGGAGACTCAAAATGGTTCACCTCCTTCACGCGGTCAACCGGTGATGACTTCATCACCTTTGGAGATGATACACAAGGGCGCATTGAAGGAACTGGAGTGATCAGGGTGAACGACAAGTTCATTCTCAAGGACGTCGCGCTTTTGTCTAAGCTCAGGTACAATCTCCTTTTTGTCTCACAGGTTCTTGATGATGGCTATGAGACTCGTTTTAAGAAGAATGTCTGTCGTGTGCTTGATTCTTTTGGTGAGCTCGTTTTTGGGATTTCTAGAGTTGGTAGAATTTTTGAGCTGACTTTTCTAAATCGCTTGCCGGATCTCTTAAGTGTTTGATTGCATCTTCTTCTGATATCTGGCTTTGGCATCGACGGTTGGGGCACATTGGTTTTGATCATCCGACACAAGTTAGCGGCCTTGATCTCATGAGAGGTTTGCCAAAACTCAAAGTCATCAAGGATGTCAGATAAAGCGCTCAGAGGCACGGCAAGCAAGTTGTCGCCACACCCGCTCATTGACTATGGTTATGACCGACGGATAAGAGACGCTTGCTTCATATGGATACCGCTGGTCCGCTAGGGTTCTTGATCGATCGGTGGCAATTGGTATATTCTTGTCATAGTCGATGATTTTTCGAGATACTCTTGGGTGTTCTTTCTTGCTTCAAGGATGAGGCTTTTGATCATTTTCATGACCTTGTTCTTCGTTTGGCTTCGAACTTCCCGGTGCCTTGAGAGCGATCCGCATACAATGGCACGAGTTCAAGAATGCTTCTTTTGCCTCTTTTTCTGCCGAAGCGCAGATTGAGCATCGCTTCTCTTCTCCACACGTCCCTCAACAAAATGGCGCTGTGGAAAGGAAGAACAGACTCTAGTCGAGATGGCTTGGACGATGCTTTGATGAGTATAGCACACCGAGGAGATTTTGGGTCAAGCTATTGCTCTGACTTGCCATATTTCAAACCGTATCTTCTTGAGACCGTCTTTGGGCAAGACTTCTTATGAGCTTCGTTTTGGCGTAAAACCCTCTCTCTCACTTTCAAGTCTTTGGATCAAGTGTTTTATTCTCAAGACAGGAACCTAGATAAATTTGAATCAAGGACTTGTGATGGTTTATTTACGGGCTATCCCGCTCATTCGAGGGTTTTCGTGTTTTTAATGTTGAAACTAACATTGTCTAGAGACATGCAATGTCACTTTTGATGAGACTAGCCCTAGAGCTAGATCCAATGTTTCGTGACTTACGGTGTGAGAGAGCATTTTTGTTGAAGAAGATGAGGATGAACTTGATACTACTCCTCCACCATTGCTTCTCGATGTTCCCGTCCAAGCGTGCCCAAGCTCCTAAACCCGAACGATCGCTTCACCTCCAATTGAGGCTCTGCTATATCTTCGTCGCCGGCGAACTCGGAGGTCGAGGAGACGCTATCTCCCCAGCGCTCCTTTGCACATTCGAAGCAACACCCTCCGGATCGATGATTGGTAATCTCCATGAGCGAGTCACTCGCTCTAGGTATCATGATCCCAGTCTTTTCTCTCACTCTGCATTTGTAGCTTCTTTTGAATCCAAAGATATATCACATGCTTTATCTGATGCTAGTTGGGTCAATGCCATGCATGAGGAGTTAGAGAATTTTGAAAGAAATAAAGTTTGGAACCTTGTAGAACCTCCTAGTGGACATAATGTTATAGGAACCCATTGGGTGTTCAAAAATAAACAAAATGAGGATGGTTCTGTGGTTAGAAACAAGGCTAGATTGGTAGAGCCAGGTTGAGGGGTTAGATTTTGATGAGACCTTCGCTCCTGTTGCTAGATTAGAAGCCATTCGCATCTTGCTTGCATTTGCTGCATCTAAAGGTTTTAGGTTGCATCAAATGGATGTTAAGAGTGTCTTTCAATGGTTTTATAGAGGAGGAAGTGTATGTTAGGCAACCCCGGTTTTGAGAATCCCAAGCACCACGATCATGTTTTTAAGCTATCCAAAGCCTTGTATGGTCTTAAACAAGCCCTTAGAGCCTGGTATGATAGACTTAAGACCTTCTTGCTTAAGAATGATTTTGAAATGGGAAAAGTTGATAAGACTCTTTTCATTCTTAGGCATGGCAATGACTTCACGCTTGTTCGGATATATGTTGATGATATTATCTTTGGTGGTTCCTCTAATGCTCTTGTTTCCAGCTTTTTCCGAGACTATGTCCAGGAATTTGAGATGAGCATGATGGGAGAACTCAATTACTTTCGGGGCTACAAATCAAGCAATGCAAGGAAGGGATCTTCATCCATCGAACGAAGTACACCAAGGATTTGCTCAAGCGTTTTGATATGGGTGATCGCAGTCGATCGCCACTCCCATGGCGACTTTCGATCGCTGGATCCGTATGAGGAAGGAGAAGCCGTGGATCAACGCGAGTACCGCAGATGATTGGCTCCTTCAGACTGACGGCCTCAAGACCGACATCCACTTCATGGCCCGCCTCTGCTGCGAGGTTTCAAAGCGCCACCGAGGACTTCACATTGCCAAGCCGTTAAGCGCATTTTCGGTATTTACACTCTACCCTTCAAGATGGCATTTGGTATTCTTGTTCTTCTTCGTTGTCCATTCGGGGTTTTGATTCTGATTTTGCGGTCAGAGGCTAGATAGAAAGAGCACATCCGCACATGTCATGTCTTAGGCACTTCTCTTGTCTCTTGGTCATCTAGGAAGCAGGTTTTACAATCCAATCCTTCTTTAATATGTAGCCGCTAGTTGTCAGTAGTCGATTTTGTGGATGGTCTCCACTCTTAAGGATTTTGGGTTAACCTTTGCTAGTGTTCCTCTTTTCTGTGACAACACTTCTGCTATTAACATTGCTAAGAACCCAGTGCAACATTTTAGGACCAAGCACATAGACATTCGCTATCACTTCCTTAGAGACCACGTTGAGAAAGGTGATATTGTCTTTGCTTTTGTGGAGTCCGAGGCTCAGTTAGCCGATATCCTCACCAAGCCTTTAGACCCAACAAGGTTTGCCACCTTGAGGAGTGAGTTAGGGTAATTTATCCCTATGGGTTGGTTTGAGGGGAAGTTGGATCTTTTCTGATCTTTCTTTATTCATTTGATCTTTTCTTGATTTTCTTTTTGAACTTGTTAATCTTTTTGATCTTTTTAGGCTTTTTAGACTTTATGAGTTTTTCTTGCATCTCATTGTATCATATTGCATTCATATGAAAAATCCAAAAGATGCATTGTAATATAAGCTTTTCACTTATCTTTTAAAATTGATGAAGCTTTGCTTATTACCCTTTAGAGCTTTAGTGTTTCAATTCTTGCTCAATGCCATGTCTAGTTCCTTGACTTGCTAGAATTATCATGCTCTCACATGTGTAGCTAAGTCTTTGCTGTATGAGCTAGAACTTGAAAAACAACTTGAACTAAGAAATTAGCAGTTTGTGAATTGTTTAGCCAATTGCGCAATTAGTGCTCCTTTTGTGACATTGGCCCTGTCAAAATTGCTTTGTTAGCTCTTGAATCTAGCTTTGATCATTACTTGAGCTTCTTGTGTTCTTGATAATCTAAAACTGCTCTTGTGAAAAATGAAAAATCAAACTTCAAGATTGTCTTATGCTTAAATTGTGCCAAACTACTCTTACGAGACTGCATGTCAAAGACATGAACTTGGAGATAGTTTGATGATCCAGACGATCTCATGGGGACTGCTTGTCACAACTGACATGAACCTCAAGATTTGTCGCCCTCGTAGAAGCTTAGGAAGAGTTTGTGGATGGCTCCTAGTCCAGGATCTTCTTCACTAAGATATACCTTTAATCAACTTTTGGTCAAGCTTAGGATGAGTTTGTGGATGGCTCCTAGTCCAGATCTTGTCACTAAGTTAGACCATTAGTCAACTTCAATATTCATTGCAAATGAAAAACAGTTGAAAAATGGGCATTTGAGAAAATTGAGCAAAATGATTCAATTCAGACCTTTTGTCTCTTAATATGGTCATTGTTAGCTTTTGGATCTCACATTGACATTTTGACATGGCCAAGATCATTTTAGGATCCTGTTGATGAACTTGTTAGATTTGAAGCTTTGCTTAAAATGCTAAAATTCATTGCTTTATATTGAGCCTTCTTGCTTAGCTTTGTTATATATGTCCTATCATGATCTTGCTAGCGCTGTTAGGCTTGATATGTTGTTTGTGCAACTTTAGGAATGCTAACTTGTTCTTTTGGGTAATCTCCAAAGCTTCTTGTTTTCAAAAAATTGAAAAATACAAAAATTGAAGCCACTCCATTGCATTTCATACATGCTCCTTCTTATGCTTTTCCTAATTCTGCATTTGTCATCTCTGGACGAGAGGAAGGCGTGATTCCTTGATGACTCCATTGTCAAAGGGGGAGAAGAAATGTTAAAAATGTGTAAAGGGGAGAAGTTGTTTGAAAAAGGGGGAGCTCTTGGAGAAAAGTTGAAAATTTGAGATCATAGTGAGGGGGAGTTTCTTATTTGCATTCTTATGGTTTCATTGTCATTTCTGAACTTGAAGTGCAATTCTTGATCCTCACAATGATCAAAGGTCATATCGAACAATTGTTCTTTCATATGGACCTTAAGTGAGTTTTTGACTCCTTTCTCGAATTTGAAGCTTTCGTGCCTTCTTTTTGTCAGATCTCACTTGCGATACTATTCGAGCCAACTTGGTCATTTCCTTTGCTTTTTCTTGCTTTTGGGGCAAGTTGTGCCTTTGAGCGAAAACGACGTGTTTTTACTTTTCAAACCTCTAAACTTGCATTTGTGGAAAATTACTAATGTGTTCATCAAGGGGGAGATTGTGGATATCACGGAGATATGCTTGAGATCTTAGGATGATGTTACAATTGGCAATGTCGTTGACGGTTTGTCGAATCACGTGCTTTCGGCAAAGTTTTAGTTCTGTCAGGCCTCTGGCGGTCCGACCGGCCATGGTGGCGGTTAGACCGGCCATGCCTTGACTTGGTTTTTCTGAATGAACATCAAGCGGTCGACCGGCCAGGCAAGGGTCGACCGCCATGGAGCGGTCTCGACTGCTTTTGCTCGAGCGGGACCGACCGCCACTTTATGAATCAGGATTTTGGAGCCGGGCCAAAATAGAAGGTGTAGGCAAGTGAGAAGGTGCTTCAGACTTGGTCTCATAATTTTGGAGCTTCGAGCAAAAGTTCTATTTGATTGAAATTTCAGAGAAGGTTCGGGTTTCGTGTTGGATTTTTGGCTAAGTCATGGATCGGCGGTCGACCGCCTTTGGTGGCGGCTCGACCGGCAAGAGCTGCCCCGCCAAGGTGGCGGTCTGACCGGTTTTGTTGTGTTTCGTCGTCCTTCGTGGCGGCGATGTTTGCTTGTTAGGTCAAGTTCATGGGTTTCATGGCATATGTGTTGCATGATGCATGTTTTGACTAACGAGGTCAAGTTGTGAAGAACTTGTTCCCGGATTCGCTTGCTTGTCTATTGTCAGCAGGTTGCTTGGTTGTCAATGACGGTCAACGGCGAGGATGATCGGGACTAGGCTTGGAGAGTGAGGTCCGTAACGATCGACGATCTTCAGTGAGGTCAATGAACTCAAGTGTGGTGCGACGGAATGGATAAGGGTAACCTAACAGCGCTTCGCGGTCGATCGGTTTGATCAAGCGGCGGGGGTCGGTGCAAGTGCAATGGTGGTTTCGTGGGAGACGGATAGAGAGACTTGCCGACGTGAAGAGAACCGCCGGATCAACCTACACGTAGCGGCATGTAGGTGCTTCACGAAGATGGGACTCGGTCTTTGCAAAAGATCGAGAAGGGTATTTTGGTAATTTTACCAAAATACCGCTTTGGTGACCTTTTGCCAACTCACGGCGCAAAGATGGTGCAAGGTGAAGCGGATTAGGTCAAGAGATGAAGACGGCGCTTTAAAACGCTGCATGCGTATGTGTCCGCTTTGTTTTGGGCCTTAACGGAGCCCATTAGGTTACTCTTCTAGAAGGTCTAAGTCTCCACTATAAATAGAGGAGGAGGTGGCTGCACCCCTTAACCCTTTCATTGTGTTTGAAACCCTAGTTTTGCTTAGGAGAGGATTAGTGGAGATTAGGGTTCTAGAGAGTTGGATTGATTTCGTGCTCATGTATTGAGTCTTTGTCCTCCTTTGGTGGAGTGGTCAGAAACCAATTCTCAATCAAATCAATCCAAAGAGATTTCTCTCAAGATGAATCTATTCTCTTTTTTCTCTATTTGGTGATTTGGGGTCTTTCTTTGATCCGCGAGTTTTTGCTTGGTTTCTTGCCGTGATCTAACTTGTCGTGACATGTGGGAACCCATCTAGGATCATCTTGATCATCAATCACCCACGAGCAAGCCTCTAGATCATATTTTGCTTTTGGCTCGGTTTTGAACCTCCTTCGCTCAAACCGAAAAAGATAGGAACTTTGGCATGGATCTCTGAAATCTTTGATTGGAATAGGTTTCTAATATCTTAATGTAGAAACGGTAGAAAATCTAGGATTATGCACAGTCTTAATGTAAGTTTGGAAGGCGGTAGACTCCCCAAAGCTTAACGGTAAATCCTCATAAGCAACTAAACAACAGAGAGATTGACGGGCTATCTCAGGATCGTAGTCTCAACTACGTACCGTACCATCGGAGTTATACTATAGCTGCGTCTGCCTCATCACCAATCCTTGCTTGGCCTTATATCTTGTAGCATGTCTAAGCAAGTGCCTCGTCCCACCTGAAGACTTTGTAGACAATTCAAGATGACAAATTTTGCAAACATCAGATGGTACCTGATTTCCTTGTGTGTCTGGTTTGGTTGTCCTGTCAAAATTCTACCAGACTCCCAATGTGCACGGCCTCGATCTCTTTTCTCCAGTGGTGGCCGACGAAGATGCTGCCATGGAGCCTGGTGACAAAACTCCGCCTTGCCCTTACAGTAACATCCCCAGTTGGTTTGAGGCAGTTGCAGCCTCCATAGATACAACTTATTTCGATGAAAGTCTGTAATCACCAATAGCAAAGCTATCGTAATTTTTCATAACGAAAACTGTCAAATCGAAACTAATACTATTATTATTTTCATCTTATCGTAACAAATAATAACAATAAAATTATGCCAAAAAAACAGTATTGTACATCTTTTGCTGACTTGCTGTCAGAATTAGAATTTTTCTAAATTAGGCACGATTTTTTTGAACTTTGTCAAATTATCTCACATGGAATTTAAATTTGCACAATAGAATTTGAAAGAGAAATTGAGGAATGGATGGGTGTCGGTTGAGGAGGGGTATGAGAGCTATTTATAGAAAATATTTTAGAATTATTGGGAAAAAATTCTATTTTTAAAGCCTCAAACGATCAAAAAACGGTCGGATTTTTTAAATCCGAACGTTACGGGCTAAACGGGTCGTGTCGTGTGGTGCCAGGCACGACCCACCGTGCCTAAATATGCCCCAACGGACATTTTTCACCTGGGTCGTGCCGTGCCAAGCATGGCCCACCGTGCTTTTTCGGCCCACCCGATCCTCCTCTTTCTCCTCCTCGTGCGCCCGCTGCCTGCTCATCACGCCTGCAGTCGCCGCCTCCTCCTCGCGCTGACCCCACCCTCCACCTCCCCGCCTTCCTCCCTTCGTGTTAGCCTCCGCCGCCCGCCTCCCTCGTGGCTCCTTGCCTCCTTCCTCCCGTTGGCCGCCACCCTCCACCCTCCTCTTCTCCTCCACGTCGGCCCCGCCCGCCGCCTCCCCTTGGGCTCCTCCTCTGCGGCCACCACCTCCCCACCCTCCCTCTTCTCCTCAAAGATCGGCCGTCGCCTCCCCCACCCTCCCTCTTCTCCATCCTCCCTTTTACCCCTCTCTGTTGGCCGCCACCTCCCCACCCTCCTCTTCACCCTCCCCTGGCTCCTCTAGTCCCTCTTCTCCCTCCACGCCGGCCCTACACCCACCAAGACCTCCTCCTCCTCCTCCCAAGACCGGCAGCCTCCTCCTCGTCACTTGCCTCCCTCTCTCCCTCTCCTCCCTCTCTACACATGGGTTGTGCTAGGCCAGCCCATCGTGCCGGGGGCAGCTCAAGCACAATCCAGACTATCGTGTCGTGCAAATCGACCCGTGAATAGTGTGGATTATATCATACCGACCGATCCAATAGCAGTCAGTCTTGGGGGTCGACTCAAATTTCAATGACACTGTACCATCTAGCCACCTCTAAGCGTGAGTTTTCGAGGCGGATAGTTGGCACGAGATCGCCGTCTTTGAACTCGGTTATGGCAATTTAAGTCAGACGATCCTCAGATATCGAGAATAGAAGTATTTATTCGTCAACTTCATTCCATAAGAGTTATCTTTGATGTCATTTGTCACTTTTTCTAACTCCTTCCATAAATGTCAACCGACAATTATATTGTTGTGTCCTTGACCTTAGGCTACTCCTAATGGGCAGTATCTTAGTGCAGCTTCTTAGTGCATGAGGAGTGTTAGGATACTATCTTCTCAATGCATGGTTTCTTATGGTGTAGTATCTTAGGTTGTTTCATTTAATTACATGCATAATCTTTACTAGTATTTGAGCATTGCGGCCTATTTGTGGCATGTATTAAAGCATTATGGCACCGCACAGGATCGATCACAATAAATTTTATGCGTTGGATTTCGAGACCGAACCGGTATCCAGATTAGATACTAGAGTACCATCTTTCTTCATTAACTATGGTGTCACATCATCATTTTGCCTACATGGCAGGCTTAAGATATCAGTCAGGGTGGAGCATTGGGAGCAGCCTTAGCCACCATCTACCTCCTCTATGACTATCTATTCCACTTTCATTACTTGTCTTTTGAACTTTAGGCATCTATGGTCTATGTCGGGCTACAATGGCACTACTGCCGCTATTCTTACGTTCTTACCACATGCAAGGTGGCAAAATCCGCACAACAAAAAATATTGTGTGTAACACACCGCGAACAGTGCCGATGGATGAAAAAATAGTGGCACGCCTCTTCTTTTGAGTGCCTTTGTGTTTGGAAAGGTTTGGAGATGGCCCGGCATTACTTTCTTGTCATGGCAAGTTTGCCCACAACACACATCATTGTGCTTTTATTCGTCTTGATCATGATCTTTACCCATAAGATAACCCTGTTTTCAACTACAGAGACGAAAATGTATGAGCCATCTTAAAGGAACTAGAAAGGAAACCGCGCCAATTGGCACGGGCGGCCGGTCGGAAATAATCTAATGGCATTGCAAGAAATTTGGAAAGCGGCAAATGATGCCATTGCTCTTCGCTCATCAAAAGTGATAGGTGTCCATGGCGAAGACAAAATGAACATAAAAGAAGTGAGACTCAAAACATAGCCAGAAAAACAGATCAAGAGGATAGGAGCTATTAACGTTAAATCTCTGTGTAGGGTAACAAAACCTGGTAGTATTATGGTCCAGCTTAATGTCCTAGTTACAGGTGATATCTTCTTATTACGCTAACAAACAATAAAACTTACCTAATTGGGAAAAATGGGAATATAGAAAGAAGATGAGAAGAACGAAACACACATGTAGCTGAATCTAACCGTTTAGTGCAAATAGGGAGAACATATAGTGTCATTGCAAATCATAGGAAATGATCTTCCAAGAAAAAATGTGGAAATGAAAGATCCATTATCCTTGTTATCAAACAACTCTAAAAATGACTGTTCACAATCAGTTCAAAAGTATTCCTATGATGGCAGCCTATAGCATACAAACAGGATTTAGAGCTAATCATTCTTGTCTACTTATCATAGACATAGGCAAACATGCACTAATTCAAAATCGAATCACTTTTGAGAGCAGTGAGCCAAAACTATCGTAATATGTGTTTGGAAAATATACGTAAACAATTATACGTAATGAACAATCGCCAGCTTCCATTGCGGGACAAAAGGCTCACCACCAAATTGATACAGAGTATGTTCTATCGCTTTATTAAATAACCAATTATTGGATGCACTAATCAGACGATATTGGATTGGAGCAAACATGTAGGAGCTTTCATACAATGTATTCTCATAAAATATCTCAGTTGTAAAAGAATACAACCAACTTTTCTTAAGAAGAAAAGGAGCATATTTCCTCTATAACAATTCATCACCCTCGCAGCTTTGATCTCGTGAGTGTCGAGTAAAATTAATACTATTAGTATTATCTAACAAATAAACAACACCCTTATCTTGTGATGAGCCTAATCACCAAGATCTAGTTTTGATTCTAGCAATTCACGCTTTCACATCATCTAACAAAGAATGAGGCATAGCTAAATCCAAAGCAATCTAAATGTAGAATACTTGAAACAATAAGTTCAAGTGTTTGACCTTGCAACAATCTCGACAAAAAGGTTGAATTGACAGAAGAATCTGCAGCGTTACAGAAGCACTTGTGGAGGGGACAGGGCATGAATAGACGGATGATGTGGTCACAGCTCAGATGCATGAATTCCAACTCTTGACGCTTGAAACGACTAGGAACAAACATAAAAATATATAAATCAACGACATTTGAATCTAAATACTTTATTAACAGTCACAAAAATGCGGGGTTTTTTTTTTGCATGTAAGCGGTAGATAAAAAAAGAAATTTTATAGAAGCTAAACAAAAGCACCTAGATTTCATAGAAGTTATAGGAAACATAATGCTAAAGATGCCAGTTAATATAATCAAGAAACTGCAATAAGCATATATGAAATATATTGTAACTGAGATTTCATCAAACCCGCTTTTAGCATATAGTTTAAAACATGCTCTAGGTTGCTTGATCTTTATCTATAACATGGCTAGAACAATGTGGCTCATGACATGAACATGGCAAAGAGAACAAAGAACAAAGGTCATTCTATGGATTATACAAGATTTCAGCTTAGTCACATCATGTCTAGCTAAGAGGTCGCAATTATAGTTTCTTGATCACCTCCTTAGTTTCATGAGAGATAAAGATAGAGCAAAAGCGCACTGTGATTTCTATTATCACATATCAATCTTCCTCACCAACGTGATAATTCAAGCATTGTTTTATAGATGTCTTGAGTTTCCTTTTCTAAAATGAAGGAGAAGGTAATCTATACACTCTCATCGCAAGTAGATAAGAAGCTCAAGGATTTACTAAACTAACTCAGAACACACATTCTTCTACCACAGAGGCAAGAATAATAGGTACATTTGAAAATTTCTGCAAGAACTATATGAAAAGAACTTTTTTCAAAAAAAAAAAACATTCTCTGTAGAGGTAAACTCTAAATGTGCAAATCATAACAAGATGATGATCTATAACTGAAAATGTTTTTACTTTTGACCTCTCGTAACACACATTCTTCTACCACAGAGGCAAGAATAATAGGTACATTTGAAAATTTCTACAAGAACTATATGAAAAGAACTTTTTTCAAAAAAAAACATTCTCTGTAGAGGTAAACTCTAAACGTGCAAATCATAACAAAATGATGATCTATAACTGAAAATGTTTTTACTTTTGACCTCTGGATATATTCCAAACTAAAAAACATTCTATTTAGATTACTACTGGAAAGATGCACTTACTCAATTATGTTTGCACCCCCAACCACATTCTCCAAAGTCCAAAGTATATGCACGACCTACAAATGATTGGACATAAAATGATCCATACAAACCGAGTGTTTCAATCTTGCTTTTAGAATCTAGACAGCTCCAAGTCTCCCACATTCCTTATGTTAGTCGAGCCTCCAAGTAGTTCCAACCATGCCATGCTTCATTAAGCAATAATAGCTTACTTTTATGAGATGAAACAACAATATGCTTTGTTCATAGAACATGACCACTAGACATCCTTGTCCTTATTAAATGTCAACAAATGAGCTAGGGTGGGGACTCATCATTGGAGGATCAATCCTAAGGGTGGTATGACACTGTGTCCAACATGAAGCTTAATAATAGATAAGCATTCCTATGATGCTAGCGATAGCATACAAACAGACTTAGAGCTAATCATTCTTGTCTACTTATCAAAGACATAGGCAAACATGCACTAATTCAAAATCGAATCAATTTTTGAGTCGTGAGCTAGAACTATCGTAATATGTGTTTGAAAAATACACGTAAACAATTATACGTAATAAACAATCGCCGCTTTACTTTATAGGACAAAAGACACACCACCAAATTGATACAGTAGTATGTTCTATCGCTGCTTATTAAATAACCAATCACCGGATGCACTAATCAGGTGTATATTGGATTGGAGCAAACATGTAGGAGCTTTCATACAATGTATTCTCACAAAATATCTCGTTGCAAAAGAATACCACACACCATGACTCAGGTATGCTCTATTGCCGCCTAAATGGATCACATTTGTACTAAAAATAGAAATAAGACCACAACTTTTATGAAATAGATGCACATTCCTCATAATAAATTGCAATCAAAATTCACAAAGGAATAGGAAGCATCTCTTGATACCATATTTTTTGTTTTGAAATAAAACATACTTACCAAAAATAAGCACCAACACATACAATGAGGATCAAAACACGTAAAATATGATACTATTAAATTAAAATATCCTGCATGTAATTATGTAAAATTTACCAAAAACTATAAAGCAATGTTACTATATTAGGCAAGAGTCATGGGTTTGTTAGGTTTTCACAATCCTAACTTGAGTAGAAGTAGTCGGCTAATATGAACTTCAAAGAAAAAAAATGCTACAACACAAAATATAATAATAAAAATACCATGGCAAAACATAACTAATATAACATCTTAGAGATTGGCAAGACGAAATATAATAAGAAAAACATGGCAAAACATAAATAACGTCTATGATTGAAAATATAGTTTTATTTACAATCGTAATAACTCTAATATTAAAATCCGATCAATCAAAGACAGCTTATAATCTGACCCAACAAATAAAAATCTACATTGTTCTTTTTCCTCGAACTAATGTGAGAATTTCTAGTCTCTTGGACCGAATGTGTTAGTTCCTGTTAACATCGCATTAATTATATAATAGATAAGTGGTTATTAGTTAAAATCATACTTGTGGAGGCTTTTGCAATGTATAAAACAATATCTATGCGAGCATAGGAGTATTAAATGAAATCACTTGATCGCAGAGGTATATTATGAGTCGCCTTCAAGGTTCTCAAGAACCATAATTGTTATAGACCGAGTGCATGAGGTACCATCTCTTATAGTTGCTCGAGCGCTACTTGTTCTTTCATGTATTTCCACGTAACATGTAAGAACTCCGATACGATTAAGCCATTGGCAAGACATAAATATAATAAGAAAAACATGGCAAAACATAAATAATGTCTATGATTGAGAATATAGTTTTATTTACAATCTGTAATAACTCTAATATTAAAATCGATCAATCAAAGACAGCTTATAATCTGGACCCAACAAATAAAAATCTACATTGTTCTCTTCTTCAAACGAATGTGAGAATTTCTAGTCTCTTAGACCGAATGTGTTAGTTCCTGTTAACATCATATTAACTATATAATAGATAAGTGGTTATTAGTTAAAAGCATACTGTGGAGACTGTTGCAATGTATAAAAAACATCCGTGTGAGCATAGGGAGTATTAAATGAAATCACTTGATCATAGAGGTATCTTATGACCTAGCCCTCAAGGTTCTCGACAGCCATAATTGTTATAGACAGAGTGCATGAGGTATCATCTCTTATAGTTGCTTGAAGCGCTACTTGTTCTTTCATGTATTTCCACAGAACATGTAAGAACTCTGATACGATTAAGCCAAAGCGATCCTGGATTATTAAAGAAAATATTAGAGCAAACACTACTTTCAATTGTAGGATAGTTGATGAGCATACGATGCAAAATTGAGAAAGTTGCGCAAACAAATGTAAGCAATCAATGTTAGGGTGACTTTGACTCGATAAAATGACCGACTGTGTGGCTTTGGGCAAGTAGTTTGCTATATTCCACTTTGAAACAATGTCAATATGACTATCGCTATCCGAACCATTAGCAGATGTTACATTCTGTGTTTTAGCTTGAATCCCACCCTAGTTATGTAAGAACTCCGATACGATTAAGCCAAAGCGATCCTGGACTATTAAAGAAAATATTAGAGCAAACACTACTTTCAATTGTAGGATAGTTGATGAGCATACGATGCAAAATTGAGAAAGTTGCAGGTAGCAAACAGAAGCAATCAATGTTAGGGTGACTTTGACTCGATAAAATGACTGACCTGTGTGGCTTTGGGCAAGTAGTTTGCTATATTCCAGCTTGAAACAATGTCAATATGACTATCGTCATCTGAACCATTAGCAGATGTTACATTCTGTGTTTTAGCTTGAATCCCACCCTAGTTATACTGAACCATAAAACAAAACATGAAACATCAAAGGTGATAGCATGTTCGATAAGAAAAACAATGAACAAAGAAATTGATCTGTGGTAACACAACGAAATGTACATACCTGATCTATGACGTACATACCTGATCCACTCCAAGTTAAGCAACATGCCAACATCGGTACCTCTGTGACTGTACTGGCTAAGTGCCAATTGAAGATCAAAAAACACCACACATCATTTCTTTGCGAGGAATCCCTAGAGCCGAGGGAGGTCGTGGCGCCGAGGAGCGAAGGAAGGGGGCGAGAAGAACGGATCGGGAGAGAGCCAGCTGAGCGGCGGTGCTTGAGCAAGACAGGTAGCGGCGGCACCTGGGTGAAGGGGGTGAGAATGGGGGGATCAGAGCGGCACCTCGGAGAACCCTCACCTCCGCAAGTCGCGCATCGCCGGTCCAGGAGGCGTCGAGGCGGCGATCGGGAGGGAGAGGAAGGGAATAGGAGCCGGAGGCTATGCGGACCGGGACCGAGTCGCATGGGAGAGATGAGGCCGAAGGCTGTGGCGCGCCAGAACACAAGGCCCCTGGCTGGTGGCCGGGCGCGCCGCAAGGCAAGGCTACTAAGGAAGGGTGGCGGGCCGAGGAGACCGAGGAGGCAAGAGGATGGCGTGGCTGGAGAGGAAGGCGCGCCACCGTGAGAGAGAAGAGGCGGCGGCAAGCCGGAAGCAGGAGGAGGCGGGAGGCGACGCGAGGGAAGAAGAGCGCGCGAAGCGACGCGAGAGAGCGGTGGGCAAAAGGAAAGGATGGCGGCGATGTAGGGGATCCGAGCCGCCAACCCACAGCGAAGCAAAAAAGCGGCAATGGCGAAGTGGAGGGACGGCGCGGCGCGATCGAACGGCTTGAAACGGCGAGACGCGATCCGACGCCGAAGCGGATCCATGCGCGCGAAGCGCCGACGGACGCCCAGATCCCACCGGCACGATCCGACGGTCCGCTTTTTTTCGATGACGGACGCGTTAAGGGCTCGACTTTCTTCCGTAAATGTATATATAGGTTAATCCGCCCGTGATTTGGTGGCATAACTTCAAGGATGCTTGCGCTCAGAGACTCTCTTGCCACGTGGCAAGCTTTTATTAACTCATGTGTTTCTGCTTGTACTCTCTCTGTTAAAAAAAATGAGTTATTTTGGGTATTGACACGGTCTCCAAAATACAATTTGACAACTAATTACTATTGTAATTATTTTTAAAACCCAACAAAATTATAATATTATAAAAGTACTTTCCGAGACGAATCAACACACATGATTTTCATATACCTAATCTAAATATTTAAAAAGATATCGATAGCTAAAGTTTCCAAAGTTTGATTACACGCAATCCAAAATAACCTATTTTTGTGAACTAGGGAGTAATTCCTTACGGCTTCATGTCAGATTTGTATTTTGAGATACCGCCTTCAATTTGAAAAATCAAGTGAGGAATCTCACCGTGGTTCTAAAAACAAAGACAGATAGGAATGAACTCGAGTGATTCTCAATATGAAATAAAAAAATGTTCTAAGAAAGAATCAAATCTAAAATATGAACTTTACAGAAACAAAAAGAGTACAAATAGTGTTTTTTTAATAAAAAAAGGGTACATCACCAATCATCGTTAGCAATGTTTTATCATGGCTTTTTGCATGTTTCTAGTTTCTGAAAGTGTTAACTAATGAAAGAAGGAACGATCCCCACACCGAGAGCGAGCTTTGTCTGCGCTGCTGCTCATGTTCTCCTCTGCACGCCGATAGGTGGATCCGCATCTCCCTCCCTGAACCGCTCACTTGCTTCCCCAACCGCTCCTCACGATGCTCTCCTTCTCCTGCACACACCGCAACAACACTTCCAGTGTCCGTCTCTATCTCACTTCCACGTCCATCTCTATGCCCTCGTCGCGCCCACACCGCTCCCGTCCTCTCGACGACCACGCCCAATCTCCAGCGTCGTCATCTCGATGTCAGCTCCGTCCACTCCTGGCACTACAAATCGAATGGGATTTCGACGAGAGGAGGCTGCGAGGTCTCCAAATGGAGTTCTCGAGGATAGTGCGGATATGAGCGATGGACTCAAGGGAGCGGATCATCTTCTAGATGCCTCCGGTGAGGGTGGTGATGGGCGATGAGTACTACCAAGCCAAATGTCAAGGCGGGATGGCGAGCACAACCGTGGGGGGCAACGGCTCCCACATCTCGCTTCTCTGTCGGCGGCGGCAGTCAAATGGCGAACAACAAGGCCACTCAGACGTGGCAACCTCTGCCCGAGCACATCATCGCTTCTAATCGCCCTCCCTCCCTTCTTTCCCACTTTTTTTTTGTTCATGCCTTTGAATAAATCCACCACCGCTTTTGTTACGGTATTCAACACAAATCAATTCATTGTTTTCTAGGATTAGCGGACGGAGCAATGATGACAACAACTTTCTCGATTGGGGATAGCAAGAAGGATGCCGAGGATACTTGATATGGGGAATTCATGGACGAGCCTAATAATAATTTTTTGTGACGTGTGGCAAACAAAGTATGTAAGTGTTTTGCCAATAGAATTTTCATATTTAAGTTATTGTTTCATTTTTCTTCTTGATGTAGAATTTAGATCCGGGAAAGGTCGGCATTGTTCTCAGAATTGGTCTCAAACAATAATAGTTGTTGTAGTTTAAACAAAGAGAGTATTAGTTGTGCTCAAAAGTATGAGAGCTATTTTGTACCAATGAAACACTTTCATTTCATCGATATATATCTTTACCTATCCATAAGCACTTTGAGGTTTGTTCAGTTGGAGTGACCCCAAGTTGTCTCTAAAATGTCTTATAATCTTGCAATGTTATATCTTGAGTATGCTAGAGCCACAAGTTATAATGGGGTGATCCATTCATCTTATTTGCTGGTTTGATACTCGATAATTTGGTTTGGTATGGTGTGGGGTTGCAGCAGCTTGCTTGCATTAGGAGAGGGTCAAGATGGAATTTGGGAGCACTCGGGTCAAGTTGTCGGAACAAGGGATGCCCATTGTTCATTGCAAAACTGTGTCATGCTCATCATTCTCCTCCTTTTCCTTTCAGCGCTAACAGATTTATAGTTTTAATTTGGACAGACCAAACAAAGATTAGGCAATGGTTTGAATTGGGAGTTGTATGCAAGAATTATATCTTGTTGTTGATACTGAGTACAATTATTGGATCTTTGTGTTAAGAGGTTGTCTTATTTATGCACCAGTTCTTAGGGAGAATTGACCTTATTTATGTTGTTAGCATGCAATATTTAATTCTGTACAAGAATTGATCTTGTTTATGCTGTTAATGGGGCTATTGGTTCTGTGGCGCTCCTTGATCAATTTTAGATACTTGTCGACGATCGAATAGCCGATCTTACGAAATAAATAGAAGAAAATGGCAAAAGAGTTTTTGGGAGAGAATGAGATTGTTCTTTATTGCTATGAACTGGATCCTTTACAGGGGGTGCCCTTGACAAGGTAGAGGACTAATCCTAATTACACTGAGTGTGATGCTTATCACACTATAGTCTTGTGTTGAATCAAATTGAAACATGAATCTAATGCCGATTGTGATGCTTCAAATCGATGCTCTTGCTCCTTCGTGCTTCATCTTTAAATAATTGTCGAATGGGTGGTAGTTATCCCTGGAGAAGACGTCTCTTGGAATCATCGCGTCTAGTCGGATGATCAGTTACAGTCAATGAAACAGTAATTCATCGCCGGTTGGTGTTTGTGAGAGACTAAACCGTACAGTGGTTATTGTCGGTGTCTTAGGACCATGAAACATCGTGTGGTTTGGAACAAATGCAACATGTGTTCCATTCATCACACGGTAAGGATGTACTTGGAATCGGGTCCAAGTACCAGTTCAAAGTTTTTACGAGCTACCTAGTCGGGGATAAGGCACAGGACCTCGCCCGACCAAGGTACCCATAATATAACCTCTGGAACCCTTACGACCACGGGGTCATTAGCTTTAGGGGTTACGACCATGAAGACATATGTTTTTAATTATGTATTAAAGTAATACATAGAGATTTTAATCCTTGTCAACTAGCCCCCAAACTTTAAATGAATTATTCATGTGAACACTCCCCCGATGAAAATTGTTTTACGGCGCACCCTCATTTAATGTCAGAATAAACGGGGTGGTCTCAGATTCACTTTAAAGTTGAGAAACCGCCTAGGAGCCAAGAGTTTTTCCGCCCATTGACATTGAAAAGGTTTATGTCCGCTGGACTTTGGGTAACTCTCATTGCAGTTAAGGAGTTGCGGCTATAAAATCCCCAGTGCGCATAGCTTTAGGGTTTTTACGCTCTCAGTTTCCCTTCAATCCCCTTTTCGCTTTCTGAGAGAAATTTTCTCCGACATCCTCTTATCCTCTTGCCAAAACCTTTTTCGATCTCCCCTTACCCAAAATCCCACTATGTCGGATTCGATTACCAAAGTTGGTCTCCAACTTGAGCAAGAAGAAGCTCGAAGCTTTGGAAAAGATCGGGATGCTCTCGGACAGAAATCTAATTTCTTCGAGGTCGACGACCAAAGAGTATTTCCCGAGCTGCAAGGATGGAGAGATTCATGTCTTTTTGGCATACATTGAGTGTGAAAAAATTCTAGAATCTTGATTTTACCTTTCTTCTGTTTTTGTAGATCCTCCGTGTTCCTGCCGCCTCCCACAGAGCACCCTCAGGAGAAAATTCATGAGGAAGAGGAGGTCGAGCCACTCGAAAGGTGATAGGCAAATACCGCTAGGAACCTGTGGCGGCTCCAACCCCGCCTATGGAGGCGGAGGTTCCTGAGGGGTCCCAGCAGGTTTCGACCACTGCTAGGAAGTTTCCTCAACCTAGCAACTTCCCTCATTGTCGTCGGTTTATTAATGATAAAAAACTCGATGACGGTTAGGGGAGGATATCGAACCGTCAAGCGAAGACAAGTCCTGGTAATATTTTCGCCGAATACAAGGACATGGCTATCTAGGTAAGCACCCACGACTACTTTCATAGCCTTTTCCTTAAAGTTTTATCAGAAACTTAAAGAAGTTTGCTATTTTTATAGCATATGGTGGAGAATTTTACTGTGGTCAGAGAAATGACCCAGCGAATAAAACTCTTAGAAAAGAAAAACTCCGAATTAAAAAGTGAGTACATTATTCTTGACTTTTCTTCTCTTTCTTTGTTATCTTGTCCCCCTTCTGTTAATTGACTTCTCCCTTTATCGCATTTGATAGATTCGGAGAAAATTAAAGA
Source organism: Phyllostachys edulis (assembly GCA_036346405.1). Classification (NCBI taxonomy): domain Eukaryota; kingdom Viridiplantae; phylum Streptophyta; class Magnoliopsida; order Poales; family Poaceae; genus Phyllostachys; species Phyllostachys edulis. Next base: position 45,769,195 of record CM070546.1, on the reverse strand, counting down.
AGAGATTAAGGCTAAGGAAGCCATAATAACCAAGCTTGAAGGTGAATGCCAAGCCAAGGACCGATCGAGCTTAATACTTGATTTACCGAGCACAAGAAAGTCATTGAGACTTTCGAGAAGAAGAATCAAGGTAACCGATCGTAAACTTGACCAGTGTACTATATTTTCTAATTATATATATTTATCCTTTGGTTTACTCGTGCAAAGCAAACTCAAGCATTAAAAAGAGCAGAGAAAGTTCTTAAGTTTGAGCAAGACAAAGAGGCAGATCTCGGGCAGAATCTTAGAGAAAAGGTCAAGGCGCTCAACAAGATGATCTTTGACATGAGATCTGGATCAAGTCTGCCCATCTTAAAAGATCCGGTGGAGAAGACAAATTACCTTGGCCAACAACTTGAAGATCTCCAAGGTCCGCTCAAGACTACTCGGAAGAACCATGCCCAGATCATAAAGGACGTTGTTGCTAACAGAGTCAACCTCGCTTTGGCGAAGTTGAAAGCTTTTGACCCCTCCATTCATCTCCAAGCTATTGAAGAAGACATCAAATGCTCGGGTGAAGAAGCGACCAAGTTATTCGGGGAAGTAATACATCTCGGAAACAAGGGCACAGAGAAAATGAAGGTCGGATCTCCGCCTCACAGCGACCAGTCTAGTGGTCCCGAGAAGTAGATGATTGTAAATTTTGATTTGTAAATGTTAAAACTTACCTTTTTATCATCAATAAAGTCTTTGTTTATCTTGTCCACTATGCTAAATACTCATATATTTCCTAGCCCCTTACTGCTTGTTTTAGTAAAAAAAAACTTACTAAAAAAACAGTAGACTAAGAAAAAGAGCAAAAAGCTACGACCATAGTACAAACTATGTACTGATTATGTTGTAAAAAAGATCTAAGCAATACTAGGAAATCAACTTGGTTGGAACCAGTATATGATTTTGACTAGCTTTAGATCTATTTCCATAACCGAAAATATTGTCTAGTACATTTTGCGGTCGAAAGATGTTGTAACACTTGTATTGATGAAAAGAAAGCATGCAAAGATGTATGCATAAATGATAAGTGATCTTGTTTATATATAGTATCCAAACTGGTCATGTAGATTGCTAAGAACTGAAGACATGATAAACACTTCACGAAATGTGTTCATTCCCAAGTTTCGACTGGCAGCGAAGATCGTAAGAAAAGGACCGTCGCTAAGAAACTCCTTTCAGTGGGCATGACCACATGCAGAGATGAGAGATTTCGACTAGAAGGCTTTCCGTGTCTCAACCAGTAACCAAACGAGAGTAGAATAGGATGTTGAAATGAAGAAAGTTAGTCTTCGAAGTCTTAAGCATGTAAGTAACTATATGTAGTTGTTTGTGTTGTGCTCCTTTACTTGTTTGCTTCTTTAGAAAAAGAGTATATGGTCACGCGTGAGAATCATAGCTGTGATGGTCACGACTAGGACCTTTATGGCTTGTGATGATTATGTCAAGGCCAAAAAAGTAACAGGGATCCTTTTGGAAGGATATCAGATATAATTGGATCTTCTCCGACCAGCTACGCAACAATAGTATGTGACCAGATTACGAATAACAGACATATAAACAACATCACTCATCGGAAAGAAAAAAGAAAGAATCTTTATTGAAATTGACATAATGTAAAACACATTTATACAAAGAACTTACGCAATTAATCAATGTTCCAAGAATTTGACAAAACACACCCGTCTGACATGGCTAGTCGTACTGAACCAGGTCTGATGACTTCAACAACAGTGTATGGACCTTCCCATTTGGGACAAAGTTTGTTGCGATTTGCTTAGCTCTGATTTTTTTTTAGAACCAGATCACCTACAACTAGGCTACGAGGTTGCACCTTATGACTGTTGTACCTTCTCATGGCTTGTTGGTAAAACGTCGATCATATCAAGGCTTGGTTTCGTCGTTCTTCAAGGAAATTGATGCCGTCGAGTCTTCATTCTACCTGATCATTCTTATTGAAACAATCAGTTCGAGCGGAGCCAATTTTCAATTCCAGAGGAAGCATAGCTTCAGCATCGTAAACCAGAAAAAATAGCGTTTCACCGGTCGCACGACTGGTCTTGGTTCGAATGGCCCATAATACAGAAGGAAGTTCTTGAACCTAGACTCCTGACCGTTTTATTAACCGGTCGAACACTCGACATTTCACTCCTTGTATTATAATACCATTAGCTCGCTCGACTGCTCTGTTGCTCTGCGGATGAGCGACAGAAGCGAAATGTATCTTGTTACCTAGATCCTTGCAGAATTCCTGAAAATTTCAACTAGAGAACTGGGTACCGTTATCTGTGATTATACAACTGGGTATATGTCGGGACCCCGAATATGCAACCCTGGGACCCTCTGTGTATTCTAAACTAGTCCCATGATTAGTATTTAGCTCACACAGTTGCAACATTGGTGTAATCATAACCATACAACAAACTAAAGCAGACAAATTAATATTACCTAGTAGTAAAAGGACCTTATGGTCAAGTTTTACAGAGTTTGCCTCGCAGGGCTTAGCAGTCAAAAGATAAACTTGCAGCAGAATAACATAACTCGTGGAAGCCACCTGACATGCCCAAAGGCAATCGAGTGGAGAACGCATCCTAGTTCGTATAGTCTTCAAGGTATTCATAAAAAATCTCTATATTTGTAGCACCCCGGCCCAACACTGAGCCCGGAATGCCACCAAACTACCCTAACTACTAATTTTATCAATAAATAACAATAAAGTTCAGCAAGCAATTCAATACTTACACTCGTCCATGGGTCACAATAACATATAAATAACGACATGGCAAGCACATATATTTAAACCCTAGATTGTAAGCAGGATAATAGTTCAAGAATCAAGCAAAACCAATCAAACAAAGGCTATTGAATGAATAAATGAGTTTCAACCAATCATCTAGAATTATTCAATGTCTATCATGTCCTAAAGGAAAAAACCATCATGCTAAGGCAAAGTTTTCTCATGGCAAGTGAGTGTATGCAGTGTACCCTTCCCAAGTGAAGCGTCGTCAACGATCACCTAAAAACAACATTAGAGCAAGGGTGAGTCCACGACTCAGCAAGTAAAGTAATAAACAATGAACACAATATCATCATTAACATCAATTGTTCACTTTTCTCCACATGCACTTCTTTTGCGTATACCAGTATAGTATGAGTGTTCACCCGTCGATGACACACTCTCAAGCCCGTCCTCCTCAAGGATTGGGGACCTCCTCCACTCCCGTGGAGTTGTGATCAACATGATCACATTTCAGATGCAATGATGCTTATGAATGCACAATTATTCATAGTTTTCTCAACTTTACCATTGTCCAACAATATCATATCCAACCATAAGGTATAAATAATGACCATTAACACTACTTGCAATTAAATAAGCAAAAGTACAAGAATATAATGTAAAGCATACAAATGCTCAACCAATGAACACCGCTCACCATGCACTTGCTTTTTTCTTGTGACACTTTGGAGAGCTTAAACGGCGATAATGCACACGAGACCCCACCCTCGACCACAATTTCCAAACACATCTTCAAACCTTCACATTACAAAGAAGAACACCTTACTTTAACCATCATCGCATGCCTACGCCTAAACTAACATTTTAACTCAAAACTACGGACACACTACCACTGTCCCAAAGAGTAAAACGATCATATATTACTAATCCGGACTCTAAATTCGGTCATGTAAGACTTTCTAGAATCCTCACAAAACAACCTACAATTTTCTAGTTATGAAGAAAATCTGATTCTACCGTTTTGTATTCCATCCTTTACCCAAGACCATTCCGCATTCTGCCGTAACAGTCCATTTCACAATTTTATATATTTAACTATACAACTTGAACATATATGAATAATATGAGTTCTGAAAACTACACAAGATTTCCTACAATATTCAAGCTGACACAAATATTTAATTTTACCAATTTCTACACGAAATCGGCACAACTACACGAAGTTTGCCAACTACGTCCAAAATCTGGACAGCAGCCTTCTGGAGGTCATAACTGTTCGCTTGCTACTCCGATTTTAACAATCCATACCTTCCTAGAAAGCTAACGCGATAATCTACATTATCTATAATTACACCAAACTCTAATTCGGAGACTAAATATCCCTAATCATCACTGCAACATTCTGCCCTAAACCTGACGAATCTGGACAGAACAGAAATCCATCTTCCCATTGCCCAAGCGATCTACCGAAAGAACAATGACTAAATTTAGGGGCATCTAAAGGTTTTCAGATCGTTACCCTCGAGGAACATAGAGCCGATCATGAAATCCTTATCCTCCTCCCTTCTTTTCTTCCCTTCTTCCTTCCTCTTGCTAATCTTCCTCTTTCTGGCCGGCAGCAACGGAGGGGATGAGGTGCTATAGTAACAACGTCGCTACAGTACCACGGTGCTATAGTAGCCACGTGCTACAGTACACACTTCTAGGGTTTGGTGCCCCCTTCATAAACCAGCTTTCCACTTGGGCCGAAAAGCCCACGGCCTAGGTTCTCCAATAAAAGCAAAAATGTCCCTCTACAACCTGCAATTCCTTCTCTAATTCTATTTAATTTCAGTACTAATCACTTATTAATTTTATGTTTAAACGGGATATTACAGTAATACCTGGTTCTTCCTCTGTGACTGTTCAACAATGGTGCAAAGCCGGGTACTTTAAAGTACTCAAGAAGTCGAGGGAAATATATGCAAATAGTATTCATGCAAGGCTTGACAAGGATAGCTTTATGGTTATTTTGCAGAAAGCAGTAAAAATTAATACATAAGTAATCAAGTTTCTTTAAAACAACAAGTGAACCCCCTGTTCACTTCCCAACCATCAACCAACAACCAGATCGTTTCCCAACCAAACTATTCCAACATTTTATGAAAATCTACCCTTCGTGTGAAATCACCAGGCATTGTCTATAACCGGGGACACGGGACTCCCAGAATTCAGCAGAGAATAACACTTTTGCAAATGATCCCAAGTTTTTGCACTCAATTAAATAACATTTAGGATCATTATGCAATAGATAACAGATATAAGCTTTGTGAACATAATTTTATAAATTAAATTTTTGATTTTGCAGATCAAACTTTTATTTTCGAGAAACACTTCTTTGAAAGAGCCAAAATTTGCAAGGCTAAACAACTTAAAGAATTCAAAGCAACCAATTGCATATATGAGTCATAAATACCATTATGGACCTATTCATGTGAATATTTTTGGCTCATATGGCAAAACTCACTTAAGTGCTAGAGAGTGACCACTTAGGTCAAACTAGTATTTTGGACGAGTTTCAAAATCAAATAACTTTTGATGAGTTGGTCTTTTGGAAATCTTTTGAATACCAAAGATGTTTAGAATAGCCAACTCTAGGATTTTCCTTTTGGGACAATTGTCAAATTTCTTTTAGAATAGATTTTACACAAAAACCTAGTTTAAGTCAAAAACAAGATATTATGACCTAGAATTATGGGTAGAAATTCATTTTCTTTTGAAATAGGTTTTTCTTGAACCAAAACCTTTGCAAAACATTTGAAACTCATTTGTATACATTTTGCAACTAGTTTTTCAAAGTATATACTAATAATTCAAGATTTTGACTTTTGGCTAAAAGGCTCATTTTTTAAAACCATACTAGCACTTAATTAATTTGGGCACACATAGGGATGTAATATACATGTTCATGATTTACCACTCCCCTTTATGTGCCACAACCATCCTGCTCAAGATTAATTATCAAGATTATGAACATGAGCAAGAACACCCTTTTAAGATTTTACATGAAATGTAACCTACACAAGATAAAGGGTCTAGATACTTCAATGTAAGTACTTGTTACCGAAATGGCATTGGCTTATGATATGAATTGATTATCCTTAAGCTTGGCTCCAATTTCGCACATGGTGAAATCTACCTCTTCATGTTAGCCAAAGCTCCAATGCCTTCTCCAAGTTCCTATTAAGCATTTAAGCACATTTTGGTACCCACACTCGGTTGGGTCCTTGAATGTTAGTCACAATGGATTTGGGCACCCAAATGGCCCTAGCATTAGTTTTATGTAAACTAACATTCCTAGCAAACACATTGCCATGTCTATCCTTCCTAAGCAAATAATGATTATTATAAATAGTTGGCTTAGGAGTGATACCTTTGGGACATTCCTTACTAAAATGTCATTTCTCCCGGCAATTGTAGCAAGTAGGGCTTTTGCTTCCCCTTGATGTCTTCTTATCTTGCTCAATTCTGGTTTGCCTCTTTGTTGAATGTCTTGGCTTGACATCCTTTTGATTTGGGCACACCGAGGCAAGGTGACCATTCTTTTTGCATCCAAAACACTTGATATTTTTGAATTGTCTTCCATTTTGCTTTGGGATGTTCTTCATCTTCTTCTTGGTGACGAAACCAAGTTCTCCCTTGTCGTTTTCCTTATTAGGACACACGGAGGAAATGTGACCCTTCTCATGACAATTAAGGCACTTAATATTCTTCGTGTGTCTTACATTGTGCCTCATCTTGCTATTTTCCTTCTTCTTCTTGGGAGTAAATCCAATGCCCCTCTTATCTTGTAAGCATATTTGCTTGCTCAATATTTCATCGAGAGTGGCCTTCCCTTTATAACTTCTATCCAAGTCATTTTTCAAACTTGATACTTGGGTCTTGAGCTTTTTGTTTTCCTCTACAAGGTTAGTCTCAACAAGTATAGAGGAAATAGGTGCATCTAATTTTGAGCAACAAGGCATATCAATTAAATCATCGCAAGAAGTGAATACATTAATTTTAGATGAATTGCAAGGGGTAGGAGCAATACAAGGCAAATCATCTAATAGATCACATGTAATCCCTATATCCACTTTAGAGCTAGTATAATTTTTGAGAAGGAGGGTTTCATGTTCATTCTTTAAAACATCATAATTATTTTGAAGCAAGTTAAATTCTTTCTTCAAAACTTTAAATTTTGAAACCTCCTTTCCCATAAAAACATTTTTCTCTTCTAGTATATCAATCAACTCATCATATGAAGGCTCATCATTATCATCATCATTATTTACCTTCTTTTTACCTTTTGCCATAAAGCAAAGTGGCAATGTTGATGGAGTTGAGGATTCATCATCATTGGAGCTAGAGGTTGAGCATTCTTCTCCCGACGTCCATTCTTCTATGCAATCATCGCTAGTGGAAGTGGACCTTTCATAATATTCTTGAAGATGGGTCCACATCTCATGAACGTTCTTGAGATCGCATATGGCATCAAACACATCTACACTCAAAGCACTAAATAAAGCGTTAATTGCTTGAGCGTTGAGATGTAGGCATTTCTCTTCCTCATTTGTTGGAGCAAATTGATCCAATGAAGGAGAAAAGCCAACATCTACAATCCGCCATATATTTAGGCCCATGGCCTTAAAATAACATGACATGCGGATTTTCCAATGAGCATAATTTGTGCCATCAAATTTAGGTGCTTCACCAAGGTGCACTAAATCTCTAGTCGTCATCCTTTACTCTCTAGACGGTTAAGTCTAATAAATGAGAGACCACGCTCTGATACCACTTGTAAGATCGAGGTGGCCGACTAGAGGGGGGTGAATAGGCGTTTTAAAACTTCTTTGGCTAAAACCAATTTCTAATGCGGAAGCTAATACAAATATGGTTTTGCACAATTAAAGCCTAAATCAACTAGGTTCAACTAAGTGCACCAACAATATGAGACTATATAAATGATAGCAATCATACATATATAATTAAGCAATTTAAATACAAGTAATGTAAATTGCACAATGTAAAGCACAAGTAATCAAACCACAATGACATGTCGATGTTTTCCGTGGTGATCGGAGACTTGCTGGTCTCCCCTAATCCACGTTGAGGGAAACCCAAACCAATTGGGCGGCTCCACTAATTAAGCCTTCCTCCGAGGTATCAACACTCGCTTCACTAGGGTTGCTCTTGCTCCACTCCGAGACGGCGAGCACCACACCACTCACAAACCGCCTGGGTCTTCTCACAATCTTCTTTGAGAAGCTCACCGCGAACGACGCCATCACGCCGCCTAGGTGTCGGCAAACACCAAGAGTAACAAGTCTCTAACTTTCACTTGAACCAATCAAGTGTCAAAGCTATATGGATACTGAAATCCACAACCTAAGACAACACATGCACTTAGGGTTTTGCTCTCAATCACTCACTAAGTGCAACACATGCACACTAGAGTAGAGAGGGCGCTCTTGCTCAAAGGAATGAGTGAGGCACTTGCAACACATGCCAAGTCCTTCACAATCTAACCAAAGAACCTTCCACACACGGCCAAGGTGGGTATATATAGCCCACACAACCAAACTAGTCAAAGCAAAGTCCCGTAAAATAACGGACAATCGGTACTACCGCCATTGAAAGTCCCAGACTACCGCAAACACAATAACGGCTATAAAACTAGCTGTTGCAAAGAGCTTCGAACAACCGCCAACACATACACGGCCGTTCCGTTCACCGTAGTTCCGCGACAACACATTGCGGTACTACCGCTTAGCCAAAGAGAGCAACACATGCACAAAATTGGCTAAGGACCAGATTATATCGGTATCGAATTTACGCATCACAACATATGAACGGTAGTTTAGCGAGCCGGTCAGACGCTCATAAAGAGCCGGTACTACCGCTACTCCAAAGCTAGCTAAGACCAAATTGCAACGCCATCGAATTTCCATATCGCATTTAAAACGCCGACCTACCGACGCAGCGGTAGTACCGCCGCACACAATACAGATATTACCGCTTCCACTCGCGCATCAACAACATGATCTTGACACGGACTACCGGGATCAAAAGGCCGTTCGACCACGGGTTTTAACCGTTGATTCAAGAGCCGTTCAGACGGTCCGAACACTCACGCTAATCCGACCGTTAGATCAAGATCTAACGCCTCATCTTGCGCTGTGTTCGAACGCCCTCCCAGTAGTACCGCCAAACACGGCCGCAGACTACCGCTTCACGGTAGTTCCGCAATATCAACGCGGAACTACCACACTACCTCGAGCAACACATGCTCAATAAAAGTGTAGTTCCGCCAAGGAACCACCGGTCATACCGCAAAGAGGTAGTTCCAAACACATACCGGTACTACCAAGTTCAACAGAGAGCAAAGTTTGCATTCGTTTAACTCAATTTTGCAAAACATATTTGCCAAATTGATACGTGATGCAAACACAAGACAAAAAGCATGATTCTCAACAAGTTGCAAAACACATTTGCCAACTTTTAGAATCAATACCACAAGGAATAAGGTACATGGACTTAAACAATTTGCAAAACACATTCGCAAACTAAGTCACATGCTATAAGGACTAAACATGAGCCACAACTATTTGTAAAACACATTCACAAATATTGGCAACATGTTAAACAAGGATAAGGTACATGGACTACAACTATTTGCAAAACACATTTGCAAACTAGTCACATGCTACAACAAATAAGCACTTAGCTTAAACTATTTGCAAAACACATTCGCAAATAGCAACATCCCTTAAAGAGCATAGAGCAACCAAGATGAGCTATCAACACATGACTAACTCAAGCTACTAGACAAAGGCCCCTCTTAATAGTACGGCGACCTATACTAGCAATCCGGTCTCCCAACCAAACACCGAGACCGGTAAAAGACTAGGAACACATCCTTAGCCCTAGCTAGCCATACCTTTGCTTTTAGCAACTTTTTGAAGCTTGATGATGCACATCCTTGCTTCAACTCCGGGTTCTTGACTTGATGCTCATCAACGTATGATGACATCCTTTGCTTGCCCTTCATCAACACATGATGAAGCTTCTTTTGACTTGATCAACACATGATCATATCTTCTTCATGAATATCATCGACACACGATGATTTCCTTCATCTTGAACTTGATGCACATCAACACATGATGCATCCTTTACACCAAGTTTTGACTTGATGACCATCAACACATGATGTCATCCCAAATCATCAACCACATGGAACATAACCTATTTCACACAACTCATAGAAAATGTTAGTTCCAATAATATGATTATCATTAATTACCACACCATACCATTAGCTCATAATGGTTTGGGACAAGATATCGCAATCTTTCCCTCTTTGGCAATTTATGATAATCACTTCAATAGCAAATAATTGAATATAGATTGGTATGAGTATATAAGCACTACACAAGTTGTATATACTCATATGAATATATATAGTTATATATACTCAAAGGATATATGAGCACACATGTCTCATATACACACATGAATATATTAATCGCACGAAGTTATATATATTCAAGGATATGTGAGTACACAAGAACTACACAAGTTATGCTATACTCACATACAAGTATATTTAGACTACACAAGTGTTATATACTCACAAGAATATGTTAACTACACAAGTTAAATGTATTCGAGGATATGTGAATTATAATGTCGAAATGCATACCTTTTTATTTTCACCTTTATATCCAAATGAGACTAAACATGATATAATAAATAGAAGAGTTAGTCTCACAATTAGGTTTATCATTAATCACCAAAACTCCATTAACACATAATGGCGGGTCTAGATTCTTCAATCTCCCCCTTTTTGGTGATTGATGACAAACCCCATATAAATATCAACATTTGGATATAAATCAATCATATGATAAGAATGAACACATTTTAACAACATGATGCGAAAATTGAAACCTTTGTTCTCCCTTTTGGTATTTGGTAAATTCATCCAAATGTAGCTCATACAAATCATACAAATTCTCCCCATAACTTCTCCCCTTTGGCATTAATCACCTAAAAGAGATCTCAAAAATTGATCCAAGAGGAGTCTCGCAAAAACTTATGAGCTAGGCGTAAGAATTCATTTTAATTTGAGTAGTGAAATATTTCTCCAAACAATCTCCATAGAGGTAAAACTCCCCTAAATATATGCATAGTGGGATGTGAAGTGAAGATTATGCATATGTAGAGATTTTAAGAAAATTTTGACAGAGTTTCCTCTATAAAATGGATTCAAATAGGCATGACAATCATGAAATATAATCATGCAATCATCAATAATTTTAATCACAATCATATTTCAGCCACAGATATTCAATAAAGCATAAGCATCATTAACCATCAAGTTCAATTAGAGACACTAGAACCAAAATGTTAAACTATTACACACAGAAGTTTAACCATAAGACATAATAATCCATACAAAGTATATAATATAGCAAAAGATCTTTCTTTCTCTATCATTCCTAAGTCTTCTTGGTCTTCTTCTTTTCTTCTTTTGCCATCAAATAGAACCAAAAGGATGCAACAGGTCATTCATGGATAGATCTGAACAAGGGTCATAGCCAGACTGATCTTCAGGAGAGGGAGGAGCTGGAACTTGAGTAGCTACAGCATGAGGAGGTGGAGCTTTAGAAGATGGAGCTTGAGGAACTGCAGCTGAGGAAGGAGAAGCCCTTGGTGGTGAGTTGAGGCGACGACGTGAGTAGTGTCGGACCCGGGAGCGAAAGATCCCGAACCCTCTGTGTTCATACACCAGTCCAGGATTTCCGGTGTACATAAGCTACAAAAATGATAGACATATCTCAGATTGCATTAATAGTAAATCGAGTTTATTACAAAAGAGGCTTACAAGCCAACAATAAAGAACACAAATAAAGACGAAGAAAGTGTAGTAGAGTCCAGCTTAATTCGCCACAGCAATCGATCAGGTAGCGGCCTAGTCGCCGAGATCCACACCGATGGTGAAGTTCTTCTCCTCTGAAATTTGTTTGCACAAGGCAAGTATGAGCACAACCACCGTGTTTCGCAAGTTACACCCGCAAGTAATGTAATGACATGCATACATATGGTAGATGAGATATTGGCAGGTTCATTTGCATAAAGCAAAGATTTTTAAGTTTAAATAACCATATTAATTTCTAAGGCCATTTTTATACTATATCTAAAATCGATTTTAAACAACAATTTTATAGTATGAATAACCTCCATATTTGAATGGTGAAGGATACCTCCTATCACAATGGCTAATCGCCTAATTTTCCCACAGACTAACCATCCCGAAAACATCTGCTGAAATCACTTTTAAAACCAAAAACAAGTCTAACTCGAGTGGCTTTGCTAGATGTCCATGATCATGACGCCATTATTCAATAGTTTCTACTCGCAGAGTTTGTACACTTTACCCACATGACATGATTCTCTAGTTTGTTCGGCATCCGTCAATGCCACCTCTCAACGCCTAAGGTATGAGGTCTAGAGTTCATGACAAGGCCTTTACAATGCGCTATTCCACCGCAATCTAGCCTCGCTAAGGTTTCGCCCCTTTGACTAACCATCCGCAGTTCAGGGCCCTCTTGCGCCAAAAGGGAATAAAATAGTCATGAAAGACAAAGCCATGAAAGACCACCCACGCATGCATGATAAACCGCGATGGAACTCCTCCAATTAATCACCAGATCCCACACCCCATTCTCGAGACATGTGGTTGTACTGTAAAGGCATAGCAAGTGCGGCTCAAAGACCGGTCCTTAATCGACTTAGGCGTCTTTCAAATCAAACCTCGGCTTTTAATCCTAACCAGATTAAACCTGCATAAACCTCGCACCCACCATTCAACCATTTCGCCAAGTCCAAACCATTTTCATTTTATTTAAGTAAAACCATCTTTACAAATTCTCTATGGTAAAACAATACCATAGATTTAATTTTAAACAATTTGTGAAAGTTTGGCTAAATCCTTCCAAAATCAAATCATGGCCTAAGCATTTGCTAAGCATTTCCAAACAATTTATCTATGGTGACAAAGGATGACATTTCAATATTCAAAATTGACCATACAATAACAATTGGAATAACTAAGCATTTAAGTAGGGCATTAAAATAATTGACTAAAAATATGCATGCAATAATAATTTTAAAACTGATTTAAATAACTTTAAAATACTGGGAACAATATGGTCAAGGGTGTAACTTGCCTTTGTTGAAGTCTTGACCTCTAAATCTTCGAAGAATCTAACTCTCCTAATCGTCAAGTCTATACGCCGAAAGTACGATAAATTCAAATAAATTCAGAAAGACAAATTAAACAAACTCCAAATGAAATAAATTTATTTTGTTTAGCTAGATAATAATTTTCTAATATTTTAGCAATTTGAATCACTCAATTTGGAATTAGGGTGCAAAAGATATGAATTTTACAATTTTAATCCTAAATTTGTAGTTTAAAATATTTCAAATTCAAACAGATAGTTTGAACTTACTCCAAATCAAATAATTATATTTTATTTACCTAGATATTAATTTTATAAGATTTTAGAACTTGGAATCACCCAATTTGGAGTTGAGATGAAAAAGATATGAATTTTACAAGTTTAAAACCTAAATCGCCATTTAAACCTTTTTTCTCGATTTATTTTCCTAAAGGAAAATCCAATTATTGCGCAAGATGATGTCAGCCCTGATATTTTCGGGAATTAAGGATTTAAAATATTTTTCGATGTAAGGGCCCCACGTGTCATGAGACACCTGCGCGATGTGGACTAAGCCCACGCGGCTTGGGCGCAGGAGGGGTGAGGTGGCGCGCTTGGTGCCACGCCGATCCATGTGTCGCGGATTGAGGACGGGCGCCACGCGTGGCGATGACATGGCGCATCGTGGCGCGCCACGCTATCTCGGCTGCGGCGGTGGCTCGGCTCTGAGCTCGCCGGCGTTTGACGCCGGGCGAGCCGTGTGAGCAAGAACGGAGAGAGGGAGCGAGGAGAGCCTAATGCACTACCATGCGATGACGGAGGACTACGAGGTGGCTTGCGGCGAGGGTTTTAAGGCGGCGATGTTCTGCTCCAGTGAAGCCGGGCTCCGAGGGTCCTTGGGCCGGGAAGGGTGAGCACGGACGGCGAGGAGGCGGCGTCGAGGATGCCGACGGCGACGGCAGCGGCGAGAATTTGCCACGGAATCGAGAAGGAAGTTTCAAGCATGGCAAGACAAGAGAACTCGAATCCGTGAAAATAGGAGGAGAGGAGGAGGGTGACAAGACCGAGATGAGGAGATCAAACCGCACCCTGCGCTCCCTTTTATAGGGGCCGGGAGGAGCGGGAGAGATCGTGGGCGGAATCGTGGCGGTCGCATGGCATGACGGCGAAAGCGCCAAGAGAGGGGAGACGCAGTGGGGAAGAGGGCGGTTGGGCACGGTCATGTGCGCGTGACCGCATGAGAGAGAGGCGCGAAAGGCGCAAGGGTGGAGCTCCGGGTGTGTTGAAATGGCAGCCTTGGCGCTTGTGTTTGGGAAGAAGATGGGGAGGAAGAAAGGGCGGCCGTCGGATTAGGATCGAATTCGAGAAAAGGGCGCTAGGCGTATATGGACCGTCTTGATGATCCGACGGTTGGAGAAGAGTGAGGCTGAATGAAGGAGATCGGGCGGTGGGCCGAAGGGAGGAGTGGCCAAAGGCCAGTGAGGAGAGAGGTTGGGCCAAGCGAGTTTAGGCTCGAGAAAGTTTTAATAATGAAAATGATTTTGCCAATTTAAATAATCAGCAATTCAAGAAGGGTTTAGAAAATAGCAAAATAAGTCCAAAAATTCTAGGCAAATTCACGAAATTCCTAGAGTTGATTTGAACTTAATAAAATTATTCCCAACTTAAAGTTGGCTTTTAATTTTGCAAATAAATTATTTTGGTTTTAAAATAATTAGAAAAAGCATTTTAAATTTCGAAAAATCCCAAAATTAATTAAATTTTTATTTTTCAACTTTAACTCAAATAAAACTTTAATAACTTTAATAAATTTTATTTTTTGACTTTTAAAACTTTAGAAATTCAAATAAAGCAATTAAACTCTTTCAAATTTCGTAAAGTCCAACAAAATCATAACTTTAATTAATTTAAAAGCTGTAATGTAATCTTTGGGTCATATAAGTAGTGTCGAGGAGCTAGAGAGTTCACACATTCACCAAAGTGGCAAATCTGTTGTTTGTTTTCATTTTGGAACACTATTTGTGCTGTCTTCATCTCTTGTTGAGTAACTCTCAATTCTTGCAAATTGTTGAGGATCAACTGTTGGTTTTGGAGAATTTGAGCAAGAGTAACTTGATGACCTTCTTCTTGGACTCACGCCTCGAGCATCCTCTTCTTGTCGTTTTGAGGTGCTTGTTTGCTCATGTTGTGCCGGGTCATTCCCCGTAAACCTAACAGAGGATTTTCTCTTGGTTTATAAGCCTTGTGGATCGTCCCTAATCCTCCTCTATAACCAGCTTTGCCTCACAATCAAAGCCATGATATAAGGAGCATGATAAATTCTCTTGACTCTGCTATTTTTGGAGGAGGCAATCCTCCGATAATAACATCTATGACATCAAACTTCTTGCCATTCATGATGAGATCTATTAGGTTCCATGCATGTCCTCTTATGGCATCAAGTTTCCACTCTAGGCAAAATAGTATGATTAATAATTCTATTAATCGACTAGGATAGGTCTTAGACCATGGATTTTACCCGAGTGGACCTCACATTTCGCCATAGAAATGGCCCAAGTAGGAGCTAAAAGGGCGTGGCTATCATAGACCTTCTCATACTTGTTTGACTCTATGTGCAAAGCAAGCTCAAACTCATGTCTAGTGCAAGTCAAGATCCTTGACCCTCGCTATCCAAGATATTTTAGTGAAATCGGTGAGATATAAGAAGTGGCATAAAATTGCCCGATGATCTCTTCATTATAATCACTTCAATGCTACAAGTTGATGAAGACCACTTTTGAAACATTTGATATGCACCTTCATACTTGTCCAAGTTGTTCAAATGAGACCACTTAATCCATTTATGGTCAAGAAATTTTCTCGTCAGACCATAACATTGCTCATAGACTAACATCCTGAAAATTTGTATGGAATCGAGATCCAAGAGGACCTCGAAAGCTCAAATTGATTCCTATGACACATAATAGTATAGTCATCTCATAAATTTTCCTCAAGTCTATCTCTTGTTCCTCAACATTTCTCATTTCTTCATCACTAGATTGTTCCTTAGAATTAGTTCCTTCCTCGTGATGAGTCCTCTTCATCCTCCTCAATCATCAGCAGTCCTTTACCTCACATCACCCCTCTTTGTCGGTTCAATTTTCTTGATCTCTTGTAGACCGCCGAGAAGATGATTGGCCTCATGTGGCACCAACCGATTTGCGTGTTATAATTTTGTCCTTGGCATCTTCAAACAGATAGAACAGTTACAAAGGAGTTTATAAGATCAACCAAGTAGGATTAAATTGAATAAGACAAAGTTTGTTTGTTCTGTCAGATAAATCAGTAGTACCGCTGTTTTTGGGCTTGGTGACGACCGCATCGTGGTAGTACCGTGCTCAAGATAGCGGTAGTACCGCAACTCCAAATCGAAGTTCGAGGGCATAAAATTCAATGAAATTTGATGTTTCTTTTGGATTGATTCCATGAAATGGATGTATGAACATCATGAGACATCAACATTGTATATTTGCCCAACTAGAACTACAAGAACTCATCCACATTCAACATTAACCCTAAACAAGACCTAGGGTTTCTAAATGCGTAAAAACAAGGATTGAGGAAGTTTTACCTTGTGGAATGAGGGAGTGAAACCCTAGAGATGCAAGAAATCAACAGAGATTGAAGGAACTCAAGAAACTTGAGGATTTGAAAGTGGATTTGGGTGGAGTTTTTCTAAAGTAGAGAGATCGAGAGGCGGCGTGAAGAAGTTCACTAGAGTTCCTTTCGGTAAAGGGGTGAGAGGATAAGGTAAACCACAAAGAAGCTAATGCCCACTTACCAACTGCTCCTAGTTCCGTTTTTCACCAACTGTCAGACAGCATCGCTGGCGCATCATGAGAACAACAATGGTCGACTGATTATCCCGGGACTTCTGCATTCAGAGAGAATAACACTTTTGCAAATAGTGATTTTATAGCAGAGGAGGGGAAGGAAGAGGGAGCCCATGGGGAGCAACACCAAAGATGGCTAATCTGCATGGGAGTGGCATGGAGGCCAAGAGGAGATAGGCAAGGGATCGGCAGAGGCGCCAGGCACTGTGAGGAGGCTACTGTCAAAGGTGGTCTGGGTGCCAACGACCGAGAGATGGGCGCCCATATGCTCCAACAAGAAGAAGAACTACTGAAGAAGAACAATTGCAGAGAGGAGAAAAAGGAGAGAAAAAGGAGAGAGAAAAGAAAAGAAATTTAGAAAATCCGAAAATTCCAAAATTCCAAAAAATTTTATAAAATACTTTGGAACTTGAATAGACCAAATAAAATAGTTTTGGATTTTTTGAAGTTTATTTTAGCTAATTAAAATATTTTTCTTTCAAAATTCAATTTTAAGCTTTAAATTAAATCAAATAAAATCCAAATGATTAATTTTATTTTTTAAGCTTCAAAAGGTTCTGGAAATAGAATAAAATAATTTTTATTTAATTAAAGTTTATTTTACTCATGTTCAAATTATATTTATTTTTTGAAATCTCAAATTAAGCTTTAATGAATTAGGAAAATCAAATAGTGATTTTTTATTTTGAAAACTTCAAAAAGGCCTATCAATCAAATAGATTAGCTTTCAAATAATCAAAATTACTTCCAACTTAAAGTTGCCTTTTATTTTGCACATAACTATTTTTAGTTTTTGAAAAACAGAAAACCATTTTAAAATCCGTAAAATCAAAAAATAATTTAGTTTTTTTACTTTAAATCCAAGAAAATATCAGAAACTCAATAATTTTATTTTTTGACTATTTATAAAGGAATTTCAGAACAGCAATAAAACTCTTTTAAATTTCGAAAAGCCCAATAAAATACTTAAAATAATATTTTTGATTTTAAATTCAAATAAAATCCGTAAAACTTAAATAAACCAACTTTTGAATTAATTGAAGTTTAATTAATTCCAATTAAATTGCTTTTAATTCTAAAATTTCAAGTTAAACTTTAGCAAATTAATAAAATCAAATAGTTACTTTTAAATTTGAAATTTTTCAAAAAGCCTAGAAAATTGGGATGTTACAATATACCAAATCGTGTGATCATATTTTTTGTAAGGAACCTTTTAGTGGCTTTAGTTGTTGTTTTAACAACTGGCTCGGCTTCTATCCATTTTGTAAACGTGTCAATCATGACGAAAAGGAATTCAAGCCCCCGAGTGCTCTTGGGAAAGGTCCTAGAATGTCTAGTCCCTAGGTTACAAAAGGCCAAGAAAGAGAAATTATCTGCAAAGCTTGTGCCGGCTGATATACTTATCGACTATAAAATTGACATTGTACGACTTCACCACGAGCTTTTTGCATCCCGAATGGCGCTTGGCCAAGAGTATCCTTGCTCAAGGCTTTATCGACGTTGTTCGCAGAATGCTGGTTTCATGACTCTCCATGAATGCCTGATAGTAACTTAATACTATCCATTTGAGATATGCATCTCATCAACACTCCGTGAGATCTCCGTTTGTAAATGGTACTTTCGATCAAAGTGTATGATTTGGCCTTTCAAGCTATACGATCAGCTTTTACACCATCTTCAGGAATAATGTCATGCTGAAGATAATTGTAAATCGACGTCATCCAATTGCTACTAGGGTCAATTTGCATGACCTCCAGAGGAGCATCCAAGTCCTTGGAAGGCTCGACTACCGAGAGTGAATCGAGTTGCTCAAGGAAAACTCCGAGCGTGATCGGTGACCTCGCGGAGGCCATCCGCGCTAACCGGTCTCATGAGAAAGTTTTCCTTTCTAGGAATATGTTGATCCGAAACCAAAGAAGCGCTGAAGTTTTCAGATTTCCACCAAATAAGATGACATCTTGGTACTTGAGCATTGATACTTTTTCCGACTTGATTCACTACTAATTGAGAATCGCCTTTCAATAGTAATCATGAATCTCGAGCCTCGTCGCCGAGTTCCGCTAGTAAACCTTCAGATTCTATTACATTGTTTGTAGCAGAAAGTTTAATTGAATGGCGATTTGATGTGTTCTCTAGTAGGGGATATCAAGACAACTCCAAATTTCGAGCCTTTGAGCATCAAGGAACCGAAAGTACATTGTCCACTCATCGTGGTGTTCGTGACGCCCTTGGGTGTGTTCATGGTTCGTCCATTCGATAATGAATTCTGCTACTGCCTGAGACTTGATTGTTGCTCGTGAAATGAAATAGAGGTCGAATGCCCTAAGCTCGACCGCCCATTTTGCTATTTATCCTGATGATTCCCTGTTTTCGAGAACTTGACCAAGGGAATATCCGGTTGGAACAACCACTCTGTGGGCCTGAAAACAATGCAGTAGTTTCCTTGAAGCCATAAGGAGACCATATAGCAACTTTTGTACTTGTGGGTATCTTTCCTTTGGTCTATGTAAGATTTCGCTTACGTAATATACTGGTCGTTGGACGTTGTCACATTCTATGACTAGTACATCGCTGACTGCTTGTGGCGTTGCAGCTATGTAAATCAACAATGTTTCTCCCGATCTTCGTGATACTAAGATCGGGGCACTTGTAAGGTACTTCTTAAGCTCTTCAAAGGCATCATTTGCCTCTTTAATCCACTTAAAACTTCCATGTTTTCGAAGAAGTTTGAAGAAAGGTAATCCTTTTTCACCTAACCGTGCTATGAAATGACTTAGCGCTGCCATACAGGCGGTTAGTTTTGGACTTCCTTCTTTATGGTCGGAGGACGCATCTGGTCGATGCCCGATATCTTTACTGGGTTTGCTTAAATTCCTCTAGCCGAAACTAAGAACCCAAGAAGCTTTCCAAAAAAAACTCTGAACACACACTTCTTCGGATTTAACTTAAGGGTAGGCCTTCTTAAGTTATCGAAAGTCTCGTGTAGGTTGGAAATGTGGTCGCCGGCATTGATGCTTTTGACAACCAAGTCATCAACGTAGGCTTCTAGATTTTGACCTATCTGAGGATTAAAGGTTTTTTGCATTAACATTTGAAAAAGTTGCACCAGCGTTTTTGAGACCAAATGACATCTTAACATAGCAGTAGGTGCCATATGGTGTGATGAAGGAAGTTTTCTCTTCATCATCTTTACTCATATTGATCTGATGGTACCCTGAATACGTATCAAAAAAACTTAACAACTCACACCTGGAAGTAGAGTATACAAGTTGATCAATGCATGGAAGGAGAAAGTCAACCTTTGGACAAGCTTTATTAAGATTTGTGAAGTCAATACACATTCGTCATTTCCCATTGCTTTGTCTAACCATTATAGGGTTGGCGAGCCACTCTGGGTGATCGACTTCACAAATGAATCCAGCCTCAAGAAGCTTGTCGATCTCCGACTGGATTACTTCCTTCCGATCACCAGAAGCGCCTTTAGCTTCGCTGACCGATGTTTTGTCGCTAGAGAGCTAGCCTCAGGCTTGATCACCTCTAGGGACTCTAGGCATGTCGACGCCCGCTAGGCGAATACGCCTAGGTTTGCTCAAGGAAGGAGACGAGCGACTCTTCCTATTTAGGGTTGAGTCCTGCCTCACCAAGACTTTTGGGTAGATGCATTAGCATTTTCTCGACCTGCATCAAGATTTTGGTGTTTTCCAGAGAAGCTGCCTTTGTCGAGTGGGACCTCCTTGGTCCGGCTCAAGGCTTTTGGCCCCATCTTTGGTGGACATATTAGTTTCGGCTCAAGTTCATCGACCGGCTTCTAAGGATTTTTTTTATCACATGCATAAGCTATTTTTCGATCTCCTCGAACCGTGATAACTCATTTCGGTCATAGAATTTTTAAACTCTAATAATCGTAATGTGTGGCTACTAGGAATTTTGCTATAATGTCGACGATCAAGATTCTATTTTATGCGGTTTCAAAATCCACCACATCAAATGGAATCTTCTATTCGAAGTTGTCAAGTTTTTCAAACGTGAACCTAGAGAGACAGCTGTTCTATCGGCTTAGCTGTTGAACTGTGAACTATGCCATGGAAGGCATATTTCACGGGTTTTACCTTCGACCTGGGAATTTGCATTTCTTCTAATGCTCTCGTAAATAAAATGTTTAAAGAACTATCTCCATCTATCAAAACTCGATTAACTTTGCAATTGTTAATAGTAGGTTCAACTACGATAGGAACCCACCGTCGAAGTCAACGGATAAGGCGCCTTCTTTGTCAAGGAGATAATCGCTCCACCACCGGATGGCTTTACGGTGATCGGAGACTCAGCAATGTTCACCTCCCGCTCTATGGCCTTTAGATGACGTCTTGATTCATACGAGGAGGATCCGTCGAAGATCATATCCACAGTGTGTTGATGCTCCTGGTACTCCATCTCTTCGTCACCATCTTTATCCTTCCTGGAGCTTGGTTCTCCAAGTTCTGTTACGGAGGGGAAGAGAACTTTACCTGAGTAGTAGTCTTCTAGTTTCTTTTGCCAGGCTTGGTAGATGCCCATATCATGCCCTGTTGCCTGGTGAAGTGGACACCACTTCTTGTTCTTCTTATAGTCATCGGTAGGAGTTTTCGCCTTGTTCTGACCGAAAAAGTATTTCTTGTCCTTGGTAATTTTTTCTGGAATAGCAAGGACTTCTTTGTTGTCGGGCTTGCGATTCTTCTTACCCTTGAGAGACTTCTTGCTTTTCTTTTCTTGTTTCTCCAAGACAGGTTGAGGGATTTTGTCTTTTTGATCAATGGCTTGGCACCATTCGACCACTTCACTAGTGGCTGCATATTTATTAGCCATGTCGAAAAGTTCAACGGTTGTTTGTGGAGGGTTCATTGCAATATCCTCTGTAAACTGGCGATTTATCAACCCTGCTTTGAAAGCCTCGATGACAGAAGACTCTGCAACCTCTGGGATAGAGTTTCAAACTTGGCTAAACCTCTTGATATATTGTCGAATAGTTTTATTGGTTTTTTGCCTCATCCGATGAAGATCATCCTCCTTCCTGAGGCGATCGTACGTCCCTTGAAAGTTGGCGATCAGAGTGTCGCACAGCTGCTCCCAAGTGTAGATAGATCCGACTGGCTGGTTAAGCAACCACGACTGGACAGATCCTTCAAGGACCGTAGGCAACTAATTTGCCATCACGTTGTCGTTACCACCAGCACCTTTGATGGTGGTAGTATAGATTTGAAGAAATTCTAATGGGTTCTGAGTCCTATTGAACTTCTCTATGTTGGTTGGTCGGAACCTGTCCAGCCAGCGAACAACTTAGAGTCATGCTGAGAATGCTCGACAGCTCGTAATGGAGTCGCGGCGTCTTCTCTGAAAAGGAGCCGAATTATAATCGGTTGGGGACCGGTTCCTTAGATTTGCATACTAAGTATCCGGCATCCCAATCCGGCCGTGGACGCTAGTGTTACGTCTTTGACCACCTGCTTGGTTCAGACAATGCCAAGGTCATCAAAACCAAGCGGTCGTTCCTCTTGACGAGGAGGAGGAGTGGCTGCTGGGAAGAGCTGTCTTCCCTCATGATTCCCTGGTCAGAACCTACGAGGGGGTCTTGGTATCATTCGGTTCTCCGTCCGACCATGTTGTCCTCTGCTGAGGGAGGAGCGCTGGGACGAAGTCATCGTGTGACTCTGCGAGTTCTTTTGCTCCTAATATATTTCCGTATGATAATGGTTTGTTGGAGGATCTCCGATACCTGCCCTGTAAGCAGAACATAACTCGGAGTCTCTGCTATAGCAGGGTCTAGGTTATTTGGAATGTCGCGAACTCGTTGCAGGTTTTGGATCGTTACCGAGGGTCTTGAATGATTCCTGCTAGCGGTGGGTGTTTCAATGAGTCAAATGTCCTTCCGACCTTCCATCTTGTCATGTTCGACTAGTCACGTGTTATGAGGTAGGAACAGGCAAATTAACTGATCGATGTCCATCAGTTCATTCTCCTTCGGCAGGTGGTGCTTGAGCGCCCATACCATTTCCACCAACAAGTGGTGACAGGTTAAGCCGTGGAGGATCAGACACTACATCTTGATCCAGATTCCAATTGCGTTAACCTCGTGGCACCAACAACAATCCTCCGATGAGCTCCCGTCGTAGTTAAAGGAGAGCCTTCTAGAGCTTCGGCAAGGAGCCTCCACAATGAGGAGCGGTCAAAGATTACCACCTCCGGTGGGCTTTGTGGTGGACTCAGTCTGATCCGGCGGATTGCCGACCGTATGCTGAGTTTCACCATGCCCACTTAGCCTACGATCAGTGATAACTTCATTGACACCCTCACAAGATGTCGGTTGGCCCCCGAAATACGTAGGAGCCGTTAGCAAATATTAGTCGCTCATGGCAATATCAAGAGTACATGGACTCTCTGATTGCAGTGTTGGGCTTCTGTCACCGTTCTTGCCGGCCGGATGGATCGGGCTTGTAGAGGTGTTCGGACGTTCCGAACTGGTCGGAACGACCGGTTCCTCTGGGAGCGCCACAGATGGTGGCGGTGAATCCTTATCCATTCGGTAGATTTTGCTAATCTCAGCAATGGCGAGCCGACGGAGGAGGATGATAATGACATCCCGTTTTCTTCCATGGCGCGGATGCATGCGTCCATGTCGAGATTGGAGTAGTCCGTCAGGTTAAACCAAATTTTCTCATCCCAAGTCCCCGCTATGTTCGTGATGAGTGATGATGGAGCGAAGGAGTGAATAAGGAATGCTTGAGCGGTAATCTTCAAGAACTCAACTCTTTCTTTCCCACGGACGACGCTTGTTGTTTCCATTTATCGAGTTGTCGATTTTACGAAATAAATAGAGGAAAATGACAACAGAGTTCTCGGAAGAGAATGAGATTGTTTTTCATTGCTATGAACTGGATCCTTTACAGGGGGTGCTCTTGACAAGGCAGAGGACTAATCCTAATTACACTGAGTGTGATGCTTATCGCACTATAGTCTTGTGTCGAATCAAACTTGAAACATGAATCTAATGCCGATTGTGATGCTTCAAATCGATGCCCTTGCTTCTCCGTGCTTCATCTTTAAATAATTGTCGAAAGGGTGGCAGTTATCCCTGGAGAAGATGCCTCTTAGAATCATCATGTCTGGTCGAAGGGTCAGTTACAGTCAGTGAAATAGTAACTGATCGCCGATTAGTGTCTGTGAGAGACTAAACCGTACAGTGGTTATTGTCAGTGTCTTAGGACCATGAAACGTCGCGTGGTTTGAAACAAATACAACATGTGTTCCATTCATCACACGGTAAAGATATACTTGGAATCGGGTCCAAGTACTAGTTTAAAGTTTTTACAAGCAATTACTGGAATCCTTACGACCACGGGGTCGTTAGCTTTATGGGTTACGACCATAAAGACATATAGTTTTTAATTATGTATTGAAGTAATACATAGAAATTTTAATGTGCCTTCCTCAGCAACGTTTTCCGAACCCACTGCGATCTTTGCCGGAATTATGAAACCATGAAACCCTAATTTTCAAAACCTAACATCCTAATTTTTGATATCTAAACCCTTAATTTTCGAGATAATTTTAGAAAATATTAAATTATAGAAAAATTACACAATTAAGTCCACTATGTAAGGAGTCTTAAAAAATCATAATTTTTGAGCTCATTTTATATATTTAGAAATCCTACAAATAGTATACTTAAATGAATTTTGGAGAAAAATTCAGAATGGATAAAATTATAAAGAAATTACACAAGAAAGTACACTGTGTTGGGAGGCTCCAAAAAAAATTTCGTAATTTTTTAGTTCATTTGTTATATTTAAAAATTTCTAGAAACCTATCGCTAATTCAAATAGCGACATAGACCATGTCGCCAATTGAAGTGGTGACACGAACCTCCCCCACTGTTCACTTTGGCGATAAGATCTCTATCGCCAATTGAAATGACGATAGAGATCTAGTTTTATAATTTTTTTGACTATTTAATTTGTAATTATCTTTTCAAATAATATTATTTAAAAAAAATCCACGAACACCTACCAGTAAAAGAAAGAAAATAGAGCGGGGAAAGAAGAGAGTCCGCTCATACCACCTGACAGTTTGACACGCAGGAGCCTACGTAACACAGGTCCAGTCCAATTTGCGGTTCGCCGAAGGTTGGGCCGGGCCCGTGACCAACTCCTATATTTGCCCAAGGCGCACAGCCTACATGCGTTTCGCTACACTGCCTCCGCAAACACAACGCACCACAACCGCCTTTTGCTGTCTTTTCCGACTCGTCCCGTCCGTCGGTCCGTGCACCGACCTCCACCGCCTCCTCCTCACTCCCAGCCATGGCCGGCGGCGACGGTGAGGCGGCAACCCTAGACCCCATCTCCCCTATGCTACTATCTGTGACACCGTACCCCTTTCTCCCCTCTGCAGGCGATCGCGCCCGCGCGCCGAAGCGGCACAAGTCCTCGGCGCCGTCGAAGGCGGCTCTGGTGGACGAGATCGCCGAGATGGACTACGCCGATGACTTCGACGACGACGCCCGCGACGGTACCGCGCGCTCGATCCCTCCCAAATACGCCAACCTTCTGCGAATCTGTGGGTTTCTGCGAAACTTTTAATTGATTGGGGAATTTGGGGATGGAGCTTTGTTTCGTTGCAGCAGATAAGGAGGTGAAGAAGAGGGACTTCACCAAGCTGGAACTGAAGCCGGATCACGCGAACCGGCCGCTGTGGGCGTGCGCCGACGGCCGCATCTTCCTCGAGACGTTCTCTCCTCTATACAAACAGGCGTATGATTTCCTGATCGCCATTGCGGAGCCTGTGTGCAGGTCAACTTCAACAACCTCAAGCCTCAAATACTAACCTGATTGCATATTTCATTTGGGCTGGTCACAATTGTAACAACCGAGTGGAAATCAGCCCAATTTGTTGTAGATTTCCCCACGAATTAACATGGAGTGGTAGTACGAAGGTCTTATTTTGCCCTCGCAAAAAAAGTCATATTTTGGATGGGTTTGGGTTTAATTTGGCACGCATGGTTGGCACCATAGCCAAGTTGAACTAGGCTTGATTTTGCCACACCTTGAACCAGAAGGTGAATATCGGGATTTAGTGTGTGTTGAGGCACTCAATCACTCATTTACAGTGGGACCTGCTTTTGGGGGCTTTCAGTACTGCCATGTGCCCATGTGAACTTAGTGATTATGTGACAGCAGCATTGGTGAAGACTAAACTTGATCTTTTATGGATCATGTGGAAGGAGTGTGTTTGGAATAGGTTGAGCTGGGTCTAGCTGTTTGGAATTTGAGAGGAAACAAACCAATGGTACGCTGTGTATGTAACCGTGAGTTACTTGAATCTGGCTATGTTAGGACTCACTGAGGGCAGCCACATTGCTGCAGGATTCTGAATGATTTCTTTTCTGGGAGGAGTTCAGTTGCTTCTGATTGTAATTTCTTTGTGAAAGGCGCACCGTCGTGCATAGATTATTTGAAGGGATGTAATATGCTGCACCACGTGGCTCTCTAGAAATTAAAAAGAAACTTGACTGGTATAAGTTGCAACCATGTTAATATGCCCAGAATGAGTTCAGAAGAACATAACCATATATATGCCCTTGTTATCTTGGAACTAAATTCTAGATTTGGTTAGTTTGGGGTATTGGATTGTGGATTAAGGAGATAATGAATTCTATACTTTCTCATGGTTATTTAGTGCTTGGAACAGCAATGAAATTAAGTTAATTTGCAATTGAATCTGACCTAAAATGGTGTTAGTGTTCTATAATGGAAGAGATGGTCAAATGGATCAACTGTTTTCGCTTAACTTCCAACAAAATATGTTTAGAGTTGAATGTCAGAAACATATGAATTCAACAGAGGGTTTAAGATTTTTCATTTAAAAAAATAAATCTCAACTTTGGTGGTGCAGGCCAGAATCTATGCATGAATACAATCTAACGCCGCACTCATTATATGCTGCGGTCTCAGTCGGACTCGAAACTACCACTATCATTAGTGTCTTGAGTAAGCTCTCCAAGACTAAATTGCCCCGTGAGATAATTGATTTCATCCATGGGTCAACTGCCAATTATGGCAAAGTAAAGCTTGTTCTGAAGAAGAATCGATATTTTGTGGAGTCTCCATTTCCTGAGGTTGTATAATTCTTCCTGATCTAAAGAATTCTGATTGCTCTATTACTTGTTTACGCGAGTTGTGATACTTCATGTCCAGGTTTTGAAGACACTTCTGAAAGATGAAGCCATTTCTAGAGCACGGATATCTCCCGAGGTTAATTTTTGTTCTATTTACTTGCATATAATTTTTGTGGGAACACAATTAGTGTTAGGTAGAACAGAACTCTGTTTGTCTTGTATTAAAGTACATATCCATATGATCATTGTGCTTCTTTTTATCTGCTTGTCTAATATCTAATAAGTATATGCATTATTCTTTGAGTGGCATACACATTACTTCCATATGTATTCTCAACTGCTGGTATAGGTTGTCATATTGGACAATTTGAACTGTTCTCTCATGGCAAAATTTCATGACTTCCTACCCCACTATCTTCTGCTAGGTCAAGTTCTTGCACTGCTATGTTGTTCGTTTTAAACCATCATGTAACTTCTGTACATGATAGTTGTTTGATTTATCTTGTTATCTGAATCTATTCCTAATTTTCTTCAGGATTCCCTAGGGCACCTTCATTTAGTGTTAGCAAAAGAGCTGGTGAAATAGCTAGTGGCCATGAGGATTTGTTGAATGGAATGGAATTGGCCGCTGCAACTGAAGACAAGGAAACACATTCTTTTGAAATTGATCCTCTCAGGTATTGTGTCACTTCAAGTAGAAGCTTGGAAAAGCTTCAATTATGGAGAATGGAGACTGATGTTTAATACTTCAATTCATCCCATTCAGGTTGAGAACGTCAAGCAACGGTGCTTGCCAAATGCACTAAACTTTCCCATGCTGGAGGAGTACGATTTTAGAAATGATACTGTAAGTTATTTCCATATCAAGAAACAACCATAGTTATCAGACCTAGAACGCTAGTCTGACCGGGAAAAACTGGACTTGACACATCCGTCGGTCCGAGATCGTTCATACAATTAACCCATGTTAAACCGGAGAAAACCAGATTGAACAGGCCAGTTTTGATGCGAGCTGGTCAAGTTGAACTGGGCTGACCCAACTTTGCCTTGTGCAAATTTTACAAAACAACTTTTTACTTGGAGTTCGCTGAGTTTCAAACCCACCACCTCTGCTATACAGGAATTTGGGCATACCAACTGAACTAGATGATTAGTTGTTTGCTACATTAAATATAAATGCTATAAGACTAAAGAACAAATGTAATGGTGAGAACAGAGCTTATTATTTTTACAGTATTATATCCAAACATTGTACGGTGATATATCATATATTAACATAAATGATCCAGCTATATATGTATGGATAACGAAAAATGTAAGTTTATATGCATATTTTTTACATGCCACATTTTCAAATATTTTAAAAACATGCAGTTCAACCGATGACGTGAGACCCTGGCCGGCGATGGTTGGGCCAGGTTTGATGACACTGGAAACAACTAGTGCACGTTCTTCTTATTTGATGCTCAGTGGATACAGCTAAAAGTAAAAAAAAACAAAACAAAAAATGATGAGAAGTTGTGAATTATGGGACCGCTCTGTCAAAGGAACACGACAGAGTAGCATGCACACCATGGGAAATAAACTCTTATTCGTTATTTCATTCACAATGATGATTTTTTTGGTACATTACGTGACAACTCTCACCAATAAAACAAAACCTCCTTTGTTTAAATGCATCCACAGGAAAAGCATTTTACCAAGCTTTATAATGAGTGTGTTCTGCAATTTAGCAAATTGCTTTTAGTAAGTTTTTAGATCTCCAGCAAAACAACACTAAATATAGGCATTATTATATGCTATTTCCTATTGAGCTTTGAGACTTGGTATTATCGAACCTATTTTTACTTCTTGTACAAATAAGCAACATACACAAATTTCATTGTGTGGTTTTGCAACTGTTTACTGGCATGATCTACGAGCAGCCATTTGCTACATTATTTAGAATTGGAATTGACACTTCTGTTAATTGTAGGTGAACCCAGATTTGGATATGGAATTAAAGCCTCAAGCACGGCCAAGGCCATATCAAGAAAAGAGCCTCAGTAAGATGTTTGGGAATGGTAAGTTAAGTTCATTGTGCAATGTGTAGTGAATATTAAATTTCTAACAACCGGTAAAGGGCTACAGATTGTCGCGGACGGGGAGAGAGCGAATAGGGTAATCGTGGTGAGTCGTTGGACATGGCCCTGGACCCCGACGACGCTGCGGAGAATACATAGCATCCTTATATAGTGGATGCGGGACCTTTCTAAGCTAATACGAACTAACACAATCCTTACTTAATACTAATCATCTTCCTAAATTGCTAAGTGTCCAAAAGGGAATTATCTAGGAACCTACCATATCCTCGAAGGATATCCTAGCTTATCTCTTCTAGCTAATTACGAATTAATTTCATGTTGTTCGATCAGATCGAAATAGCTAGAAGTGCTTGCATGTTGGTTTTGGTCTCGTCTGCAAGTGCTACCTGGTTGACCTGGAAGCACTTGGCTGGACCGACCGAACCATCGGTTGGTCAGCCCAAGCACCGTTGAGCCTGCTCCTCTTGCGCCATGAGTAGGTCAAGCCTCACATGACATCTCTCCCCTTCTCGAGCAACAACTTGTCCTCGAGCTAGAAAAGAGGAAATAATTGCTGAAATTTCTCCAAGTCTTCTCGAAGCATTTGTCGTTGAAGCGCCTCCCATTGAACTAGAAGTCGAGCTAATCATGAGCAACACGCGACTTGAGGATCGGTGGCTTATTTGTGACACACCAACCATGCAAAGAACGCTTTAAAAGTCGAGGGCTTGCGGGAGGAATACCCACAAATGGCTTCGACAGTTAACATGGAATACATCATGAATCTTGGCACGCGCTTAATTCCAAACGATAAGCAACTGCACCAAGACGGTGAAGCACTTTGTCCGTCCAAAATAGCGAGGTCCCAGCTTCCCACGTTTGGGTAGAGATAACGATGCCGCCTAACAATGATAGAGACAGAGCCAAACCCATTGACCTTCTCATCAACTCGAGTTCACGATGTCCTTTTGTCATACCGACGCTTGTCTTGCGCCTGAACCAATCGATTATGAACCTCGAACAAAAATTCATCATGGTCGCGGACTAGCTGCTCCACTACCGAAGACGGTCTACCCTGCTCATAAGAACGCAAGGACGGAGTTTCCCGACCATACAGCACTTTGAACGGTGAAGTATGAAGTATGAAGTGATGTTTGGAAGGATGTGTTGTACCAATATTCTGCCCACGCCAACCATCGTAGCCATTGTTTAGGCCGATCTCCGGTGATACAACAACGTAGGTACATGATAATAATCTTGTTAACCACTTCGAACTGACCATCTGATTGGGGGTGAAAAGCGGTACTGAGGTGGAGCTTAACACCAGCCAAATGAAAAAGTTTGGTCCAAAAAGTGCTAGTACATATCGGATCGCGGTCGCTGACAATGGAAGTAAGCACCCCATGGAGTCGCACAATCTCACTAAAAAGCACCTACGCTACCGAATGTGCTGTGTAGGGATGAGCCAATGGAACGAAATGAGCATACTTCGAGAATCGGTCCACGACTGTGAGGATGGCTGTTTTCAGGTACACGCAGGCAGCCCTCAATGAAATCCATAGCAATGTCAGCCAATATCGTGGATGGTACGGCCAACGGCTGAAGAAGGCCAGCTGGATGTAATTGTTCACCCTTGTTCCGTTGGCACGTATCACATGCTCGAACGAAATCCTGTACCTCGGAGCGAGCATTGGGTATAAGTGAAAATCTGCATGCAAACGGTGGAGCATCTTACAGACGCCTTCATGACCACCGCCGAAGTCACTCGGAGAATTCGAGGAGGAGGAGATCGTTGAAGGAACATATACCCGCTTGCTTATGCACCAAGCCATGAACGAACACCCACGGCCCTCGGCGTACCGCCATGATGGATGTATGGAGGTGCACCATGGCAGATCCCGAGCTAACTCCAGCGAGGTCATCAAAGATAGCAAATCGTGGAGAGGAGAAATGCCATAGCTACGAAATGGAGCTCTTGTCACGCCAGACAAATGTGCATTGGCAACCACGTTGTTGCGACTCAATTTATATTCCACACCAAAATCATATTCCAAAAGCTTGCTAACCCATTGATGCTATGGAATCGTAGACAGTCGTTGGTCAAGTAAAACTTTAAGTCAGAATGGTCACAGATAAAAAATTGCGGCCCCATAAGTACGGTTGCCAATGTCGAACCGCATGGACGGACCAATGAGCTCGCATTTGTAGGCCGCCAAGAGAGCATGGCGAGGCGCAATAGGTCGATCGAATATGCAATGGCACCGTGCTCGCACCAAAGCCATGACCCGAGGCATCACATTCTACAATAAATTCACGAGAACCGACACTTGAGTGCTGGAATGCTTGTGTTAGCGCCGCTTTGAGTTGGGTGAAAGTGACATTGGTGGCTTGGTCTAGTGAAATGCTTCACGCTTGAGCAATCGTAAAGAGGCACCGCGAGCGAGTCAAAATCTCGAATAAACTTGCGGTAATAACCCGCAATACTAAGAAATATGCGGACCGCCCTGACCGATTTTGGAACCGGCCATGAAGCGATCGACCGATCTTTGCTTGATCGGCAAGACGCCACCACGGATACCACATGGCCCAAGCACGGAACGCTCTCCCCAAAAACATTTGGAGCGCTTTCAGAAGAAGCGATGGTATTGTAGTGTGCGGGATCGCACGGACATGGCAGAGATGTTCGACCATGATGGACCGTGATATGAGGATGTCATCGAAGAAGAACACAAATTGCTGGAGAAAAATGTGGAGGACGGAGTTCATCACGCTTGAATGTGGCTTGCATTGGCGAGACCGAACGACATAACGAGGAACTCAAATAGCCCTTGGTGAGCGCGAACGCCGTTTCTCCACATCGGTAGGATGAATAAGTACTTGATGATAGCCAGAGCGCAAATCGAGTTTAGTAAAAAATTTGGCACCACGGAGTTCGTCAAGCAATTCCTCCACAACCGGAATCGGGAATTTATCTTTGATGGTGCGATCATTGAGAGCACAATAGTCGACACAAAAGTGCCAAGATCCATCTGTCTTTTTTGACGAGTAACACCGCCAAGAGAAAGTCGGCACACGTTCGAATAGTCCTTGTCAAGCATCCCAAAGACATGCGCTTTTTGAGCTCGCCCTTCGCAATTGGGCGTGCAGTAGGCCGACGACAATGGCATCTATGCCGCGCTTCAGCTGGATGCGATGATAGCAGTCCTTGATTGGCAATAGCCCGTGTGGCTCGGCAAAGAGGCTGCTAAATTCCTCGAGTAGATCATCCATTAAACTGGTACCGGTACAAGCAAGCAAGCTGGCCGACCTAGGCTCCATTGGAAGGATATGCCAGATCACCTTGCGTCCTTCACGAGCAAAGGCCATGGTCATGCAGGAGAAGTCCCAAGTGATCGGTTCGAGTGTACCGAGCCACTGAACTCCCAAGACCACATCAAATCCGTCCAAAGGCATGGCATAGCAATCCAACGTGAAAGCTTCCTGTCCGATGCAGATGGACAAGGCATGACAGAGGCCGAGGTTGGTAACATGATCGCCATTGGCAACTGTAACACTGAGTGACATGCACTACATGGTCGGCGATGAAGCTATGCGTGGAGCCGGTGTCGAGGAGGGCAACCGATGTAGTTGTGCCAATCACCACCAACAAGCGCATGGTCCGCCGACCGGGCCCGAAATGTCGCGAGATGGGCTGAAAGAAATCTCCGCCAATATCGGGGGTCGGAGATTTTCCTCGTCGTCGTTGTTGCCAAGTCCCGGATGAATATTGATGACGAAGAGCGCCCACGAAATTCTTCTCATCGCACTGGTAGCAAAGCCCTTGTGCACGACGACGTTCCATCTCGGCCAGCATCAGCGAGCGGCGTGGCACGACTGCCTAGACAGGACCCGGGCGTGGAGGTTGTCCTCGGGGGTTCGACTGGAAAAGGCCCGCCGGTCGACCCTGCAGTGGTGCCCGAGCCCGACGGTCCGATCGGGGTGGACCCGCCA
Organism: Phyllostachys edulis; assembly: GCA_036346405.1. Lineage (NCBI taxonomy): Eukaryota > Viridiplantae > Streptophyta > Magnoliopsida > Poales > Poaceae > Phyllostachys > Phyllostachys edulis. Next base: position 45,736,106 of record CM070546.1, on the reverse strand, counting down.
GTCGACCTAGTCGAACGCCAAGGACATCGCGGGGAACGACGGGTGGCACTTATGTGTGGCGCCAGACAGCGCGCATGTGGCTCATTGCGACTCAAGGATTGGGGTGCTTGCAACTCGACATTGGTCTAAAGAGGCTACCCGAGACCGTCTGTGAACAATTGGATCTGTTGGTGCTCCGTTAACGGGTCAGTACGACATAGGAGAGCGAGGAATTGGTTGGAGAACTCCCAGACCGTGCCCTTCTTGTGCAGTGCAATAAGCTCGCCCGACGGATTGCTACGCAACGGTAGCCTGAAGTGGGTGTTGATCAGCTTGACAAAGTGGCACCATGAAGGCATGTTGCACTCCAAGCGATGGTACCAAAACTGGGCCGAACCCGTCATGTGAAAGGTTGCTAGCCAAACTTTGTCTTCCTTCATGGTGTGTTGTCCCCGAAAAAATTGCTCACAGCGATTGAGCCATGGCAATGGATCTTCGTGACCGTCGAACATCGGAAAAGTTTAGCTTGTGGAAGCGAGGGACACCGCTAAGGCCGGCGGCACGTCCTTCGCCCATTGGACGATGCGCCGGGGGGCCCTCCCGCTGGTGCTTGAAGTCCATGCGCAGCTCGGCGAGGACTAGGGAGCAGAACCTCTGTTGCCTGAAGGCCGACGTCGATTATGGAATCGCGGTCGAAGTCGGGGAACGACTGCCAGGGGCCTTGCTCGAGGCGTGTGATGGCAAGATAATGGACGCGTTGTTGGTTGTCTATGTCGCGGATGGAACCGGCCAACATGTCAATCTTGTCATAGAGCTTGAGTCAATCGAGCTCCATCTGCTGCAACATGGTGTCCAGCTTCTTGTTAACCACATCCGAACTATCTCCGTCCGACATGGTTGGCGAAGCAGCGGATGTCTCTGATACCAAGTTGTCACGGACAGCGAGAGAGCGAATAGGGTAATCGTGGTGAGTCATTTGGACGCACCTCGACCCGACAGCGGCAATGGAGTTAGAAGCTACGGCCGCCGCTTGGGGGTACCAGCTAGGGCAGGGAGACGTGAACAGAGAGAGAGAAGATTGGTTTTCAGATTTTCTTACTTGTTTCAAGAGAATACATAGCATCCTTAAATAGTGGATGCGGGACCTTTCTAAGCTAATACGAACTCTTAACACACTCCTTCCTGAATACTAATCATCTTCCTAAATTGCTAAGTGTCCTAAAGGGAATTATCTAGGAACCCACCATATCCTGAAGGGATATCCTAACTTATCTCTTCTAGCTAATTACGGAATCAATCCTCATGTTGTTCGGCTGTATCCAAAATAGCTGGAAGTGCTTGCTGTGTTGGTTTTGGTCTCTGCCCATGTGTGCTAACCGGTTGGACCGGCCCAGGCACCGGTTGAGCCCGTCTCCCTCTTGTGCCGTGAGTAGATCAAGCCCCACATGACACAGATAGTCATTTGGGCATGCTAATTTTCAAATAACTTTTGAGTCTTTAATCCAGCATTTCTTTGTCAGTCTTATTAGATTACACTTACGTTGATTGCAACCAGATCTGACAACGGAGATATAAGTTGCCTACTGTGTCACATGGTCTTTAATGTGATTACAGTGTCTTACTATAAAATGGTGTCAGTATTGTTTAATGCTTCTTACTTCGGAGAAGGTGTATCTTGAGAAGAGGTATTTGAAGTATTGGAACTAATGCGGAACCTGTGTTTACTAATAAAGGAAACTAGAAAAGTTAGGGACTCTTGTTTTTAGCCAGCGATTTATGCCCTGGGTTCATTTGTTAGTCTCCACTTTCCACTTTCAGAACTTACAAGGATTTGTATAGAGTATATGATTCTCTTTTTTTTCTTCATTGAATATTTCTTTCATGATTTTGCAGGCAGAGCAAGGTCAGGCATTATTGTGCTTCCTTGTGGTGCTGGCAAGTCCTTGGTTGGTGTATCGGCAGCATGTCGTATCAAGAAGAGCTGTCTATGCTTGGCAACAAATGCTGTCTCTGTTGATCAATGGGCATTTCAGTTCAAGCTCTGGTCAACTATAAAAGATGAACATATCAGCCGCTTTTACGCCAGATAACAAGGAGAAATTTCGAGGGATGGCTGGTGTAGTTGTGACTACATATAACATGGTGGCATTTGGGGCAAACGGTCTGAAGACTCAGAGAAGATTATTGAAGAAATTCAAACAGGGAGTGGGGCTTGCTACTAATGGATGAGGTGGGATCTCCATTCTCTGATAATATAGGCTTTCAAATTTCAATTGCACATGACAGATCATAGTATCATACATGCCCCTTTTATTTGCTTATTTGTGTTTGCAGGTTCACGTTGTCCCTGCACATATGTTTAGAAAGGTCATCAGCATTACTAAGTCTCACTGCAAGCTTGGTCTCACTGGTCTGTTTTCATCATATATTCATATACAATTTCACTATTCACTTATCATATTATTCTAAATAACTTGAATTAATAATTGCAGCTACACTTGTGAGAGAGGACGAACGAATTACCGATCTAAATTTTCTAATTGGACCAAAGCTGTACGAAGCGAACTGGTTGGATCTAATGAAAGGTGGATTTATTGCAAATGTGCAGTGTGCAGAAGTTTGGTGTCCCATGACCAAAGAGTTCTTTGCTGAATATTTGAAAAAAGAAAATTCAAAGAAGAAGCAGGTGAATCTTTATTGAAGTTTCTCATCTGCCTGTGCAGAGTTTTTATCCAAATTCCTGATTTTATTTTTTGCAATATATAGTCCATATGTTCCAATTTCTACTTCTTTGGTACCTAGTTTACTTTTTTACTTTTGTGCAATGATCAATTCGATTTATTAACAAATTGACTCTTTGTTAAGTGTTGTTCTCGTAACTCGTGACAATAAAATGTTTTTTCTCGACTTTTGACATATTAAACATATGAATATATTGATTGGCATGCATGTTTCTCAAATTTTATTCTCTTCTAGTCCTTAAGAAGTACTAGTTTTTTTTCCTTTTTTTCTTCCATTTTGAGGATTGCATTATACTGACTATTACCTACCAGGTACTCTATGTGATGAATCCAATCAAGTTCAGGGCTTGTGAGTTTCTAATTCGATTCCATGAGCAACAACGTGGGGATAAGATAATTGTGTTTGCTGATAATTTATTTGCACTTACTACATATGCAATGAAGCTCCGTAAACCAATGATTTATGGTGCCACAAGGTGACCTTTCATTTTATACAGATGTTACTTATGTTTTATAAGTTATATGCTTATGTTAGCTTTGCATCATTCAGCCATGCTGAGAGGACGAGAATTCTGCATCAATTCAAGAACAGCCCAGAAGTCAATACCGCTTTTCCTTTCAAAGGTGTGCTTAGTGACTTTGTAATCCCAATTATATGTTTCAAATCTACCAACATTAGTAATCTTAACGACTTTTGTGCTGTTACTTCGTAGGTGGGTGATAACTCAATTGATATTCCAGAAGCAAATGTCATCATACAAATATCATCTCATGCTGGTTCACGGCGTCAAGAAGCCCAACGGTTGGGACGTATTCTCAGGGCAAAGGTAATGTGCACTGAAGCTTGCGATTGTTTCATAGACAGACAGATTGCAATTGCTGTGTTGTTTCTCTTGATATTCAAAATTGAGTGTGGATGTTTATGTTCCTGGTACAATGATAACTCGTCAAGTCGTCATGAACAATTATATATCATGCTGAAAAAGTGTTGCTACAAAGAAAAGAATCCCGGATAAAAATTGCTCATAACATTATTCTAGCAAAAGGAAACTATTTTCAGATTTAACTTAACATTTAATTTAATTTATTCATAATTTATTCGATGGTTGATTAGAATATATTACAATTTGATTGTAGAATATAATTCATTTGTACAATTTTATTAGCATGCTGCTGCATGGCTTGTAAATTGTAACTAGATTATCTGGCTTTTGAGGTAGTTGTGTAAGGGGTTTCAATAGTTTGGATGCTAGTATGAAAAGGAATCACATAGGATGTAGTCAATCAGATGGGCGGAAAGTGGTCCAGAAACAATTTATCACATTTGATCCCGAACAGTCGAATGCAGCAATCGTGTTTCAAACAAGTGTTTTCTATGGTATTGCCCTTGAATCTCTTATTAACTACTGTGGCTGCAGGGTAAGCATCAAGATAGGATGGCAGGTGGAAAAGAAGAATACAATGCTTTTTTCTACTCTCTTGTATCAACTGACACGCAGGTGAGTCCCACTAATGTTTACTGTATTAGCTTTCCATTTGGCATGTTTTTGTTTCCTTTTTTGGAAAACCACCAGCGTGGAGAAATGCCCATACCATTCCTGTGGATTAGCTTCAGCGTGACATTTTCTGCACTGATGCAGGAGATGTACTACTCAACGAAAAGGCAACAATTTCTTATCGACCAGGGATATAGCTTCAAGGTTTGACTTTTGGAGCATTCTTGTAATTGTTGGGAAATTTTAGATTGTTTTGCTTGATTCCTACTTGATGTAGTTCCCTCTGCACGGACCTACAAGAAATTATTCTTTTTGGCACTTGGTTTAGTGATGAAATCATGAAATATTGTATTTACCAGGTGATCACTAGCTTGCCGCCGCCTGATGAAGAACCTAACTTGAGCTATTACACGCTTGATGAACAGCTCGACCTGTTGGGCAAAGTGGGTGTTTTCTGTACCTGTTGTTTGTCAGTTTCTTGCCATTTGTTTCTTATTGTGCAATTGCTCTCTTCACTACTTCAAACAGGTGCTGAACGCAGGGGATGACATGATTGGTGTTGAGCACTTGGAAGAGGATTCTGATGGCAAGGCTCTCCTGAAAGCACGACGCTTAGCTGGATCAATGAGTGCCTTTTCTGGAGCGGGTGGAATGGTCTACATGGAGTACAAGTGCTGCCTCTCTACTTATGTTTCATTTTCACATTTATGTTTTGATTTCATGATGATTTTTTGACTCAATGCTCACCTGTGACCTATTCATCCAGCACTGGGAAGGGAAGGGTGGAGCTTCCAAGAAGTCCAAGGATCCATCAAAGAGGCATCATCTGTTTAAGAAACGCTACCAGTAGGTGTTCTCTGGCATATGACTTCTGCAGGAAGCCAGGAACCTGTAGAGCATGATATGCTTTGCTGGAAGTGGTATTGCTAATGGGGGGCTTCTTGTTTGGCATAAGAAGTGCGTCAGTGTTAATGCACACTCAATAATTGCGGTTGGAGATTCTTACCGAAAAGTTGCCTCCAGTTTCTTATGGCGAGAAGCAATTTTGGTCAGGCTTTCTGCTGCTTTGTTCGGATTGCCTCCAATTTCTTATGGAAAGAAACAATTCTGGTCAGGCCTTCGGCTACTGTATTCGGTTCGCTTACCAGACGTGAGTAGCTAGGCCTACTGGTATTTACTAATGAGAAGGAAAACGAGGACATTTGTCTTTTCCCCTTGTCTTGTTCTTGAAAATGTAAATATTGGGCTGAGGCTTGTATACGTGTATTAACAAGCCACCTTGCGAAGCCTTTGTAATTTTATTTCCCCGAACCTTAAAAAAATTTGGGAAAACATTACAGTATTTTCCATGAGGGCACATAATCACAGATTGTTGAAATGAATACTACTGGTAACTAACTGCATCTATTCTGGTGAACAGGTTACTGGTATGTTTTCTTTAGATTGGGAATTCCTTTTATTAATGTTGAGAATCATTATATCTTTATTCCTTGTTGGTGACAAAAAAGTATGAACGGAAAAAAATCCTTTTTATCAGAGTAAAAACTTACAAATATCTTATAAGGAAGTAGGCTATACGCGTTTCCTTGTTTCTTTTTACCAAGCTGTACAAATAGAGTTAAAAAAAAAAACTAACTGCACGAATTGAAATTCAAAAGAAAAGAAAAATACGCAGAAGCCAGTCCAATTGCACGCCGTCTCGTGCTTGCGAGGCTGAGGCAGCTAGCCAGCAAGACTTTGGTCGATTTGGTCGTTTTTTTATTCGTTTTATCAAAATTAGTCACTGGTAGATCAAAATTGTAAAAATTGTACCACGATAAGTTAGACACATGCAGCTCTCTAGAAGTATGGCAAAACGTTCACACCACGACAGAAGCCACCAAACATGGTAGGAGCAAAGTGGCATCGCGGCAACAAATCTACCATGGTTTGGAAGCAAACCTATCGTGGTCTGAAAGTGTGGTAGGTTCAGAGTGGCACGTACCTATAGCTGTTTGAGAGCGCGGTAGGTACCGACAGCGGTCTTAGAGCGCGATAGATACTTGCAACGATCTGCGAGCGTAGCATCAACCTGTCGTAGTACCGGTGCGCTCCATGTGTCATGCGAAACCTGTTCAACTTGTCGTAGAGGCGACCCACCGGCTCCAACAACCTGCCGAAGGTACCAAGAAGGCCGCTGAGCGCACCAAGTCAAAAGTATACCTTGGCCTAGGGGAGGGGTGCAAGATGGATGCTGAAGGCGTCAAGCTAACGGTGCGCTTCGGACTAGATGAGGGTACCAGGTACTCCCTTTGCACAACCGAAGGGGACAAAAAAGATGCCAAAAGCAACCCCACTAGAAGAATACCACTCACCCTAGAGTGAAGGGCCCCCGATGGCCCTCGTGCCAGGCTACCTCGCATGGAGTGAGGGGATCCAAGGGTCTACGCTCTAGGGCCGTCCAGCATGGAACGAAGGGAGTCAAGGCCATTTATGGACAAGGGGTACATGCATGGTGGACCAGACCTAAGAGGGTCTACCATGTGCTGAAGGCTACGCCTAAGGGGTGAAAAGACCCTGCAGCCTTTACATGCGTATAACCTTTTTAGAGATAGTGTTGTAATTTCCTGTACCTTGGATGTAACATTATAAATAGGTTATTTTCCCATGTAATAAGGAAGACCTTTTCAGGACAACAAAGACACATCTTTTAACACTTTAATATCGTTTCTCACCTTTGAAGATCCCCGGAGTTTCCCCTCGCATCTACAGGAAGCCCGACGTCTCATCCTTCTTTATTGTTTAGTTTGTAGCTACGGTACTTATCGCGATACCATATTTACAACTTCAGTCAACCGAAGCCAAGTTTTGCTAAAACGAATTAAAAAACGGCCAAATAAGAAGGAAAAAAAAAACTCACGAGCCAGCCAAAGCACTCTCGATTTCTTCCTACAGGCTACGGCGTACAAAGCCCGGCGCAAATCACAACCTTATTTTTCCTCTCCCCGTCATCGTCTCTCTCTCTCTCGCTTCCCTCCCTCCGCTCCCCGCCGCGATCGAGAAGGCGAAACCAACACAAGAAACCAAGAGAGGATATATCCCCTCCTCCCTTCCCCCCACATCCACCCCTAAATCTGCCGCCTCCGATTCGCCGCCGCTCCCCGAGCACCCGATGGATTTGGATCTGTGGATCTCCAAGGTCAAGGAGGGCCAGCACCTCGCCGAGCACGAGCTCCAGTCCCTCTGCGAATACGTGAGCTCCCTAACCCGATTCATTCCGTTAGGGTTTTGCTCGCCCGCACGCGCTCGGGCGTGAGGGTAGGGTATTAGGGTTCTTAGCGATAGGAGGCATATCGGGGAAAAGATTTGCTTTTGCTGGCCCTCTGAGGAATTGAAGTGAACTGTGTATTGGTGGACGTGTTTTGTGTGTACAGTGTGTAACCTTGGTGTGTTTCGCTGATCATCCAGGTGAAGGAGATCCTCATCGAGGAGTCGAACGTGCAACCGGTGAACAGCCCCGTTACAGTGTGCGGCGACATCCACGGCCAGTTCCATGATCTGATGAAGCTCTTTGCCACCGGGGGGCATGTGCCCGAGACGAACTATATTTTCATGGTGTGGCTTCCGGGAGCCTTTTTTTTGTGAGCTGTGGTTGGTTGAGACGGTTTTGGATGTTGTTGTGTTGCTGAGTTGAGCTGTGATTGACTTGCAGGGTGATTTTGTGGACCGTGGCTTCAACAGTCTGGAGGTTTTTACCATCCTTTTGCTGCTAAAAGCGAGGTATTTGGTTCGTTTTCTGTTTGCGGATAGTGAATGGTACCTTTCTTTGTTCCAAAGCTTTGGCCTTTACTGCAGCTGCTTCACTGTTTCGTAAAACTTCATTACTATATCACCGTATTTGTAGGAATTATACATGATAATGGTGCATAAATAACCACAGTAGCAATGGGTCTTCCTTAGATGGAACTACACTTTTGAATGATAGTACTTGACTGCTGCTTGATTATGTGTCAAATCCTGGTGTCCTTTTGTAACTGCGTTTCCTCCTTATCTTCCCTGGATAATACCTTGAGCAGTCTATGGGGTGGACGGTGTTAGTCATTGGATTCTTGCACTTGGTGATAGTAAGATCCTTACTCTCATTGGGAGGATGACACTTGGAGATGGGGCAATTTTCTTTGTTTATTTCTCACACAATGCCATGCCAACTTTGAGGGGTTGGGGATACAAATTTATAGGCACCGACCAAGCATATGCTAAGATGCTAGTCTAAGATGCCGCCTAAAGCGATCAAGATGTTTGTCCTAAAGATGCCGTCCTGGAGGACAAGACAAGCCAACACAAGACTTATCCATCATTCTCCCCTAAGTCTTGTGTGTGTCGTCTTGTGGAGAGTTGAACCATCCCGATCCCGGAGGCGAGCTCGAGGAATTTGACCTCCCAAGAGGCTTGGTGAGCGTGTCCGCAAGGCGATCCGTGGTGTTGATGTAGCTCGCCTTGATGTCGCCTTCATCCAACGACCTCGGATGAAGTGGTACTTCACCCGGATGTGCTTGCTCCGTTCATGGAAAACGGGGTTCTTTGCGAGCAGAGCGGACTTGTTTGTCACCCCTGGCGCCACCGCTTGATGTCTCTCGCCGAGAGATCACCAAGCGATCGAGCGAGCAGGCGCTGAGTCGGCGGTGGAGGCGCTATGTACTCGGCCTCACACCGACAGGCTACCACCGCCGCTTTCTTGCTTATTGCCTACCAGTAACGAGGCACAACCCTTCGCTCGGCCGCTTTCGTCGAGGCGGCAGCGTGCGCGATAACCGCTGCGCTTTACCTTTCCTTCGAGAGCCACAGGCGGCTCGGTGCCACGGAGATGGTCGCGAGGCTGCCGTCCCTTGACCATGTGGAAGCGATTCTGCGGCGTCTGCGTGTTGACGCGAAGAGGCGACTCTTTCCCCCCGAAGTAGTTTCGAGCCAAGGAGAGGCTCGAGCTTCGTGCAGCGGGACTTGTGTGGCGCGACACCGCCACACCGGAGACGACGCTACTTCTGCTTTCTCGTCGGCGACCTCTCCGCTACATGTGGGTGATGGTCCTCGGCGGCAAAGGAGAGGTCGGGCGCCATCAAGCGCAGTTTGCAGCTGCCGAGGCAGAGCGCGCCAGTCAAACTGCAGCGTCTTTGCGCCACAACAACAAGGCCACGGCACGGTGAATTTGCGTCAGATCTTGTCTTGATGAGGGCATTCAGCGCCGCTACTCTCACAGACGTCTGACCGCGAATCTGCAGCGTCGTCGGCAGCAAGAACGAGACGGTTGTGGGGATGGCTCGGCCCTCCTCAAGCGAGAGGATGCTTGCGGTATCTTCGGGGAGAGCGGTGGTAGATACTAGTCTACATCCTCAGCCGCTTCGCCTACCAAGCGCTCGGCAGCGGGGCCGTCGAGGTTTAGCATGGGCGCAGCCAGCCGCGGTTTCGCTTCGGGTCTTGGCTCCTCGCGTTCGCCATGAGCTTAGCAGCACTTCGGCAAGCTCGATGGCAGAGCACTCGGGAGTGTTCGCCGGCTACGGAGGGCTCGAGGCCTACCGCATCCTCGACCACGACACCTGGCAGCGTCCGCGATCTCGCGTGGCGTTGTGTTCGACGAAAGCGGTGGACATAGGACAAGGCGGTGGGCGGCGATTCGACTTCGATTCGTGGACTTCGTTGTCGACTCGTCCATTCGAGAGAGTCGGGAGCTAGCGGCTCGTCTTCACCGAAACTCGACATCTCGCCGCCGCCTCTCGGCGAGTGCTCCACCACCTTCGCACCAGCACGCCCACTCTTCACCACGGCCACTCCTCCACCGCGCCACCACTCTCTGCGCACCAAGAAATACACCACCGGATCGGCCCGCAACCGGTCCACGGCAGCGGCGGCGCGACGTGGAGTTCGTTACTCATTGCCCCACGACGAGGATCGCGTCGACGCCACCACGACGGCGAGCCTCTGCGCTATCTGCATACCATGGACAACATCCTCGGCGAAGTCGCTCAGTCTGGATCGGGCGCAAGACGACTTCGAGCGATGAGTCGCGCTTAGCGTCTTGCGACGACGGCGAGCCCCGCCTTTCTTTGGCGGAGGAGAGCGCGCGTGGCGTGTCGCGATAAACGAAGATGGGCGCCATCGGCGGAACCGGGCGTGGGAGCTGGCGGATCTTCTGCCGGCCACCACGCGATCACCCTTGTGGGTGTTCAAGGCGAAGCGGGATAAGCCGGCGCCATCGTCAAGCACAAGGCTCGCTTGGTGGCACGAGGCTTCATCGTGAGAGGGATCGACTTTGACGACGCTTCGCGCTGCGTCGCCGCGTGGAGTCCGTTCGTCTTCTCTCGCGCTTGCGGCCAGGAGGGTTGGCACGTCCATCACATGGACGTCAAGTCCGCCTCAATCTGCGCGACTTGAAGGAGGAGGTCTCGTCCGTCGTGGCCGGATTCGTCATCCCCTGCAGGAGGGCAAGGTCCTCACGCCGCAAGAAGGCCTACTACGGCTTCGGCGAACACCACGAGCCCGAAACGCTAAGTGGACTCCACCCTTATGCAAATGGGGTTCGGCGAGAAGCGCGCCGAGGTCATGCGGTCTGCGGCGAGGGCAAGCGGCGGCAATGCCTGGCGGTGGCGCTCGTCGACGACTTGGATCACCGGCTCCAGGAGGCCGAGGTCGGCGTTCAAGGCGGAGATGAAGACCGCCTTCCAGATGGCGACTTGGGGCTCCTCTCCTTCTACAGGGATCGAGGTCCGCGGGATACGGCCCAGATTCTCTTCGCCAGATCGCCACGCCTCATGGCGCATCGTTGGTGGGGGCTCGGGCGATCGCAACAACCATTTCACACTCCTATGGAGGAGAGGGTGGCCGAGCCCGCGACAACCTGGCGGAGGAGGTGGGCCTTACGCGATCTGCGGCGCATTAATGGGCGACCTCGCTACCTTGTCCACACGCGACCGGACTTGGCGTTCGCCGTCGGCTACGTCAGTCGGTTCATGCAGCGACCGACGACGGAGCATCAGCAGGCCGTGAAGAGGATCCTCCGCTACGTTGCGGGCACCTCCGACTACGGCTTGCACTACCCGAGGTGTCCCGTCGCGGCGCACTTCATCGGGTACAGCGACAGCGACCACGCAGGCGACATCGACACCAGCAAGAGCACAAGCGGGATTCTCTTCTTCCTCGGCAAGTGCCTCGTTAGTAGGCGGTCGATCAAGCGGCGGTGGTGGCTGTCCACGGTTGAGGTAAGTACATAGCGGCCTCCACCGCTTCGACTCAGGCGCTCTGGCTCGTTCGACTGCTTGGTGATCTCCTCGGCAGAGACACTGAAGCGGTGGCGCTCAGGGTGGACAGCAAGTCCGCTCTGCTCGCAAAGAACCCGTTTTCCATGAGCGGACAAGCACATCCGGGTGAAATACCACTTCATCCGAGGTTTGGATGAAGGCGACATCAAGGCGAGCTACATCAACACCACGGATCGACTGCGGACACCTTTCGCCAAGCCTCTTGGGAGGTCAAATTCCTCGAGCTCTGCTCCAGATCGGGATGGTTCAACTCTCCCATAAGACGACACACAAGACTTAGGGGAGAATGATGGATAAGTCTTGTGTTGGCTTGTCTTTGTCCTCCAAGGACAAAGATCTTGACCTGCTTTTAGGCAAAGATCTTTAGGGAAAACATCTTGATCGCTTTAGGGCAAGCATCTTAGACTAGCATCTTAGCATATGCTTGGTCGGTGCCTATAAATTTGTATCCCCAACCCTCGAGGTTGGCATGGCATGTGTGAGAAATAAACAAAGAAAATTGCCCCATCTCCAAGTGTCATCCTCCCATGAGAGTAAGGATCTTGCTATCACCAAGTGCAAGAATCGGCGACTAACAAGTGGTATCGAGCCTAGCCTATCTCGCAACTTTGAGCATCTCTGCGCTCAATCCTTTCTCGACCTCGCTTCGGCCCTTGGCCTCTAACTAGTAGGCAATGACTCTCTCCACGCAGTTAGCTTCCGGGCGCGCCATGTCCAGAGGCGATCTCAGCCTTCGATGCGCCTCGAAAGCCTTGGCCGGAAGCCGAACTTCGGCATGGCGAGGAACGCGAGCGGCGGCAGACAAAGGTCATTCTTGGTATGAGAAAAAGCGTCGGTAAAGAATGCAATGGCAAAGCAACAGCGGAGGCGGAAGCAGCAATGGCAGAAGACAGGCAGCGTCTTGATAGCAATGGTCGAGTTTCTACGGCGAATAAACTCCCATCTCTGCGATGATGAGCCTACCGACGCGACCTTGAGCACTGGAGAGGGAAGCGTGGGAGAGGCGAGTGGCGCGATGGAACAGCTCAAGCAAGACGCCCATGAGCGCGGCGGCCGAACCGTAGACCGTACGCACGGCGCTCGCGGCTCTCGAGAGAGAGACGACATGGCGGCGTCTGGTCGACGGAGGCGCGGCCTTCCACAGCGACGCGGCTCTCTCCGGTTGATCAGGTGGTCACCACGAGTACCAAAATTTGTCGTCGAGGACGTCGGCCCCGGCGGCGGGTGGCCTACCTCACCAAGACCAACTACGTCGAGTGGTCTGCGGTGATGAGGTAAAGCTCAGTGCGGCATATGTGGGATCTGGTCCGTGACGGAGACGTCGACTCGACCAGGGGATCGGCGGCGCTGGATCTCTCATCGCCTGCGATCCCCGCCCGAGATGCGCTTCTCGCTTACCAACAAGCGGATTGCCAAAGAGGCTTGGGACGCCATCGGCTGCAACGCGACGGCGGCGGCCGCGCGCAAGTCTACATTGCGAGCACTACGCGCGGAGTGGGAGAACAGCCTTCAAGCGGTGAGAACGTTGATGACTTTGCTCTCCGTCTCAACATCATTGCGAAGTTGGTGCGGTTCGGCGGCGACACCTACGGCGAGAGAGCGTGGAGAAGCTCTTCCATTGCGTCCACGAGAAGTACAAGCGGATGGCTCGCTCGTCGAGTCTCTGCTAGACCTCTCCACGATGACGATCGAGGAGGCGGGTCACCTCAAGGTCGCGGTGACGATGAGCCACAAAGGCGTCTCGGGACCCGTCGCCATTGGCGAAAGCTCCTCCTCGCTCGGAGCGGTGGGGTGCCGGCCAAGGTGACAGGAAGAAGAGCCTTCTTCCACGACAAAGTGACGCAAGCGTGGCAAACAAAAGCCGACGATTTAAACAACTCTTGCCACAAGCTGCGGCAAGCTGGTCGATGGGCCAAGGATTGTCGGCGACCACGAGGCGATGATGGCAGTGGGCGCCAGTATGGCGCTTTGCAAGCAAAAGCGACGACGAGGCGACTCTTGCCACAATCGCGGCAAGCTTGGTCATTGGGCCAAGGATTGTCGGCGACCACGACGCGGCCAGCCCACGTCGCGCGTGAGGAGCGGTGGCTCTGTTCATTGCTCATCACGAGCATCGAACTACCTCCATTGCACCGGCGCACGGCCTTCCTCCACCTTGACGAGCCAAAAGCACATGCCTCTCCGGCGACGATTAAACGCGACAAGACCGACGGGCGGTGCCTCGACACCGCGCCACCCACCACATGACCGGGCGGCGGAGTTCTTCTCGAGCTCGACTCAAGCGTTCGAGGCTCGTCAAGTTTGGGGCGCCTCGCCGTGAAAATCAAGGGCGTCGGCTCGGTCATCTTCACCACCGTGTCTGGCGAGCACAAAGCGCTCACCGGCGTCTACTACATCCCCGTCTGAGAACTCCTCATCGCCTTGGGACAATTTGGATGAGAACGGCTCAGCGATGTCGAGATCGAGCACGGTGTCTTCTTGGATTTGGGATCTTCGCCACGCCTTCTTGCTAAGGTAACCAGAGGCGCAAATAGACTCTACATCCTTCACGTCACGGTGTGCACGGGTTGTTTTAGGTTATTGTTTACCATGCAATTAAAAGTGTAACTATTTATGGTTCTGATATAAAGAACATTCAGAGTGGAGTGAATAGGTTAGGACTATCACGCAGTGATCTAGCTATGGTTTGGACATGAGTCTAGTAATGCTAGCATGCTTAATAGCTGAAAGGAGTGTGTGCCATGCTGGCTGAAAATTGAAGTCGAGATACCTTTATATTTTTTGCTAACTTGAACTGCAAGTGTGAAAAGAAAGAGCGCCTCTCACCATTTTAACTAGGGAAATTTTGATAAATGCCATTTGCGCAAAGTGCAGATTTGAGAAGTGCCATCGCTCATTTCGATATTCAAATATGCCATTGCAAACATCTTTTCTCATAGAAATGCCAGCGATCTACATATTTCACAAATATTGACGCGTTATTGCCCCGTCTTCTTCATTGCCATGTCACCATCGCTTTCTTCAACACACCGCCGCCGCCACAGTCGCATCAGCCGCCTCCGCCACCGCCCAGAGCCGCTGCCGCCGCCAGTAGCCACGATCGCTCAAGTTGAGGGACGCACACATTCGCACGAGCTCAAGTTGAGGACGACACGCCGGCCGATGATTTAACTCGACACCTCCGCCATCGCCAGAGCCACCTCATGCCGCCAGTAGCCACCAGGCCATAGTAGCCACCTCCACTTGCGCCTCACATTGGGCGGAGGCCGCCGGGCCGATGATGAACTCGACGGATTCGCCTCATTGAGGTTGTGGAAGGTCGGACTTAGGAGGATCCGGTGCCGAAGAGGTCCTCGCCGCCGCCCTCGGGAGATGAAGCCGAACCCCTTGGTGGCGGTAGGGAGGATCTGAGGAGGATCGCGAAGCGGAGACAGCGGTGGTGCGGAGGAGGTGAGCTGGAGCCGTCAATGGAAGCGAGGACCCCTGAGGCAGAGTTGAAGAGGAGACGGCGTGGATGGAGGAGAGAAGAGGCGAGGTGCAGGGGGGAGGGAGGAGACGAGGAGGGATGCGGCAAGCACGAGACGGCGGTGCGGAGGAGGGAGGTGCGGAGCCGTCGATGGAAGTGAGGGGGACCCCGGAGGCAGAGCTGAAGAGGGAGACGGCGGCGTGGATGGATAAAATACGTATATCAATGGCATTTGTAGGATGTTCTAAGCTTTGCAATGGTATATTTCGAATATCGAAATGAGCGATGGCACTTCTCTGAAACGGGCACTTTGCAGTGGCATTTATCAAAATTTCCCATTTAACTAATAGCTGAAAGGAGTGTGCCACGCTGGCTGAAAATTGAAATCGAGATACCTTTATACTTTTTTACCAACTTGAACTACAAGTGTGAAAGAAAGACTGCCTCTCACCATTTTTGTTTATGAAATACACACTCTTAATTAGTGAAATAATTCTGGTAACAGTCCCTAGTCTCTACTAGTTTCATTTAGTCTTAGTTGCTTCCTGTCAGTAACGATTCTGATTTAGAATTTTCCTGGAGCGTCACCGTGTATGGCTAATTCTTGTCATTGAATTTCCGACTGGTATTAGGTATCCCGCCCACATAACCCTTCTGCGTGGAAATCATGAAAGCAGGCAGTTGACACAGGTATGTCCTGGCATAGATAAAGCTTATGTTTGTTATACAGTTGATCGTCTGGGATTCAAGATACTTCTGATGCATGCACCGAATTGTTGATTACTTGCTCACATGATTTGTATGTTGTGCTGCTCTCAACTATTGCAGCCAAAAGGTCTTGTAGTTAGTCGACTTGTACATTGCATCTCTCTCTCTCTCTCTCTGTGTGTGTGCATGTGCATGCCTGTGCCTGCACCAGCGCCTGTCTGTCTTGTGCGACACACAAGCACCGCATATTTATGGCTTTTGCGTTAAAATCTCTACGATGCATCATGCATTTAAAAGGCATTACATGTTGATTTGATTCTGGAGGAAATGAGAATAGTAGTTAAAGCTAAAACAATCCATTTATTAAATGTGCACACCATTCCAGGTTTTACCACGGTTTCATGTTCGTCATTTCAGTGGATGCACATTAGAAATGCAAACATACACGCCATGTATCTATGAATTTTTAAATCTTATGGTTCATAAACAGCATCATCCGATAAGCAACCTGCGTTGTCATACTTAGGTTTTGTCTGGTCAGTTGGGCAATCTGTCTCACATAGCTTCTCTTTTTTGTGGGTATGACTTTGTATGCTCATTTTTCTATCTACATTACATACTTGAATCTATTCAAGTGTTGTACTGTACCACATATAGGTGAATACACGTGGCATGCTGATTTAGTGCTTATCATTCAGGCATACTAATATACTGTGACCTATCTTTAGGTGTATGGTTTCTATGATGAGTGCCAGAGGAAGTATGGGAATGCCAATGCTTGGCGGTACTGCACTGACGTTTTCGATTACCTTACTCTTTCAGCAATCATTAATGGCACAGTAAGTTCCTTCGTGTAGACAATTTGTAGGCTCAGTTCACATTTTTGTGCCAAATCATACTCAAATTATATGATGAAAATTCAGGTCCTCTGTGTTCATGGTGGTCTTTCTCCGATGTACGTACTGTTGATCAGGTTTGTTGAACTTCCTTTCTTCCTAACTTTTTATTTGCATCATTAAGCCCTGATGTTGTTTATGAAACTTTGCTTAAGTGCAATCCTTCCCATTTTATGGTATTTTGAATTCTCTGCCTTGTAGATTTACGATACTTAGCGAATGTAGAAAGTAGAAACATACTGGCATACTGCACCTGGTTTATACAACAATTAGATGGTCTGGTACCAGCTAAGTATTTCAATTGTTGGAAAATTTTGTTGATGGATAATTCTGCTGTTACCTCTGGATATATCTTAAATTGACCAGTTGATATTCATTAGAACTTTTGAAGGAGTAAACATTCACCTAGTGTTAAGCGTTTCAGCAAGCTGTTGACTCCTTTCTTACCTTATTTTCAATTATTTAGATTTCTATCGCCCGTCGTCCCCCCCTCCCCCCCCCCCAGTTTGCTATGCAGTATGCTAACTTATTTGTGCTATACTTCTCTTTGGTAGTAAAAAATGTTTATTGTCAAGGTCCTATTAGATATAGCATTTCAGGCTCGTAATCTGGAGAATACATGATTCTGTGATTAGTTTTTTCTTATCAGTTCACTGTTGTTGTCACATGAGATTAAGAGTTGTTTCCAGGCAATGTTACAATGGAAGTAATCATGTGATTGAACACATTTTTGTCACCAGATACGGACAATTGATCGCAATTGTGAAATTCCCCACGAAGGTCCTTTCTGTGATCTGATGTGGAGTGACCCTGAAGAGATAGAGACATGGGCTGTTAGTCCCCGTGGAGCAGGTTGGCTTTTTGGATCACGAGTGACAGCAGAGGTGCGCATAGAATCTTTTCATTCTGGATTGCCTTTTCATTGTCTCCTCACAAATGCTGTTGATTTATCCTATGCAGTTCAACCACATTAACAATCTCGATCTAGTTTGCCGGGCTCACCAGCTGGTCCAGGAAGGCTTAAAGTACATGTTCCAGGACAAGGGCCTTGTAACTGTGAGTTTCTGTTCACATATAGACTGATCATTCCAGATAATCATAGCATCTTATTGTAGCAGTTTGCATTTTTCAGTTCAATACAACCATGTTGATGATGCTCATATGTTTTGTACAATTCTTTTTCCAGGTGTGGTCTGCACCTAATTATTGCTACAGATGTGGCAATGTCGCTTCTATACTAAGCTTCAGTGAGAACATGGTATGTTAGTGCATCTCTGGTGAGAGCATGGTATTAAGCTTCCGTGTACAAGGATTTGCTTGAGGTCTTTTGCATATACATAATACCTTCAAGTCATTCATACGATCATTTAAACAAAAATCTTTATTAGGTTTTGTTGTACATTTATACCAGTACGTGGATTCATCATTTTGTTGGGGGATGAATTGCTTGTACAACAGGGAAATAAATGATTTACTAGGCAACCAGTTTTTCTGGACAATATTTTTAGTGTGGTGGTTAGTCTTATAGAAGTTTCATGGTACAGCCAAACTGGGTACTCAATAATATACCAAGTGTCATTCCACACTTTCTATAGTCTAATTGGTAGTGATAGGGAGAGCACTTGGTCGGACCTGACACGAGGAATAAAGCTAATGGCTACTAATATAGGGAGAGAACTTCAGTTGGACCTGCAAAGGAAATCAACAGATTCACTTCTAGTTGCCTAACTATGTTGGCCATCCTTTTGAGGAATAAACCATTTGGTGATTAGTAGTTCATCAGCAAAAACTCAGCATGTGCCTATTGTGTCTTTGCCTGAGGAAGGGTATAGAAGTTTACAATTGGAAGTATAAGTCACTTAAAGTACCCGAAGACCTCAGGTTACTTCTGTGAAATCATATCTGATCTGATCTTTGCATTACTTGCACAAAATATGTGAGGTATCTTATTTTATAAATATGGCTGTAAATTAGCTGATTTGTTTTATGAGCTGATTCTGATATTTTCGGTCCTTTGCTCATTGTCAGGAAAGAGAGGTTAAGTTCTTCACAGAGACAGAGGAGAACAACCAGATGCGAGGCCCAAGGACTGCTGTCCCATATTTCCTCTGACTTCAATTGTACAATTTTAGAAGTCACTGTTTTAATCTGTAAGGTTAAAGATGAACCAGAGGTGTTTATTGTTGTAGGTTCAGATCATAGTGCAATCTGATGCGTTTTATTTCTCCGTTCTTTTAACCACATGTACAATAGACCATTAGGAGTGTCATTGCTCCTGTATTCCTTCTATGACACTGTCAAGTTTTGGTTATGATTTATTTTGGGTGCTATTTATTATCCTAAACCGTAGATTTTTGCAACACAAAGAGGTTTGGTTGTGTTCTATTCGCAGCCTAAAAATTTTCTTTTTTTTTGCTCCCCGTGGTAAGATTTATTTATTGTAGACTGCAGAGCACGTCTTGAAGAGGTGTACGCAATTCCAGGAATATGTTCACTCCAAAAAAATCCAGGTATATGTTCTGTCGAGCAGCAGGATTCGTTATGATAGTCCACTCTTATTCGGAAGCGTTAATCACGCATGACCAATCGAAATTGTTATCGGCTGACGGATACGGAAACTGAATTAATTCTTCCGGGATTCTGCTTGAAACCGTTCGGTCTTTACTTCTTGGGAATTGATACGAGTCATAGGGGCTGTACCTCATTTATTAGTGTTACCTATCCGGCTACTAGTTTTTTCACATCTTATTAGTGTTACCTATCCGGCTACTAGTTTTTTCACATCAATCAACCATCCATCTCTTCGCTCTTAGCTGCAGACCAATACGATAGGGTATTTTTAATAGTTAGAGATAACTTTGTCTTTAACATATGTTACACCATTTTTAGCGACAACATCTCTAATAAATAGTCTCTAGTACACTCTCTAAAATTTATATTTTATAATTTTTCTTTGAAACGGGTCTATATGTCAACTAGAGTCGATTAATGTATCATGTCTTGTTTCGTATGTACGACAGTCTCTTTAGAAAGAGACGACATGTACTCTCTCTCCTCCCCTCTCTCCTCCACGTAGGATTTTATTGGCGTGGCATATCTAAGAGACGACAATAAATACACTATTGGAGATGCCCTCGATGTGTTGCTAGCCAAAACAGGGAGGCTTGAGTTTTCCTCACGCAACCGCCTCGCACAATCTCTTCTCCCTCTTCTATAAATATGTTGTCTCCTTCCTTCTCCTCCTTCCCCGCCTCTCTCTGACCATCGCAACCTCACTTCACTTTGAGCTAAGCTTGCCCAAGCCATTGCTACCCGCCATATGATGGACTCAAGCCTTGACACGAGCACAAATAGGTGCCAAGAGCCAAGAAAACACGGTCAGTGCACTTCTTGCCATGGATACTGAAGGAATCCATGGCGGCGAGGCAGCAGCGGCGGATCGAAGCGAGAACAACGTCTTGATTGCTTGCAGCATGGGTTTAGGTTCCGCCACCGACGAGGAGCTAGTCGTGCACTACCTCCGCCGGGCGCTCGCCTCGCCGCTCTCCTTGGCCGCCGACATCCCCGACGTCCGCCTCCTCGCGCACAACCCATCGACCTCCCGCCTTTAGGTGACTTAGCCCGTTAGTCGGTTACACTCTCCGATCCATCTGCTGCCACAGGCGAATCTTTTGAGTGTAGCTTGGTGACTCCTATTTGGTTAACGAGGTGGAGTGAAGCGGAGAGGTACTTTTTCACCGCAAGGAGGCCAAGTCGTTAAGGGCCGCCGCCAAACCACGTCATCGGCGGCGTTCCCTCTCCCCTTTTATTGATTTTCGGATTTTAATGAAATATTGCATATGTAGAAAAAAATGTTGCATCTATATAAAAAATATATATATTGCATACGGTTCACGACGATCTCAGTAATATTTTCCAACGATTTTTTCTAGATGCTTTGTTTTGATTTGTGATGTTACAACCGTTGTCCGGGGATGTTGCAACCGTTGTCCGGAGATTTTGCAACCATTGTCCGGGGATGTTGCAATCGTGTCTGGGGATGTTGTTGCAACCAAGAGTTTTGATTGTTGCATTTGTGTATTTAGAATGTTGCAACAATGTAACTTTTGATTTTCTGAATCATATTTTGTTGTTTTGCAATTTTGCATCAATTTTCAATGAATGTAGGTTTTATACTGGATTGTATTTTTGGACCGTACAGGTGGGAGTTCTTTACCCATACGTTCGATTCCTGGTCGCTCACTTATTTTTTACTAGGTCGGTAGCACTGCATTCGGCACAGAAGTAGCAAGTCTTGAAGCCGAACCACTAGCAAAATTTGAAATTTGGCAATCGCAGCGGCAACTAGCCGCTCTCTAGCACTAAGCACCAGTCACTGGCTGAGACTGGTTGAAGTTAAACGCTGCTTAGTACTCATCTACTAGACCTGGTTTGGCACCGCGCGTTGCGCCCTCCGCTCCGTTCCGCTGCCCGCCCGCGCGCTCGCGGTACCGAAAAGATGCCTCCGCGGCTGCGCGCACGTGGTCATTCGTACGTGACGCTTTTCCAACGGCGGGAGAAGGATGCCCTCCGCGGTCGGTCTCCCTCGCCCACCCAAACGAATCAAGAATCCAACATACAGCTCGTACGCACGCGGACGTGGCACGCCCGCACGATACGTAACTAACTCAAAACCGAGCCGGCGGCGACCGCGTCTGCGTCCCCGCCTTTTGCAACTATTCGTTAGATGTCGGTGATTCGCTTATCGCTACCCGCCCGCCCACCCGAGCCGCTTTTGTTGTTGGGAAAATTATTTATATGTCACTGAAAGTTATCGTGTTTCTTGCCACTGAAAAAAAAAATGATTCCTTCTATGTCATCGAGTCTCTTTCTTGTACCCTTCCATGTATTTTCGTCACCTTCTCTGTCAACTGACGCACAAAAGGACTTTTTTTTTGCTCTTCTTCCTCCATTCTTCCTCTTATTCCCCTCTTCTTCAACCTCATCTTCCTCTCTATCCTCTCTCTCCTTATCACCGCCGCCCACCTCCCATCGCTAGCCCCTCCTACCTCCTACCTCCCATTGTCGGCGCTAGCCTCCTCCCATCCTCCCACTGTTGGCCCCATCCCCTCCTCCCACCGCCAACGCCAGTCTCACTCTAGCCTAGTGGTGGGTGTAGGGCTGGCAATGAGGCCCCATTCCCCATTCCTCGATGGAGAATTCACCTATTAGGGGGCGAGTTTAAGACTACTTCATTCCTCACGGGGATATTAATATGAAAAAAACATTCCCCGTCGGGTTTGATTGGGGCAGGCTATTCCCTCGCTTCCCCATCCTCATTGCTGATGGGCCCCGATAACACAAAGGCATAGCCTAGCCCGACCGAGTGCACCATATTCCCTAAGCTATCTTTGCTTTCGCATAACCCTAGTCCCCATTTACCATTCAGTCCCAGTCCCCACCGCCGCCCCATCCAGTCCCACCGACGCCCCAGTGCCCTAACTCCCCAAGGACCCACTTCTCTGCCGACGCCTCCTCTGCCTCGGCCTCGCCTCGCCTCCGCCTACCCGCCTCCTCCGCGACCAGCCTCCACGACCCGGTCTCCACCTCCGCCGACACCTCCTCCTCCGCCTCCGTCGACCCGGCCTTTGCCTTCGCCTCCACCTCCTCCTCCGCCACCCGCCTCCTCCGTCGGCGCCTCCTCCTCACGACCTGGCCTCCGCCTCCGTCGCGCCTCCTCCTCCTCCGCCGGCCTCACGACCTCATGGGCTGACCCTCCTTGACCCACCTCCCTCCTACCTCCTCCTCCTCGCCAGCCTCCGCTAACCCGGCCTCACTGACGCAAGCGCCTCCTCCTCTCCCGCGACTCCTGCTCCTCCTCCTAACTCTGACATGCGACACCGACAACGCTCTCCGACGCCACGACCGACGCCTGACATCCTCCTCACGCCGCCATCACGCTTTCTCCAATGACCCGACGCCAATCTCGGTATACGAGGTTCTCAGATTGTGGTACTTGTGTATTAATATGAGCTTTGTTAGATTCATATCCAGATTTGTGTATATGTCTATGAGCTTGTGTATATGAGCATCTGTTATATTCATATAATCATATCCAGATTTGTGTATATGCTATATTCATTTGAGCATTTGTTGTATTAATATGAGCTTTGTTATATTCATATGATCATATCCAGAAATCCAGAAATGGCAGTACCGACGACGGGGATGGGGACCCGATAACCCGACGGGGACGAGGAATAGGGAAGAATAGTATTCGACGACGGGGATAGGGACAGGGATGGGGATTTTTTTCTTGTCACGGGGATGGGGATGGTCCACCACTCCCCGATGGGGAATGGCCCCGTTGCCACCCCTAGGTGGGTGGGTTGGATGCGATCGCCTCCCTGTCCTCATCTTCTCTCTTTTGCTGTGCCTCCTATTCCCATCCCCAAATATGCCACGGATTCATGGCCACGTTCAGGAGCTCCACCGCTTCTCCCTTATTCTCTCCTCTCGCCTCTCTCTCTCTCTCTCTCTCATGGTTTCTCTCCTCTCACGGTTCACGAACACTACCGGTGGAAAACCGCTGGAGATGATAGGGACCATGGGGTGGAGCAGCGATCGGAGATGGGTGGGGTGGAGTGTGGTGGCCAGAGGGCTATGTGGTGGAGAGCGGTGGCCGGATGGAGCGCGCCATGGGGGAGCGGCGGCTGGATCCACGCCATCAAATCCGACGGCATCCTCATCGGATCCGGTGTCCCGACGGCCTAGGAGGTCGAATCTACCTGTCCTTGTCCTCACCAAGCGGTGGTGACCACTGCCTCTCGGCGACGACCAGCGTTACCCGACGTGCTTCCCTTTTCTTGACCCTTTTCAAATTTCTTGGGATTTTTCTCATTTTCTCATGCAATTTTTTGTACCGAAATCCGTATTGTGTCCTCCAAAATTCTTGTACCATATGAGGATGGAAAATGTAACATTTTATTCTTGCAATTTTTACCGTGAGTTGGGGGCGGAGGCAGTTAGGGGCCGAGAACAGGGATATAGAAGGGTGAGGAGGAGGTGGTGGCACAAGCGAAGAGAGATAGGGTTGAGCAGAGTGGAGAAGGGAGAAGATGTTGGTAAGATGGAGACTTTTTTGGTTTAACGGTAACTCCAACTAACAAAGGTAACAAAAATAACATGGAAGGGCACCAAAAAAAACTCTGTGGTATACAAGAAATCACAATTTTTTAGTGACACGGAAGAAAATTGTTTAACTTTGGCCTGGAAGGAATTTTCTCCTTTGTTTGGCTCGCGCGTCCGTCCGGCCATCTCGATTCTCCTCACGTGACTTGACTCCTGAGAGCATGTACAATGATATAATATCAGATGTCTGTAAGCTTTGTAATGTAGGACACAAGATGATGTGGAGGAGAGAAGGGATGCATAGAGAATTGAACCGCTCTCTGCAAATGAGTGATCGTAACACGAGAAATAAGAGATATTGTACATAGAGAAGCTATCTATAGAGATATGTAAAGAGACAATCCATTGTAGAAGCTGTCCATAGATAATATAAAAGGATACTATAGATGATAGTTGTCTATACCATTTTATATGCTCTGAGCATGCTCATCCCCTCGGTTAGAAAAGCTTACATGCATGTCAGGCCGTGTCGTGCCGGCCGATCACGACAAGTCAAAACAGTGGAGTGTGCGCGACATTAAACTACAGTTGTATACACGCCTAAATTGGATCTGTCATGATAATAAATCCGAGGAGTCTGGGGGCATCTTTCGGCAGGCTGCTATTTTTTCTCCTCAATCCTCATGGTCATTCAGGTGGGGGCGGGCGGCGGCAGTAGGAAATTAATTACTACTCGTCTTGTCTGACGACCCCCCTCATTTACCAATCACAGTGGTCTTTCATTTATAGAATGCATTAAAAGCTCACCACCATTTTGACTGGTAACTGGTAACGGATTACTCTCAACAGTGGTGGTAGTAGCAGTTCGTGCTAACTCGCGGTTTTCCAGCCTGTCAAAGAGAAAAATCCAGCGATCTCTGCTGTTTTTGGGTAGAATGATGATGGCAGAGGCGAGCGAACCATCTAGACTCTAGAGTATAAGAGAAAAATGAGGACAAGGAAATGGGCATTAAGCAGCAACCTGGCCTTGTAGGATTGGTGTGATACATTGGGGGTGGCCCTCTTCTTTGGCAAAATCTCTTTCTAATCATTCAGGGGCATGAGCTAAACCAGTAACCAGTAACCAAAGACGAGAATAAGAAAGAAAGAAAGAAAAAAAATGAGAAGAGAGGCCGGACAGATCGAAACAGCGCATCCTACTGAATTAGTAGATTCTCCGGTTACAGTTACAATTTACAACAAAATTGGAGGAAACAAAATGCTAACTAACTTGCACTATCTTCTCCGATCCCCAGGGGGTGGTTCCTGCCGCGGAGGCGCCGGCGGCAGGGCTGTCCGGCTGCCACGACCGCGGCCGGTTGTCCTCGTCCGCCATTGTGCGCCTCCGGCCTTGCCGGATGACCCCGATCTCGGCGTCGGAGGACGACGACGACCCACCGGGAGCCAAGCGCCGCGGCGGCCGCCTCCTTCTCCACTGGCAGCACCGTCGCGCGACGCGGAGCGGCGCGCGCGCCACGCAGCAGAGCACGGCCACCGGCAGGCACGCGCAGAGCACGCAGCACGCGGCCGCGCACTCCGCCAGCGCCATCTCCCTCCCGGCGTCCACGGGCGGCTCCGCCGGGGACAGCCCGCGCCCGCGCGCGTCCCCTCCCCGCCGCTTCCTCGCCGCCTCGGTAGTGGACGCCATCTTCTTGCGCGGTGCGCCGGCGCCCGTTTCTTGCTTGCCGTCGGCGTCCATGCCTTTGCTTTTGCTCCTATCCCCTCCTCCGCCTTCCTTCCCTTTGCCTTTTGGTTTGGGTGATTCGATGGGGATGAGGCATGGGGAACGTGGGAGGAAGGCTTCTCAAGTAGTGCGCGATAGGAGCTTATTCGAATGATATCCCTCCTGTCTTATACTATTCTACATTTATCTCGGAATCGAAGTCGGACACGGACTACTGCGCCGGATACAAATACAAAGGCAAATTGTTTCTATCACAAATATAGAGTGAGTACATATCGAGCCAAATAAAAATAGTCTCAATCACGAATATTTAGTTGGATATCGCGCAAAAATAGAAACTATATAAGTCGCACATATAAGGATCAATCAATCATACTACATGTCCAAAATACAACTACATTAGCAATTCAACAAAGCAAATTTGACTACATCACACTATCACAACGACTAGTTAAAAGAAGTAGTAACTAGCAAGTAGCAAGTCATAATAATAGCGATACAAGAGATGTCCAAAATGTAACTAGCCAACTATATAACATGACAAATACAATATATACAAAGCCTACGCACCAATAGTAATAACCAAACTAGGGATACATAGAACGCGACTAGTAGCAAGTCTCAGAGCATCCCAATTTTTGAGTTTTTCAAAATAATTTATTTAAAATAAGGTTTTATAAAATTTCCATGATTTCCTAGAATTTAACAAAGCTTAAATGGATTTTTCGAAATGATAATGATTTAATATGAATAAATCAAACATCCACTAAATTCAAAAGTATTTTATTTAAGTTCCTTATGTTCAAATTAATTTTCTAGAATTTTTCAGAGTTCATTTGTTATTTTTCTTGTCTTATTTGGATTTCGTGTATTTTCTAAAAATGATAAACTAATTTAAATACTAGAAAAGCATTGTGTCCTGATTTCTCTCTCCAGCCCACTCTAAGCAAGTGGCAAGCTAGTTGAGTACTCATGGGCCCACGACCTCATGGGTTTGCCTATTGGGATGACCGGCTAAGGCATGACTCATAGGCCTAGAGTTTATCGGATATCCAGGATAGAGATAAAACTTTCGGATGGCTCCGAATCTAACGAATACATCTCTGCCAAACCCGAACCCATATCCGAGACAAACTATCCGGCTTTGACTAAAAAATCCGAGAAAAATTTCTGATATCCGGTTTCACGCTTGAATACAATCGAATTCATTCGAACTATAACACCCCAAAATCCCATTTTGGGAAGACTTAGTGAAAAATAAATTGGAAAGTAAATTTTGGGCATATTCTATATGGAAAATTTCTTATGCATTATTTTTGAAATATTTGTATAAAGCAAATAATGAAATTGCCTACAAACAACAACTTTTAAGAATTTTCAGAACATCACAGAGCACATAAAATCTTGGAAAATTTAAATATGAAACTAGACATCATCAGGAACCCTCCCAAAATATTTTTTAAATTTTGGACTTTGCTTTCTTAGTACAAAAATTCGGGAAACACTCAGCCAGATTTTGGAAATTTAGAAATCCGTTTTGAATTCCTGCCGAACTTTTGGGCGGCATTTGAGTCGGCATTTTTTTTGCGTGCTACTAGCTCCCACACTCGCTGACGGGTGGGCCCGCTTACCAACACCCTTCTTCCACCTCGGCTTTGCCTCATGGCAAAGGCTTCCATCGCTGCAGACGCCTATGGATTTCTTCGCCACCACAATTTCAAGACTTCACCCATCGCCATCACCTCGCTATTCGCCCATGCTAATTGTCCCCTTAATGACGCCTAATGCTCGCTCTAGCAGAGACGCCGAAGGCAGGAACACGAGATACTCGCCATGGCTGTGTCTTCTCGTCACATTTCTCACGCTCTACTCACCCGTATATAAACCTTCGACCGCGTCACAGTGATCCTAGCTCGCCAATCTCGTTCCCCACCATGAGTTAGAGCTTCTCACTCCTTGGTTCACTAAGAACAAGAGCATCGTTCTCAGCGCCGGTGAGCGAGCCCCGCAACGCTTTTAACTCGGGTGAGCTTCCTTACCCGTGCCACCTGCGTCACCATGCGCCTCTTGCCTCACTGATTAGACGTAGCTCGGACAAGCGGCTGTCTTTTTCACCTCTAGCGCAAAACCCTCTCTGGACCTCTTCGTTCCCAACATTCTGATGAGCTTGAACCTCCCTTGCCCATGCTATTCCGTGTCCTATACCTCACTGACGCTTCCCCCTTGGTATGAGGATTTAAATGTAGGGAATCCCCTGAATCGATCTTCTTCCTTATTTTCGGCTGCCATAACTATTTTCCAGTTAGCCGCCGCATCGGTGAGTCTTGGTCGATTCCTTCTACCCCCACCATCCTCAATGTGCACATCTTTATAGCATCTTCATCCCTACAACGAGCTGTCACCACAAGCTTCCTTCGCGCCACCGCTGCTCAACGTCGCCAAGCCACTCTGATCATCCCCCTGCGCCGTTGAGGACCTTGGTGAGCTTCTAGTAGTCCCCTAGAGCTTTTACGTGCATTAGATCAAAGGATTACCTAGCGTAGCATAGAGTTCGTTGTGGCTGATCATGGTGCAACCGCAGGAAGTGTTGTCACCGTCGCTCCAGTGACCATTGGTTCCCAAGCCACTGCGTGTAGCATCATTGTAGCTTCCCAAAGCCAATGCGCACCCTCTCTTGCCACCGATTTGCCCTAGTAGCGAAACCCACCTCGAGCTCGAGGAGATCCGTCGCTCTTCTCCAGCGTAGAAGTAACTTTGGCCATCTCTTTGGCCTCCACTACCACCCGGTGGCATTGCTTGTCGAGAGAGAATCTATTTTGCCCATCCTAGACACTTGCCATCGCACCATTCATCACCGCATGGCGCTTCGCCATGGCGCCACCCATGCGCACTTCTCTCTCTCTCTCTCTCTCTCTCTGCCCGGTGGGCCAGCGTGATTAAAAGGATGATTAACGCTAAATAACAGAGGTTAAGTGTAACAAAAGTATGACACGTGGGACCAAATTAAAAGGTTAAACAAAATATAATTTCAAACGTTGTTAATAAATGAGTCTATGACATGTGGGACCACCTCTGTTTTATAAATAAAAATCAGTAAAACAAAGGAATGAGTCATTGACATGTAAGTTAATAAAAATCTGGAAAAAAATGAGAAAGTCGTCTTTAGTTATGAGAAAAATACGCTTTCTCTGCTGGAAAGTGTAAACTTCGGGAAAATACGCTTTCGACGTAAGCAAATTGAAACCATAATAACTTTTGCATAAAAATCCAAAATGAGATGAATCTTTTTTCTAAATTCTTCTAAAATCATGCTCTACCTGAATATGCAAAAATATTTAGATTTTTTTGCAGTTTAAATTATTTTATTATATTTATTTTGCTTCCAGCTCTTTTGATTAGACGTTGATTATTCGGACGATTTTTACGACGATATTCCATCCTCATTCTCATTGCAACTAGAGAAAGGAAAGCACCCCCTTTGACCATGTTGATCCTATTATTTTAATTATTGTACTTCTTTTTGCTAAATCTATTATGCATACATGTATGTTTGTTATAAAATTGCTATGTTTGGGATGTCGGTAGTTGTAAATCATATTTGATGCATGAACATCCTTGAAATATGGATACCCTTACTGTTGTAACCATTAGGTTATGGTTTAGACATGAAATAATGTCAACTTGGATTTTTCGAATGCGAATCTCACATAATTGCTTAGTCGGGCTATAGTCTTTTATGAAAATTGTAAAGAAAGACAACATGACAAATATGAATTTGAGAGTTTTGAAAAGAAAGTCCATAGGGGTGTACCTCTGTTATTTTGTATAAAAATAAAATGAAAAACCTAGTTTGTGACGCGGGCAGGTTATACTATATTATGAGAAGTATGAGAGATGTATCTCACAAGAAGATAGGGGAAGATTCTGCTTGGGTCAATTAAGAACCGAGCAGATACATCGACCTAAGCGTGGCGCAACCATATGTGCAGATGGGACGGCCTTAGCTAATTAAGTCATTGAAAACTAGCAATGCACGTTGGTAGGTCGTAGTAGTCTGAGCATGACCGTGTAGGCATTTAGGCATGTTTGAATGTGCTCCTTCACCACTGTTGGGCACAAAGTTTGCTGACACAACGGTGAATGTCTCACTTGACGGGGGTGTACACGGACGAAGTGAGGGTGTTCATTCACCGGCCTGGTGCAAGGATAAGACTAGATGATGTAAAGGCTTTAACGCGTGCTCGGATCGCCATCAAGATAGTGAGTGGTGGTATCGACAGATAGCAAATAAACTAGAGAATTCATGTGATGTGGGTAAAGTTGTACCCCTCTGCAGAGTGTAAATCTATTTAAATAGCCGTGCTCGCGGTGTTGAGCGTGCGAAGTGTAGTATTGCCGGGTATAGTCTTGGTTTTCATAAAAGCAGTTTTGTTGGAAAATGAGGGAAATGGTTCGTTGGATTATATTTGAGTTGAGTGCTATGTCTATGGCTGAAAATTAAATGGTGCTAACAGTCGAGGAGAGTTGCGAGTTGTTGTTTATTCGATTACTTGTTGTCTTTTATCTATTTAACTGATTTTAAAATTTTCGTTGAAAAATACTATGTATTGATATTGCAAACAAAATATGCTTAATACAAAACAACTTGTAGCATAGAAGCATCATCTCTTGATTAGCCATGCATTTATATAAAATTTTGCTATACACTACAAGTCTAGCTGGGTATGCAATATACTCAATCTTGCTTAATTTGTTGTTCAGAGTTTGAGGATGAGCCGGTATACTGCCGGACCATTCGGTTTATTTACCATACTTTTATTTGCACTCTTTTGTTATTTGAGTTTTATTTGGCGGTCGGCCTTTGTAATGGAAATTGTTATGTATTGTTCAAGGTTAAGTCCTTTTATAATCATGTTGTATGTATGAAATGCGTATGGGCGTGATTATCAATATTGTGGATATGTGTACTAGCCATCGGCCTTTGTAATGAAAATTAGCTATGTATTGTTTAAGGTTAAGTCTTTTTGTAATCTTGTTGTATGTATGAAATGTGTATGGATGTGATTATCAATATTGTAGATGTGTGTATTAATCATCGATCATGAGACTAATACAGTACACACACGAGACCTTCAGATATTCTAAACCCGTTGTCCGACATGAACAGACGAACAATCGAGAACGATCCGCCCGTTTGCA
The DNA here is from genome assembly GCA_036346405.1 of Phyllostachys edulis. Taxonomy (NCBI): domain Eukaryota; kingdom Viridiplantae; phylum Streptophyta; class Magnoliopsida; order Poales; family Poaceae; genus Phyllostachys; species Phyllostachys edulis. The sequence goes on along the minus strand of CM070546.1, from coordinate 45,705,499 downwards.
CCCTCGCTCTCAGGTCTCAGTTGTCTCCCCTCCTTTCGCATTTAAATTGGAAACGCCTCTCATGCATGTTTTCTTTTGTACCTGGTTTCTTTTTATCTCTGGTCAAAGATAAATAAAAATGAATGGGATTGGAACTTTAAGCGTATTCTGTTCGCGAATAATAACACTTTCGGGTCTTTTTTTATTCACGAACCGAAAGCTTGTTAAGTGAGACTCACTGGACTGGACAGCTTTTCCACAAAGCAGTCGCACTTGAAGAATCTCCTTTCTTAATACTGCAGCTAATGATATTAGTAGCAGGAGCAGCTATTTTTTTTAAAAAAATCACGGCCGATTTTTTGGACTGTCGTATTTTAATCTAACCATCCAGTTCTCTCCCCTTCTTCCATATATACTGCCCTCCACCCTCTAACCCTAACCCTCGTTCCCTTCACCCTCCGCCTCAACCACCTCTCATGCCGCTATTCTTCTCTTCGGTGATCCGCTCCAGCGCTGCTCTCTTTCCTCGTCTCTGCCGTTGGATCCGCCGCCTCCTCCTAACCTTTATGTTACTCCTCGTCCCGTTGATTGTTGTCGCCCACCGTCCTCTGCTGTCCCGCGGCGCTATTGCCGCCTCGCTGCACCACCGCCGTGCCTCTACCGCCCCTGCCTCTCTCTAGGGAGGTGGAGGTAGCAACGATGAACTCAAACTCTAAACAGGTGAACATTGTGGACGACGGCCAGCCGAAGCCCAAGTCTCCATATCAAATCCACCGGTGAGCAATTTTGACTGTAATTTTGCAAAATTTCGGACGGGTGTGAAATATCAAATCCGTTAACAATTTGGTACTTGCAATTGATCGATCAGCTGTGAGATATCCGTCAAGACGCCGTCTCTTTTAACCAGTACAAGTGTACAGAGGTATTCAATGATTACGGGACTGTACTTTGGGACTGCATAGCCGCACGGTGGGCAGTGCACGGACGCATCAAATAGGGTGGCCCGCCCTACCGGGGAACCGGGCGCGAGACTGTTCGGTTGGCCACCGATGTCGACGTCGCTGCACTTGGCCGGCGCTCGCTTTAGGCAGTGTCACGGGGTACCAAATGTTCAGGGGCCTACCTTCCATTATTGCCTGCATTTTTTTCTTGACATGATCGAATGCGTAAGTGAAATAATTTTCCATTTTTTCCCTGCGTGGTGAATTACCTGTACTGAAGACGCAAGTCGGCAGTGTTAAGAAACCGTACTAGCCGACAATCCTGACCCACGATAGCCTTTTTATCTATCTAATAGCCTATATAAAGGAAGAGAACTATAACTATTGTAGTACCGTTTACAAAAGAGAAATAAAGAGAAGCCCAAAGTCCCATCATATCTCTGTGTCTAATCTACTATTCTGTTCTTACATTCTTGCATTGTTCTTACGATTCTGAGTTTGTCTACGAGGTAATTGCTCAAACTAGACTTGCCAACGACTGTTCCATAATACGTTATCAGCACAATCAACTCTTCTCGGATCGAAAGGTAACCGTCAAAACACGACGCTCGTAGATCGAATCGTTTTTTTCTAGATCGCTTTCAATTCTGCAATTGTTGCTTTATCCTACGGTGCAAATCCGCTCTATTTTACTGCGAGTCAACTTGAAGTCACCGGCCAATGTCGATCGGTAGATTGCATGAAAGAGTAGATGATGATTGCATTGTAGATTGCAAATACGTTCTAATCTACTGCGATCCGACTTAAAGTCGTCGGCCAAGCCGATCGGTAATTGCATAAACAGTAATTGTGCATGAACAGTAATTGTGCATGAATAGTAATTACGTGATTACATTGCATGAATAGTACGAAAAGAGAAAAAAGGGACAACAGCAAGAACCTCAGTAAGTCAAGATTACACCGGGTTAGAGCATAGCCGCTATAACCCACGTCGACCTCTGATAGCCTCCACGCAAACCACCAATCCGCTTAGAGCCGCGCGCTAGATGAGAGCGCCCCATCGCCCCCACGCGCGAAGTCGTAGCCGTCACCGAACGCCAAGACGGTTCCCACTGGCGCTGGCGGCTGCGTCACACGATCGGCCATAACGCCGCCCGCATACGAATGGTCATGCGCCCTCCGGCCGCCAAGACGCATTGTCCACGCCTCTACAAGACCGCCACCGCACATGGACCCCACGTCTGCGCCAAGACCTGAAGTCGTCGCTGCCTCGCCCGCTTTCCGAGATCGCCTCAAGACGGCCAGTATCATTGCCTCGGCCGCCATACCATACTCGGTCCCGCTTTGCACCGCAGATGGCTCAAATTTCGCCACACCATGCCTCCATGCCTCACCCGCTTGCGCCGTAGATCGGCCGCCAGACGGTTCACAGCAGCGTGCGCGCCTCGCTTGCAGGCGAGGATCTAAGTCCTCCCTTTTGCCCTTTTGCCGTAGTAATGGGCCAAGAAGGTGACCAACAAAATTTTCTAGGTTGAACTTTTTAGAAAAGAAAAAAAGGGAGAAAACCGAAAAAGAGAATTTGCGAAAAGGTCCTTCGGGATTCTAAAATTTTTGGGGATCCTTACGCGAATAAGGAATTTTTATAGGAAGGCCCTCGGACTCTCTAAAAATTACGCGAAAAATTTCCCAGAACTAAAATTTAGCGGTTTAGCCCCTGAAAATTGTAGAATTCGCTGAAAATTCATATTCCAGTAGAAAAGGGCTTCGAGAATTCAAATTTTGAATCGGTTTTTGCATTTGGAGCATGTTTAACTTTGTTATTGTTATTTCTATGCAATTTATTTATTGTATTTTCTGTTTTGATTATCTGTGATTGTTTATATTGCTTTTAATCACTGAAAATAACGAAGAAATCATGAAAAATGCATAGAATAATATAGAACATTATGAGAATCTTTGCAACTAGTTTATGCAAATTACCATCAATAATCTTATGAACTCTTTGCATGAATATCTGATGATATTGACATTCTGACCAAGGAGTTGAAGGGCTAGCCCACCATGACCAGAATTATTTGACTTGGGCATCAGATGTCGAGATCGTACTTGGAGCCAAGAAGCTCCGTGTTGCTATCGGACTTGGCCCCTCGAAGGATGCCACTCCAACTGCAGAGCAAAATGATCAGGCACTTCATTTCCTCAGACGCCATCTCTGTCTAACACTCAAGAATGAGTATATAGCGGAGAAGAACACACTAGCTTTATGGACCGCACTGAAGAAACGGTTCGAGAAGCTAAAGTACACCATCCTTCCTCGTGCAGAGCAGGAATGGAACCGACTACGTTTTATTGACTACAAAACCGTGGGGGAGTGCAACTCTGCTTTGTACAGAATTTGTACCAACCTTCAGCTCTGTGGTAAGGCAATCATGGATGAGGAGAAGATTGAGAAAATCATCTCTACCTTTCACCCAAATGCGGTGCAATGCGCATGAAACTATCGTCAAGATGGCTACAAGGAGTATGCCAAACTGATTGACATCATGCAAGTTGCGGAAGCTCAAGATGAGGTTCTAAGAAAGAACTACATCTCACGTGTCGATAGCAAAGTTGGCCATGAAATCAATGTGAGCAGTTACAAGGTAAGGAAGCCTCACTCAAAGAAAAGAGGCAAGAAGGGTAAGGTCATGGGTCGCAAAGATCAAGCGAGAATGCTCAAGCCAAGAAGGGCGAACAAAAGAAGCATGATGAGAAGCCCTATGGCGAGCAGGATCAAAGTTGCTACAAATGTGGCAGATGGGGACATTGGTCATGTGTTTGCCGTGAGCTGCAGCACGTGATTGATGCTTTCAAGGCTAAGAAGAAGGGCAAAGGACAGCATGAGGCACACCTCACCATTGTAGGCACAAAGGATCCACAGTCATTAGTTGCACCCATGGATGTGGACAGCCCAATAGCAGCCCCCATCACACCTTCTTTGGACATCGCAGCAGCAGAAGCTATAGAAGAGAGGATGGACTTGGAGCGAGATCGGTGAAATTTCTTCATACTTGATTCGATCTAGTGTATGTATTGCACTTAGATTTTATAGTCATTTGTAGTTTATGGTTATGATAGAACATTGAATTATTGAATAATGGTTGTAAGCTCTAGGAGAGCAAAACATTAAATTATTATGATGAGTTTTGCAAGACTTTTTCCCATATTAATAATAGCAAGTTATGTTCTGTTTTGAAGTATTTTATCTATGTGTGGATTGCTTCCTACCCATATTAATAAATACTTTATATATCAAAACGCGTGTGGCACCCTATGGAGGAAGTGTACTTAGCGGATAGTGGCACTACGAATACCATCTTAAGAGAGACAAAAATTTTCTAGTCGATCAGTAAGAATGCTGGTAGTCTTACGACAATCGCAAGCAGTAATACTTGTATAATAGGCTTAGGAAGAGCCACAATTATACTTCCGATGGGCACAACACTAGTCATTGAAGAAGCCTCGTTGTACCCAGAATCGACTAGAACTCTCTTAAGCTTTAAGGATATTCGCGCTAACGGTTTTCATATAGAGACTAAAGAAGAGTATGGTAAGAAATACCTGCTCATTAGAAAGCGTGAAGAAAATAGAAAAAAGGTATTAGAATGACTTCCTTCATATGAATCTGGGCTATACTACACTAATATTAAGGCACTGCGGCCTATCGCCTCGAAAACCACTTTTAGAAGCTCACGAACCTTCGACTCGGCATGATAGATTAGGCCACCGGTCCGAGGATGATGAGAAATATAATTAATAATTCACAGGACATAATATCAATGTAAAGAATTTTTCGAATCAAGAATATTTTGTGTGCCCCGCATGTGCCACCGAGAAATTAATCACTAGATCTTCTGCTCTGAAAATGAAGGATGAAATCCCTGCATTCTCGGACCATATCCAGGGAGACATTTGCGGTCCTATACAGCTCCTATCAGGGCCATTTAGATACTTTATGGTGCTCATCAATGCTTCCTTGAAATGGTCGCATGTATGCTTATTGTCTACGAGAAACAATGCTTTTGCAAAGCTTATATCATAGATAATTAAAATTAAGAATAATTTCCCTGATCATCATGTGAAGTCCATCATAATGGACAACGCCGGAGAATTTACTTCAAAGACATTTGATGATTATTGCATGGCAATGGGAATTACTGTTGAGTATTCTGTACCGCATGTCCACACTCAGAATGGACTAGCAGAGGCATTAATTAAAAGAATTAAATTTATTGCCCGACTGCTTTTTGTAGAATTGTAATTTACCAACTACATGTTGGGGACACGCAGTCTTGCATGCATCAACTCTCATCAATTTTAGACCGTCGACATATAACATCATTCACCTATGCAACTAGCGCAAGGGTCAACACTGAAAATTTCTCATCTTCGCATGTTTGTTTGCAAGGTTTATGTTCCTATACCACCACCACAGCGAACTGCAATGGGACCTCTCCGAAAGTCTGAGATATACGTTGGTTATGAGTATCATCCATAATCAGGTATCTGGACCCTATAACTGGAGATTTGCATACGACTAACCGTTAATATCATATTTGATGATGATAGTTTCCGTTATTAGGGAGGAAATCAACCCTCGATGAAAATATCGAAATAACATGGCAAGTCACGGAATCCATGCACATGACCCGCGACTAGTGAAGCAAATAGAAAGTCTAGAAGATAATTGATTTGCAAGCATTAGTGAATCAAGCTAGCGTGACCACTTTAGTGATTTGAAGAGCGTGACCAAGTCGCATGTGCCTGCACGTAATGCACCGGAGAGGGTTGAAATACAAAAGAAAATTGAAGGTACCCTTAATCCCGTCCAGAGGTCTCAGAATAAAAGGACGAGAACTCTGGCCCCTCGAATCCCGAGTAATGGCGGGGCGCTGGCGGAAAAGGATATGAAAGACTTGACTGGCGATCATTGAAGTTCCCCGAACCAAAAGGGGAGCCGATTGAGACCTAGCACCGATATGGAACCTTGATAAAAGGCATCTGATTTGAATATTCCCACAGAGGGAGACATCAGCATGGATGTGTGCGCACACTTAGAGTTGAAAAACTAAAGGGACCTTCTCCCGCAATTGGAAGCAGCGGTGAGCGATTAGAAGTATTAGAGGAATTGCTCTATGAAGAAATAGCTATAAATTTTATGACCACGGGAGAATCTATGAATAGAATAACAGCCAATGTCGACATTTATTTTGCAAAGAAAATTACCACAGTAATCGATCTTGATCCAGAGCTCGCATCGTCATCATTTGAATCTAAGAAAAGATCAGATTGGAAAGATTGAAAGAAGGCAATAGAAGTAGAATTATTATCTCTGAATAAAATAGAGGTGTTTGGGCCTGTAAGCTGCACGCCTCCCCATGTGCACCCTGTAGGGCATAAGTGGGTATTTGTTCGAAAGAGAAATGAAAATAATAAAGTTGTAAAACATAAAGCAAGCCTTGTTGCGCAAGGTTTCACTCAACGACCAGGAATTAATTATGAAGAAACCTACTCCCCAGTCATGGACGGAACCACCTTTTGATATTTAATCTCAATGGCAGTAAACTTGAATTTGGAAATGAAATTGATGGATATGGTAACTACATACTTTTATGAAAACTTGGATTCAGACATTTATATGAAGGTACCTAAAGCTATATATCCATGCCTTGAACCAAGACAGAGCAAATAGAAATCATGCGATTATTTCAACTGAGTAACTCCTTTATCACCATTTGATCAAGCAATCAGGCAGAACGTTGTATAATGACTTAAGCGACTTTCTCTGCAAGAAATTCTACATGAACAATGAAGATTGTCCCTGTGTATTTATACGACGATCCCAGGTTAGATTTTGTATAATCTTAGTATATGTAGATGATCTGAATATCATCGGGACCCTGGAAGATATTAAAAAAGCAAGCTCTTCTCTGGAGTCGGAGTTCGAAATGAAAGATTTGGGTAAAACCAAATATTACCTAGGCTTGCAGCTTGAGCATGCTCCTGAAGGGATTTTAGTACATCAGTCAACTTACACTTAGAAAGCGTTAGAAAGATTCGGCTTTGAAAAGGCATACCCTTCGAAAGTGCCGATGATCGGGAGATCTTTGCAGCAAGACAAGGACCCATTCAGACCCAAAGAAGAGGGGGAGGAAGTTATGGGACTGGAATTCCCGTACTTGAGTGCAGTAGGAGCACTCATGTATTTAGCAAACTGTACTAGACCGGACATTGCTTTTGCAATGAACTCTGTTCATGCGGTATAATCTTAAACTACCAAAAGGCATTGGCAGCAAATAAAGAACATCTTCCGATACCTCCAAGGAAACAAAGATCTTGGTCTATTCTACAGAAAGAACCAAGACCTAACTATGACTGACTATGCAGATCTGGGTACCATCAGACCCACATACGGCTAAGTCACAAACATGCTATGTATTCCTGTGTGGTGGGCGCAATTTCATGGAAATCGTCTAAGCAAAGTCTTGCATCAACTTCGACGAACCACTCAGAAATAATAGCACTGTACGTGACATCGCGAAAATGTTCTTGGCTTCGGCGGATGATTCACCACATCCAGTAGTCATGTGGATTGAATAGCGCGCAAACCCCCACTATTATCTATAAAGATAATGCAGCTTATGTTGTACTAGTGCAGATGGGTTACGTGAAGAGTCAACTCACAAAGCATATCAACCCCAAGTTCTTCTATGCTCATGAATTGCAAAAGATGGACGAAATTAAAGTACTGCATACTAAGTTATGTGAAAATCTTGTAGATTTATTCACTAAGTCACTTCCGGTATCTAGCTTTGAAAGATGCATACGTGGAATTAGAATGATGAAACTTAGAGAAGTGCAGAGTTCAGGGGGAGAATCTTCATGAACTCATTATTGAAGCTTAATCACGAAGTTCGAGTACCCAAAGAATAAATCCTAGAGATTAAGTGAAATTGGGTGGATTGTACTCTTTTTCCCTTGACGAGTTTTCCTGAAGTTTCTCGACTAAAGTTTTTAATGAGGCAATTCGTGCAGCACAGCAGAACGTGTTTCATATACTCTTTCTCTAAATTTTTCCTACAGGATTTTTATAGAGTTTTGACGAGACATGAACATGTCGGATAAGTGCCAAGGGGGAGTGTTAAGCCGGCGGTAAGCGATCTGGCCCACGATGGCTTCCTCATCCATCCAGTAGCCTATATAAAGGAGGGGGTACCCCAACCATTGTACTACCATTTACAGAAGAGCAATGAAGAGAAGCCCGAAGTCCCGTCATATCTCTGTGTTCAATCTACTATTTTGTTCTTGTGTTCTTGCATTGTTCTTACGATTACGAGTTTATCTCTGAGGTAATCATTGGGATTTGGACTTCGCCGCCGTCGATTGATTAGTCATCGAGCGATGACTAAATCTACTCCACGGCTCCACCTATTAAAGTAACTAGAAGCCGGTCTTGGCATAACCTTTGCACGCCGAGGAGGGTTCTCATTAACAGGAAAGGAAAACAAATGCTAGAGAAGTATGAGTGAAAGCATAGGTAAATCAAACAGGCAATGCTTGTAATCATAAAGCAAATGTGCAGTGGTGCAACAAAGAATAGGAAAATATACTCCACCAGTCTTCTGTAGATACATGTATCATGTATGACAACACATGATAAGGAAAATAATAACAGGCTCTGCTAAACTGGCTCAACGAATTCATTTTCACTCATAGATGTTTATTTATTTTGGCAAGCATGAGGCTTTTCTTCTCTTTCGAATGCCTAGGATTTAATTTAGACATATTATTTACCTCAGATACCTAATAGGGCTAAAACAGGGAGAACAAATCTGAAAACAACATCAACAGGCAAATGTGCAAATAAATAGTACTTTCCTCCGTTAGTTGTACTGTCTTTAATTTTTCCTTGACCGCCCTTTGTTGCACTCCAACAATCCTGCTCAACTTGACATGCATGATTGAAACAGTAGGTTCATCAAACCAGTGATTAATCGTTGTGTTAAAATATGCTGAACTCATACTACGTTTCAATACCCAATTAGCTAAATCACGAATGGCTTCACAAGAAAGACTGAGTATGAATGAAAATTATTTTAGGCATAACCTAAAGGCGATTACACTGGACTTCATTTTTGGATGGAAATAAATTGCTTTTAATAGGTATGCTATTTATCTGATGGCTTAGTAGTCTACTTATTTGTTTAACAAAGGCACAATGGCAAAAGAACAAGCTGGGCGATAAAGAATATGAATTTCGGAAAAAAAACAAGCATATATACAAGCGAATACGACTTATAAGTCTCCATTCTCTATATATTTGTTTCTTCACATATGAAATCTATGTAATGGGTTCTAAGCGGACCTATTACGTAACTCCACATGATTGCAGAGCAACCTTCATTAACAATTATGTACACCAATGTTAGCGGCGAGTGGAGCACAAGGGGTCCTGAGAATGCTAACCATCCTCTTGGCATATCAATACGATAGTAGTAACATATGTGCTCAATTTGTACTTACGTAAAAAATGATGTGTTAGCACTTAGCACATGTAGACAATGAGGCCTCTTGCTGTGGAATTTGGAATATGTCAAGTCATTCAGCACATCAAATAATTCAAGCTTCTTCTCCAATAGAAACATGAGCATAACCCTAGCAAGGCATTCAAATGTCAGCAATCGGAGATTCGAATTTAGAGCATAACCACACAGACAATCTAACACAAACTCTATCAACTTTAAACGATATCTTAGAATGATATGCACCATCTTAATCCTACAGCATCGCTAATGCAAACATGAATCAAGTTGGCCTCAATCGTGACAACTAAACATTCCATTTTCTCCACTAAAAGAAATGCGTAAAACCGAAGCTATGTAATTATACAGAAGCACATGTAAACGCAGAACAAAACCAAAAGGACGAGTACCATGGCATATAGCCGCATTCAAATCCATGAATTGACCATGCAGCTAACGCCCCGTCCAACCACCATCCTAGTCCAACATCATTTCGCCTTAAGGAATATGAGCAAAACCATCAAATTTGCAGCTTCATGGCAAGCTTGAGCTAAAAAACACATCCAGTTGTATGAATCCGCAAGATCAAAACGTTAATCATCAAAAAAAAATTGCAGCCTCATTGCAAGCTTGAGCTAAAAATCACATTCAGTTTTATCAATCCGCAAGGTCAGAACGTTAATCTAACGCACAATCCAGCATCCACCAACCAAATCTCCAAAGAGGGAGCAAAAACGCATAGAGGAAGGGGAAAATAAGCATCTACGATGGAGCGCTCCCGAATCCAAATCTGGTCGCCATTGCTCAATCCGGAAAGCCATGCAACAGGATCGCATCAGAGCTTCCTACGCATCAATAGATTCAGGCAAGATAGGACGGCGTTGGGCCCACCTGGAGAGGGATGCGGTAGCGGAGGACGAGTTCCCGGAAATGCATTCCACAACTAAAAGACTGCAGGCTTGAAGAAAATACAAGTTGGCAAGTGGTTGTGACAATACAAAGCTAAGGCCATCTATTATGCAGCTTTAGTTATGATAAAATATCAACATGGAGAAGAAAATATTTAATTATATATCAAGATCACTTTGACTGGCATTTGTCTAAATGGACTAATCCCATCCATAATCACTACCCATACGGTTTTAAAGCCCTCTACTTCAAAAGAACACAAGAGGATTCACCCTAGTCAATAGGAACATTTCACACCTTCATGTGCTTTCTCATTTGTATACAAAAGCGCACGGTTTGCAGATAACCATTACAACGCTGATCCACTTGTTGGAGCCAAAACTTTGCCATCAGGAGAGATGCTCATGTGATCATAGTGGCAAACAGAACCTTTTGAATCATGCAGCGAAATTGGCAAAACTCTGAAGTTTTTTGGATCCTCATCAAGGTGAGACCTTACTACAAAAGGAAGAGAAATTATCAACTCTTGAGAACCAATAGAGAAGCATTATATTTGATGAAAACAGTAAAGAATAAGCACGTAGACTTATATATGGCAGAATCTACAAGAAATGCATTTTCACCAGGACACATGTAAACATGCACGATTGTAAATTTGCAGTGTTATCAATCAAATAATACAACATCTAATTGATAATGACCAACCCGGTAATAGTTGAGAAGTAACAATACTTCAGAAAAGACCACATAACCACGCAAGTGACATCTTTGGCCACTACACCTCAATAGCCTAAAAATGACTGTTTCTAATGGAATATTTAATTAATTGTTTTTTTTTACAAAAAATGAATATCTTTCAACCTTATGAAGAAAGGTACAAATAAAACTATAGATGTATTATCCTTTTGTGCAAATCGAGCATTAAGCCAAGTGTATGAGAAAAATAATGGATATATCTAAGAATAAAAAGACATTGTCATGGACAAACTAGCTGTATGTGAATAAACTCTTGTGATAATTGGATCAAGCTCTGTTGTAACTTTAAACAATGCATTACATCCGAAGTCTGAACTTTTGACATGTTGCAAGGGCAGTCTATGCTAAGGCATTTGACCTCATAGCAGCAAGTAGAATGAAACAGTGCCTACTGACTTGGCAAAGGAGAGTATCTCATGCATTTCGGTATCTTCAGTTTGTTACCTCATTGGTTTTAACATTTTAATGCAATCATGGTGTTATGAAATTTTTGAAACACTCGTTCTTAAAGCGGACTATAATTTGTCACAGGTTATTTACAACAAATAATTTGTGGACCAACAAGTCGACACCATGTCTTCAAAAAGATCTGAAGGCACTAATTTCTTTCTTTTTTGGTTTAGTGTTGTAATGTGTAACTCAACATAGAAATGCTCCAGAATATAAGTACTTTCTTGACCTTCCAGAAATCTGAAGAGAAACTAATTTAAAACGGTATAAATTTATATACACTAAGCATCAACAGCTCCATATATAAATATGATTTCAATCAAACCGAGACACCATAAGGAGAGACATACCAAAATTGAAGCATATGTGCCATCGAAATGTACCCCGATAACTGTCTAGAGAAGCAAGTTTTTGCCTATTTAGATAAGAAAGTTAAATATCATAAAAATAAAGAAAAATAATATTGTTAAGAGAAATTGCATGAAGCAGTACAGCAGCATAAAAAAATCTCACCTAAACAATGAGAATGAATAGCCTTCATAAACTCTGTTTAGTATAAGAACAGCTAAGTTAAAGCTCCAAATGAGGCCAATGCAATACTTATATCGAGAAAATAGCTACAAAATAGAAAACTATAATCAACAACGAAATTGAAACCATCATCTATCAATTACAATAGCGAAAAGCCGAAATTGATCTATGCAACCATTTTCAATCTCTCCAACTACATGTTTCAACCACCCAATCCAACAATAGCGTAATTGTTATGGTCAAAAAGTTGTGCTTGATGAATGAATCATGGATAATCAAAGACACAAGGTTCACTGACACATCAACCAATAGTTCACTCACAAGTATTCTGCCTAGACACAATTGGTTCTAATTTCCAATTGCTGCTTTGTGAAAAATGTTGAATCCAAGCCGTATTGGGGGAGGGATTCTATGGAGCACGAGAACAAGAGTTCGATAAAACTCACCAATGGTGTTGCCCTCGCCCTGATCTCCGCGAGGCGCAGAGGGGCTTAGTCAGGCTGAGCGCCAGTGTCGTAGTGAAAAAAGACTAGACAGTAGATAGGAGGGACCCCTAGCGTCAGAGCGAGGGGCCGGAGGGTCCTGAGGGAGGGGTTCCGCTATGAATGTGCTTGTATTATTTTCTCCAAAAAATTCGATCCTTTATTACATGGGGGTGGGGGGGGTCTATTTATAGCCTCCCCATAAGGTATCGGAAATTACACACGTATCCCTAAAAGGGTACAGCTACCATAGGGGTAGTAGGGGTATTTCCTAGCCTATGCATAGCCCGTCGCCACAGTGAACCCTCTGGTCTGGTCCACCCAGGAGAGCCCGGTCCACTGTCCTGTTACCTTTTGCCGAGGGGGTGGTCACGAGGCCCCTTTGGGGACCACCATCGAGGAGACTTCGGGACCCCTTCGGAGGGCACCTTCGGGAACGCCTTCGGGGCCTTCGGGTCCCCTTCAGAGGCCTCGGGGGCACCTTCGGGGCCCCTCCGAATGGCATCTCCGAATCGCCTTCGGTGCCTTTGAAAGCACCTTTGGGTCTTTCGGGGCCCCTCCGAAGGGCACCTTCGGGATCGCCTTCAGGTCGTTCGGGGACCCCTTCGTGCATTGCCTGTGTCGTGGGGCCAGTGGGCCACCCCTACGACAAGCCCCTCGTGGTCGAGGTCCTACTTCGCCATGGTTGAAGCTCGCCGAGTTCTCCGGGAGGTTCGGGCCCTGCTTGTCCCTCTCGGCTTGGCGAAGCGTCTCTTGGAAGGGCTCGCGAAGGTGATTCGTTGTTGAAGGATGTCGACTTCTGGGGTATCGTGCGCCATGATGGCGCCATTCGGCACCCGTTGGAGTTCCACACACCGCTATTGGGTGGTGTGCACCATAAAGGTGCCACTGTGCGTCTGCTGGGGTTCCGCACGCCGGCGTTGGGTGGCGTGCACTGTGATGGTGTCAGGGTTGCTCCACGTGGCGTGCGCAGAGTGTCCCTTGGTGCCTCGTCTTCTTCTCGCTCGTTCCTTGACCTATAAATATGTGGTCTCCCCATCCATGCTCCGTTTACTCCCACTTTCTGGTTCCAATATCTTGCATTTCATTCTTGTGGTGTTTCACTTTGCTTAGGAGTCCGCGTTGTGGCTTCGCCATGTGAGCGGGCTCAAGAAAATCTTTGGGAAGCGGTGTACATAAGCGATTTGGGGAGGTCCACCGTGATGATCTTGTGCTTTGCACCCTCGTCGGCGAGGGCAAGTTGGAGAAACCTCAGAAGGTCGCGCTACAGGATGGAGACCATCCGGCCCTCGGGGCGGACGGGTGGTCTTCGCTTTCTTTGTGGCCGCCGTTTTCCATCGTCACCCAAACTTCGAGGTGCTTGGTATGCAGGGTAGAGTTGGCGCTTGGTGGCCGAACTCTGTCGTGAAGCTAAGGGTCTTTGAATGGATCTCATGCGGCGGCGGAGCAGCCGGCGCGCGCTGTTCGCTATCTTCACGCGAGCGCCGCCAACCAAAAAAAAAGCACATGCGAGGCGCTAAACTTTGGCGGCGTGAACTTCGATCGAGACCGGTGCGGATGTACTGCCTACCCGGTGGCGGAACCGTTAGGACACGATTGGACTCGGCGGTGGATTCTGCACATCCTGGCGGAGATGGTTTGCAATCTCGGGCGGACGTCGACTTATCGCCGACCGTGATTGATCGTAGTGCTAGGGAGGAGGCCCTCCTCGGCTTTTCTTGGGATGTGGCGGCGCCTCTCACACGGGACTGGTGGAGGAGTTCTCGCCTTTGGCATCTAGCCCTTGGCCCAAGATTGGGCGTGGAGGTCGGGGCTTGAAGTCTGGGCACCAATCCTTACTATTAAAGGGCGAAGGTCTGCAGATCTTGTCTGTCTTGGCGGTCTTTTTTTTATGATATACTTTTGATTCTTTGTGTTGGTGATGCCTCGGCGATTCGCCTATTACCGAGATGGCCCGTGCCGCGGAGGTGCTTCTAGGCCCGTATACGGGTGAGGAGCATTCGAAGTGTGTCCTTGTTGTGCAGGAGAGTCGGCTCAACCGGGCATACGCTTCATTGATTCGTCTTTCCGAGCGTCCGGACCCGGACGTTGGGAAGAAAACACCTTCGCGGCAAAGGTCGGTGGGCGGGGCGATGCGGCAGTGCTGCTGCGTGTCGCGATCTCGCGGCGTGGCGGCTTCTCCGGTCGCGGAGGATGTGGGTCGACCCGCCAAGAAGTTGGCGGAGGCCGAGGAGCAGATGGAGTCCTCGGGGTTTAGCAGCTCTTCCTCGGATGAGCACGTTGGTTCGGCCGAGGCTGTTTTGGAGGACGCCATGGGCTGCCCAGAGGCGGAGGTGGCCAAAGCGATGGGCGCGTTCGGCCTGACGGGCGTTATTATTCTGCGAGTCATCCGGTGATGACACCGTTCTTGGCGATATCTGGCAAGGCGCCAAAGGTAACTATGGACACCCCGTCTACTCCGGGGCGTGACGGCGTCATCGTGGATGCCCCTCCTGCTCCGCGGTCGCTCATAGGTATGCGCGTTATTCCATCTGTATGATGTTAATTTGTTGGTCTAATCCTTGCTCGTCCGTGTAGAGGTGGCCGATGATCCGAGTAGGGCAGTCGATGGGGAGCCCGGATCTGATGGGGATGCTGCGGCCGACAATGGCGCGGTGCTCTATGGGCTCGGGCCCTCCCCCAATCGACGCCTTTCTACGGTTGTTGTGGGCACCGTGGACGTGCTCCCCGTATTACTGTGGACTTCAAGGTTAAGCGTGGCACCGCTACGATATCTTGAGGCGGTGGGAGACTTCGTTTCTTCGCCTCCTTCTAGAGTTCTTCAAAAAGATGACCTGAGGACATGCTGCAGGAGCATTGAGGCGAGCGTTGTGAAGGTTTGTGGGTGCTCTGCGACCACCTTTGTTCTCTTAGTTGTTCTTTGAGCTCCCTTTATTCGCGGAACCTTGATGCTCTGCTTGGCGGCTGGATGGCGATATTGTGCGATGCTTCACTGAGATCCGAGGCCGGGTGGGCGTGGAGCATGCCTAGAAACGAGGTCCTCGGTGGTGGCGCGATTCTCTTGCGGTGAGAGTGAAGGTCTTTGGAGGTCGGTGGCGGGCCTTGAAGAGGAGCGCACCGGCCTTCAAGCTGATTTGGATGCGTCGTAGAGAGCGCGGGCGCTCCTTGAGGAGGAGATCGAGACAGAGCACGAGTTATCGAACTCCGTGGGGCTCGCTGCCTTACAAGCTCTGGAGACTCTTGAGGAGGCCGTGTCGCAGCTCGGCGCGGTGCCTCTCGAGAGGTGTCATCAGCCGACAAAGATGGACATCACCCTCGAACGCCTTCGCCGCGTTGGGCAGGTGTGTGTGTCGGCGGCCCGCACGTATGGAGATCATTGTGTGAAGGTGGCTTGGTGCACAACCCTAGCTACCCTCGACAAGGCAGGATGCGCGCATATAGATGCCCTCGCCACCCGTTCGGTTGCCATAGCCCTCGCTTAGAGAGTCGTGACGCAGTGCCGCACACCTTGAGAACAAACAGGTCTCTTTGGAGGACTCTTGGGTCTTAACCTGATCATGAAAACCTTGGCCCAGGTCTTTTCGAGGCGGTAAGCAGCGAAGCGAGCTAAAGGAAAGGCGGTGGCGGCTTGGTTTGAAATCTGGAAGAACAGCGGGGTCCACTCACGGAGACAAGGTGTGACCCTCCGCTTGCTAGAAGCGGCTCAAACTTTTAAACTAGTTTAAGTCTTCGCTTTGTATTTTTCTCGCTCCACTTTGGGCTATAAGGAGGAAAACCCCCTTTTGTGTAACGACCTCCTCTTGTTGAATGAAATGCTTTTGGTCTGCAATCGTGCGTTTTGTCCTGGCTTCGATTACTATTTGAAGTCATACCTCGTGGTCTATATAGGGAGAACGATGCCTATTAAGCGGCGCCATGTGTGGTCCTCAGCCCATGGGGGCGAGACCAAGACCACTTGTTCTGCTGAGCATCGAAGAGGAGCGCGAGGTTTTGTTGAAGTGGCCTCTGAGGATCTATTACCGGCGTCATGTGCCATGGCGCCAAGTGGCAGCGATGGAAGAAGGCTAACCCAAGTGGGTGTATGAAAACATTCTTCCAAGTTCGCGCGTGGGAGGCTGCGAGGGCGTGTGGAGATGTGGGCCTTACGGGAGGCGTAAGGGAGTTGTAGGCTGCGTCAGGGGCCCTCATGCTGTCGCTGTGGATGGAGAGCTTTCAGCGAGCTCGTCCAGAACATGCAGAGGATTGGCCATCTGCAGAGAGAATATCTGGAGTTAATGGTTCTTTGGGGCATCGGACGAGAACTACTAGAGTGGGCGGCGCAAGGAGGAGTGGGACTTCGTTACAGTAGGTGTCACGTTAATTGCTATAGTGTGCAAGTGGTAGAGATTTGAATTGTACTAATTATTTTTCGCGTTTTCTTTTATCGAACCGTTGTAAGGTATGTATGAGTTGTCTTTGCGCTCAATAAAAATGATGTGATTGTATCACGGTTGAGCGAAGTGTCATAGGAGTTCTTAGTTTTAGATGGGCTCAGTGGAGCCCTAACTCTTTTTTCACGAGGGAGGCGAAGCCTCACCTTCCCCCCACACTTTTTTAGATGAGGGCTCGGTGGAGCCCTAACTCTCTTTTTATTGCAGGGGAGGCGAAGCCTCACAGATCCCCATACTTTTTTAGATAGGGCTCCGTGGAGCCCTAACTCTTTTTTTTCTAGGGGGAGGCGAAGTCTTATGTCGTCTCCCACACTTTTTTTAGATAGGGCTCCGTGGAGCCCTAACTCTCTTTTTGTTAGGGGGAGGCGAAGCCTCGCGCCGTCTCCCATACTTTTTTAGATAAGGCTCTGTGGAGCCCTAACTCTTTTT